>CM062250.1:24920545-25404915 GCA_031216285.1 Syzygium syzygioides
AGGATCACCAAAGCTCACCAGTCAATGGACGAGAGTCGTCGGAGCTTGCCGACCAGTGGATGAGGGCCACGAAGCCATCTTAGTAGGGCATTCTTGTTTTGGCTGGATCTTGACCGGAGAAGATGGAGTGGGGAGCTGCATATACCAGACAGCAAAGCGTAAAAGAGGAAGAAGCTAGCATATTTTACCTAATTTAATGAGATTTCAACCCAACAAGTGAAAATTTGTACACCGCAACAAGTCTCTTTTCTGCCATTTTTGCTAATCAAATCCAATATACTTAAAATTCTTAAATACATAATTTCATCTGTGGCTAGTCGCAAGATGATCACAAATTTTGATTTTCGAGTTAACTTGAACAGATATAGCTCAAGCTGAACTTACGTGTAAAATTATTACAAGAACTAGCTTTAAGTAACATGAAAAATGATAGCAGAAAAGCTTAAAGTATATAATTTTGATATTTTATAGATTTGGACTTCTATTAGTTTTAAATCAGGCAAGACATTACAATTAACAAATTGGTGGGGTGAATAGAAACTCTACACGATCTTTTTTCTAGATAAAGTTTGTCATTTTTTTTTAATTTGGCCTTAATTAGAGTTATTAGAAGTAAACCATATTGAAGTGATTTTTCCGTTAACTGTCCATGTGTAGATGACTTATTTTGTACCGAATTGAGTAATTAAATTTGTATTATGTTATGTGAAAATCACGTTAGATATCACTTCAGTTGTAACAATAAGAAAAAAAAATTTTAAGTGTAACATTAAATATTTTATTTTAGTTGCAATTACTATAAAAGATATAATTTCGTAAATGAAAAGGATTAGTAATGATGGATGTCGAGCTTTCCTTGGGGATGGAATACCTAGAATGAAAAAGCAACGGGTTCCCTTGCAATTAGTGCGCTCCCTTTCGCTTCTCATTCTCCTGAATTTAAGTAGATCTAACAGATTCGGTTTGTGTCACAATTTAAGGGATATGTTCATTCGTTCACAGAAGGGAGGAGAAGAGGGACGCCATTTTTACCAGAGAAACACACCGCTGGGAGCTCTGAGAGGTCGAACTCTGGAAGCTTTTTCTCAGTCAATCGACACCGGTGTCTGAACTATAGGTCAGTATGGATTTGTTCTTGTTGTTGATTGACTTAAGAGCATATTAACATAATTCGCATGCTAGCATCATGTATTTGTTATTTTGATTTCGACTATCAATAAGCATTATGTGAGTGAATCGAATGTTGCATTTGTGATTAGGAGATGGAACGGGAATTATATAACTGGAGAAAGTCAAAATCATGTTTCATTAAGTATTGGAGTTTATGATAGATAATACATGACTTTCTTAAATGGATTGGCTTGTTGTATGAAATTAGAGGGACCGATGAAGGTACCAAGGGATGCAATATGCATGCATGACAAGTTCATATTTAGAATTAAAGAAAAAGAAATATCGATTCAGGCCAACATTTTTCTATTTATGTGATATGTTCATTCAACTTCGTAAATGGAAGACGGTAGTCTTGAGGAATGTTGCTTCGGATGGGCAGTGTTAGATTGTATACCTAGGCACATAGATGGAAGATATGACAGCCTATGCATTGACCGAATGATAAAACTTATCAGCTTTGCAAGAATACCTAAATTTTTTAGAAACCTTGTTTTTTTTTTTTGATGTAATATACGTCGGGTGATTCATGTAGTAGACAGGACTTAATTGTCTAGATTTGTGCTGCCAGGGTCTGTTTTTGTCGATAACACCCTCTTTCTTTCTTTCCGCTAGATCGCGTGGGGCAAGACTTTTGAATTTTGCACGTTTTCGAAATTTCGATGTTGAGATTATTATGCATGCTTTGTAGAGTAGAAGCATTTGGTGAGGCATGCTTTTGGATCAGAGGGAAAAGGAGGGGGCTATTGACAATCTAGAAGAGCCGAACCAAGCTCTTATAGTAAAGGAATGTAATAGGAATGATGATCTTCAAGAAGCTCGCAAAGAATTGATCGAAGCAAGTTTGCTTTTCCCTTCCTCTTTTATAGTGAGAATTTTAAATTTTGGGCAAGGAATTAAGTTCTCTTGTATCATTCATAATCTTTTTTTCCTTTTCGGTCGGTTTTCTTCTGTCACTTAATTCAACACAAGTTTCTCTTGCAGCTGTATGCCACCGATTGACTTACATAAGGTGCCAAATGGCTTACTTCGCAGGTATTAGAAGACACATATAGGGCTTCTAAAGTCAACGGCATCGTCCAAGCGAAGTCAATTGAGGACTTCGATCCTTTGACAAAGCCGCACCTGAACCGGTATGCCTTCGCCATGGCCTCCATGACCTCCATTTTGCTCGGTTATGGTCAGCCTTCTCTCTCCAGCGATGTGTTAGATGTTGTGAAATTTTGGAAGACTCACCCATGGTTGTCCATGAAGTTTTAAAAAATATGTCTGCGAATAAATTTTCCATTCAGTGAATCAATCTCTTGCAACTTAATTTTAGTGTAAAAAAATAATAATGATTTGGTCATATCTTAGTCATTGCACTTTTTTGTCTAGCTTTATTATTGATTAAAATGATAGACTTTAATGAATAGGAAATAAAAGGAAAAAGAAAAAAGATTACTTAATCTAGGATAATATCATCCACTTTTTTTCTTTGGTTTTTTAGCCAAGCAAGTAAATTTCAAATAAAGTCCATCGCATTTATTATTTCTCGTTGTTCTTATCTTATGACCATAAAATTAAGAAAACAAATTTAAAGAAAAAAGGGAGGAAATTAGCGGTGGACGGCATTTTTTTTTTTCAATTTGTTGTATTTGGTTATGATTTGCATGAAACATTGTGAGGATAAATAAAATTTTCTTGTTTTTTTTATGGCAGACATAGAAGTGATGAGCGAGATGGTGACATACATAAAGAAGGACAAGAGGATAAGTGACATGCAAGTTGAGGTCTTGATGGGGATGCACAATGTGTTCTCGCTCCTCAGGTCGACAATGGCATGGCGGACCTCCGATTGGATCAGCCATCACTGCACGATCATGCTGGTACGGGCTATTTTCTTCGCTGAACACTCCTCATGGGCTTCGCCCCCAACGATGCCTTCTTCCAATTGGACCACTTCATCGCCCACATCGGCGTTGGCTTCACTCTCATGATCCCCTGTTTACATCGCTAAAGTCTCCCCTGCCTTCTCCCAAACTTCCTCACCTCCTTCTTTGAGGTAATTCACTCATTTTCTTTTTTCCTTTTTACTTGTGCAGCATATTTATTTATTTGTCATCAATTCTTTTGTATTTTTCATGTTTGACTGCATTTTTCGAAAATATTAAAGTTAGAAATGTGATTCCTTTTTTATACGTCGTTTCGGCAGTTCAAGTGTTCATCAATGTCTACACCATTACTTCTCCAACTATGCCTTCTTCAAGCTCCACCGCAACCTCAGGTGGCATGTTATGCTAGCATGGGAGCAATTTCCTTGGTCCTGCTCACCATGGATGTCCTTGCCATGCCAAAATCCCCTCGATAACTCATCACGTAGGGCTCCACCTGGGCAATGCGAAGCACGTCTTTGCCAAGACCTCCGACTCAAAGGAGGAGACCGGGAGTGGCTCTCCGACATCAAGGAGGCTGCCAATATCCTTCAGGAATACAACGACACCCTTGTAAATTGCATTTTGGAATTACTGCTTGTATTTATCATTTTGGGGTCACCCAATGATCTCACGTGTGATGCAATCGTACTTTGCCTTTTGCCTTTGGGAATTGATACAATGAATTTTCCGCACAAGAAACTCTGTGTCTTTCGCTTGTATCCATCGAGATGAATTATATTTTTCCTCCTTTTTCGGACTTCCATGGCAATCTCTCGAGTCTTCCCCTCAGGTTTAATGTTTGCCAAGTCCTCCAACGGTATGTCAAGCAATACATTGAATATGGATTTTCTGGATTAATTACTTGATACATTTCATCGAAGTCATGACCTATAACTCGTGTTTCCATAAATTTCATGACGTGGATGAGACCATCTCAATACTACATGCCCCCGACTCATGAGTTCAGTGCAATCGAGTCATTAATAAATTCGATGACAACTGCGAAGGAGTAAATTGTGACGGCTCGTGCATTCATGAATCAGGTGCATGCAAGAATAAACTTGTCCTTACAAGACCACCATCATCATCTTGCCACATATCCAACCGCTTCAGCCATAATTGCTCCTAAAAACTTTCTGCATCTCCCTCATGATTTGTTTACTTTTCTTCTCCTAATTCAACTTAGACACTACACTTCACCAGATCCAAAAGAAAAGAAAAATTGGCACGAATCTAAGGATCTATTTAGTTTACGGAAGATATGATATTTTTGAAAAATATTTTTTGGAAAGTCATTATTCATAAATGACAATATTTTCTGATATTTCGCTAAGACATAAAAATGAACTAAAAAATGTTTTCCCTTTTTTTGTTAAGAAAAATCTTATTTGATTTTCCTAAATAGATATACACTATTTCCGTGCTAGTAACTTGCACATGGGTAACCTAGGAGCCTGGCATGAGCACCGAGATTCCAAGCCCATATGCTCGACTCTCAGGCACAAGCATAGGCATTGGTATTGGGTCCACTGAAACCGAGCCCGAGAACTCGATGCCCGTGCCTGGCTCCCTAGCACCACGACTTGGGTCTATAAAGGTAGGACCTAGGTCCCCAGTGCTTAGGCCTGCATCCATTGAGGCCAAAGCCCCGAATCCCAACGTCCGAAGCCAGGACCCGGTGCCGAGCCTGATTCATTCAAGGTTGGGCCGAGGACTCTAATACCGATGCCCGTGCCCAGGTCCATCAAGGCCAAGCCTCACTCAGAAGTAGTCTACACAATCTGGCTTGAACCAAGAACTATCAGTTGGAAACTATTTACATCAAAGTGGTGGGGCAATGGCAATGAACAAAGGCACATATTTCCCTTGAGATGATTGGAGGTATATTCACGGTGGAAGAAGACGAGAGCATATCAGGTGAGCAGAAAAGGGTTAATTGATTCAACAATGAGGAACTTCTGTATCAGGAGCTTTAATCGATGGAAACATCTAGGCCGCTTTTCAGGCTGCCAAAATATTCAAGTTATCACTGTGGCAAATTGAGAAATATTGAAGGTGGATTAGGTCGCTTGCGTGCTTAACCAGTCAGCAATGTGATACTAAATCAGTATAGTCCAAAAAATTTGTTCAGGCAAAAACTGTGATCAAAATCTACCAAATTCTATTTTAATTTTCTGTATTAGAAACTCCCATCTTTTAAATGTATCCTGCCACTTAGATCAGGCTGGCATAAGACATACTACTGTTCCATTTGGGCTGCCAATAGAAAGAGCACTTCTTCTATTAGTGCAATTTGTTTCCTCAGCTAAATGAACTATGACTCAATTTCTTGGCACGAGATTAGTTGTCAGTGGTCTAAAATGACAGTTATTGTGCAAACGAAGAAAAGAATTCAGACACATAAATCACGTGAAATTGCATATGCAAACCAAGTGTCGCTCACAGGGATAGAAATGGCAGGGAGATCTAGAAGATTTGCTGTGATAACAAATTGCATAAGGAAACCTAAAATTAAGAGAGTATGCATAAACAACATAAGAATTATCCCTTGTGAAGAATGTCTTATTGATGAGAAAATATTCAGTGGTATCATGCCACCGCGTCACTTGCCCTATATGATCCGTCAAAAGAGTAACACATGTTCGTGACGTGAAAATTAAAAAAAGATGAAAACTTAAAAGCTTCTAGGCTTGTCAGCGTCCCCACTCTCTCTCCTCTTTAATTACGCAGGCGCTCTTTCTCTCCTTTCTGCGTCTTCTTCCCCCATCTCTCTTATTTTTATTTCAAATGCCACGCCTCACATCTCCCTCTCCTCTCTATCTTGCAAAATCCGACAAACACCTCCAACGACCATGCCGGACGCTCTCTCTCAGCTACTGGAAAAGGATGGAGGCTTGGTGGAGTGGGGTCGTGGTCAGAGGGCTCCCTCTAAAGAAGAGGCCGTTAGAGAGGAAAAGTGCCAAAAAAATTCTAAATCTTTTGCATTGGTGTCAATTTAGTCCTAAATTTTTTTTTGTGTCAATTTAGTCCTAAACTTTTTGCATTAGTGCCAATTTAGTCCTAAACCTTTTTTGGTGCCAATTATGTCCTAAACCTTTTAAATTGATGCCAATTCAATCGTAAACCTTTTTGTTTTTGTGCCAATTTAGTCATTTCGATCAATTTTGACCGAAATTTGCCGACATAGATGCCTGCTAGCCAGTGGGCGGTCACCGACACCGACGTGGACAACTTTAATAATATTTTAATATTTTTTAAAATTTTTATTTTTTTTCCTTTTTTTCTTTTTTTTTCACTTTTTTTTTTGTTCTCTCCCTCCTTCCTCTGGCTGGTCGCTGGTCCGGCGACCGGTCAGAGGCTAGAGGCTGGCGAGCTCGACCTTGTCGGTCACTGGCAAGGGCGGCCTCACCTGCGAGCCTCACCCAACCATGGCGAGGCTCGCCCTCGCCGGAGGCCGCGGCAAGGGCGAGCCTTGCCATGGTCGAGCGAGACCCGACCTTGCCAGATCCGACGAGGTCGAGCCTCGCCCGACCAAGGCAAGGCTCGAGCCCTCGCCGGAGGCCGCAACGAGGGCGAGCCTTGCCATGGTCGGATGAGGCCCAACCTTGTCGAATCTGGCGAGGTCGAGCGTCGACCTTGCCAGATCCGGCGAGGTCGGGCCTCGTCCGACCAAGGCAAGGCTCGAGCCTTCGTCGAGCGAGGCCACCCTCACCAGTAGTCGGCGAGGTCGAGCTTGCCGGCCTTTGGCCTCTAGCCGGTAGCCGGACCAGCAACCGGCCAGAGGAAGGAGGGAGAGACAAAAAAAAGTGGGAAAAAAATAAAAATTCAAAAAAATATTAAAATATTATTAAAATTGTCCACATTTGCGCCAAGTCGGCGCCGGTGACCAGCCGCCGGCTAGCAAGCATCCACGTCGGGAAATTCCGGTCAAAATTGACTGGAATGACTAAATTAGCACAAAAACAAAAAGTTTAGAACTGAATTGGCACCAATTTAAAAAGTTTAAAATTTAATTGATACCAAAAAAAGGTTTATGACTAAATTGACACCAATGCAAAAGGTTTAGGATTGAATTAGCACAAAAAAAGGTTTATAACTAAATTTGCACTAATACCAAAGGTTTAGGACTTTTTTGGCACTTTTCCCGTCGTCAAAAAGAGATCGAGCCGTGGTTCTAGCCAGGGACACAGAAGATAGGCGAAGTCGAACTCCTTGTCGACGGTGTCTCCATCGCTGTCCTCGTCGCATCTCTGCATTCACTGGCACTATCGTCTTCTTAGTTGCCCCCTCTTCCTCCTCCTCCTCTGCCCCATCATTGAGGTAATTAGTTGAGCACCACCCATCGGTAAGCTCTGTTGCTCTTGACTAGTGCATCTTCCGCTGCTGTTGACTATTGCTTGAAATTCATTGACGATTAGTTGCCTCGATTTTGTCCATCCTTAAGAGAGAAAAATAGCTTTAAAAAAAGGCCTTTTTCCTCACCACGGTCGAACCTCACTCACCTTCGCCCATTGTCATTAGCTGTTGGGTCTCGAGAGGGTACAAAACCATCCCCGTTATTCTTTGTTTTGTGTCCGGAAACTTTGAAGAGGCAATGTCGTGCTTGATTGTTGTTCATAGCTTGGATTAAAAGATTGCATTGATTTTGAATCTGAGACTTGAGTTGAAAGTGCACACACTGTCGAAGATTAATCGATGTAGTTTGCATGTTATAAACCAATTAATGGTTATTGAGTGTAATTTCTTAGTCACCAAGAGTCTCTTCTATCTTGCATTTTTTTAGAATGAAGAAAGCCTTGACATGCTGAGAACCAATTTAGCTTGAAGCATTCAATCAAAAGATCCACAACATCTCTAATTAAAGCTAATTCGACTTAAAAAAAATCATCATAAAATTTGAGAGCAAGATGGCATTAAAAATTTGTTTTTTCAAATATCTATTCATCATTATAACTCCAGAAAAAATAAAAGTAAATACACCAGTTATACTATTAAAAGGGAAAAGGAAAAGGAGAAACATGACAAACCAACGTTCACTTAGCAATTAAAAACGATAAAAATAAATTGTGGTGGCAATCACATATGTACCACCATCAAACTTAGAACTTAGTTTCTGATTGAGGAATCCCGTATTAATATGATGCCTCGAAGCAAATCGTTTCTTCAATACACATATGTACTGCCATCAAACTTAGAACTTAGTTTCTGTTTGAGGAATTCCGTATTAATATGATGCCTTGGAGCAAACCGTTTCTTCAATACACATACGTACTACCATGAAAGTTAGAATTTAGTTTCTGTTTGAAGAATCCCGTCAATAGAGTACCCTGGACAGTGTAGACACGCAATTCGTTTTTCCAAGCATGACACATAAGTAAGGCAAATTTGATGTTGTTATATTGTTTTAGAAACATTATATTAGATGAAATGAGATGATGACATTTTTTTTCTAGTTAATATAAAGGAACGTGTCTAATTAACATTAAGAGAAGTGAGAGCTAATGGAGCCCCGAGACGATGTGACTCTACCACGAAACCCCATTCTACCAAACTTTAGTATTTATAGATATATGTACCATACATTGAGTGGTTTTGAGTCTCTCTCACCTCAATAACTTGCTCAAAGGATAAGACTTTTCCCTCACACGTATAAACTGATTACCAGCGGGCCTAGGTCAGAGCCACAACAACCCATAATTCTCCCGTGTAATTATTGAGTCCAGATTTATTGGTAACCTGAGCTCTGATATTAGTGTTAAGTGGTCTTAGGCCTCTTTTAGTCCAAAAGTTAGCTCAAAGGGTAAGGTTTTCCCTCATACTTATAAACCGACCATCAGTCCCTTCCACAACTGATGTGGGACAACTTCAACAATCTTCTCTTCACATATCGGGCCCTGGGTTGGTGCTACAACAATCCATATCTCTCATGTGTAACTGTTGGGTCCAGACTTGTTGGCAACCTAGTATGTGATACCAATATTGAGTGATCTTGGGCCTCTTTCACCCTCAAAAACTAGCTCAAAAAGTGAGGCTTTCCCTCATATTCCCCTTCTACAACTGATGTTAGACAACCTCAATAATCTCCTCTTCACAAATTTGGCTTGGGTCGGAGCCGTAACGAACCATAATTCTCCCGTGTGACTATTGGATGGTATTGGGTCTCTCTCACCTCAAAAGTTAGCTAAAAGGGTAAGACTTTCCCTCACACTTATAAACCGACCACTAGCCTTTGCCACAACCAATGTAAGACAACCTCAATAATCTCTCCCTCACGCACCAGGTTGGATTGAAGTCACAAAAATCCATAACTCTCACGTGTGACTGTTGTGTCCAAACTTGTTAGCAACCTAGGCTCTCATACTAGTATTAAGTGGTTTTAGGCCTTTTTCATATCAAAAGTTAGCTCAAAGGATAAGGTTTTCTCCCACACTTATAAACCTACCACCTGCCCCTCCTCAACATGATAATTTGAAAACAATATAGTATACGAAAATGAGAGGACAATGAAACAGGTGGGGGGGAAGACTAACCTAACTGAAAGTGCCATCGCATGTGGGTCTAGGGGAAAAAGTGCAACCTTTTGGGAACAAGGCTTAGAACTTCAACAAGAAGGTTGAAAAAGTTATTGTTATTTATATTTTCCATATGAGGACACTATTGGTATAGTCTCAATCATTAAAGTGTGCAACATTGTTTTTCTCCATCAATATTAATGAAATAAGACCATAGGATAAGATTCCTCGTTTTATGGAACAAGAGCGTCCGCAAAAAATTCCAGAAACTTCCGTATATCATACCTTAAAATCAAATATATGTTCATGCATGCATGTTAGGATGTGTGGACTTTGTTGGTGTCCCCATTGGATTAATCCCCACTCTAAAGGGTTCATAAACTTGATGAACATATAGCAATAATTAATATTGATACTTACTATGCTTGATTATGTTCAATTATCAGAGACAAACCGCAAAATCTTATAGGAAAAAATGCCACTTATATTAGAAAAAAAAATGTTCAGCAACAAGTGGTGAAGACTTGATGCCAAGTTTAAAAACCTAATTTTGAATTATGGGTTAAGAAAAAGATTCATGCATGCCGAGAGAGAGGAGGCAGATTGGCCTTTGGCATGTCGTATGAACGGTCTTGATTATGTATATGGGGTCCAGCAATCAACTTCTATGCTGCAAAATATTCAAACATAGGACGAGGGGTCCATTCAGCACTGAACAGTGTGGTCTTTTCCCTTCTCAAGCAAGCGTGACAACTCACTTGCGGAGGAAGGCGAACACAAAAAAAGAAAAAGAAAAATATTTACAAAGTCATGTCAGTCGATGAGTCAACGCACGATTCCACCCCATAAATTCCGCGCACTTGGCCAATGTTAATCGCACCACTTTCCCAACCCACGTATAGAATCTTAGTCCTTCTTCTCTCTGCTTGCTCGACGATGAGGATCCAAGTGGAAGACACACTCTCAGAAGTCATGAGCTCACTCCCTCCAGGATTCAGATTCCATGCCTCTGATGAGGAGCTTCTGCTTCTTTACTTGAAGCCCAAGATTCTTGGACCACCCGACGAACACTACTCCAACATAATTCCGGAGATTGATGTATGCGAATTCGAGCCCTGGCAATTGCCCACCGTGTTCGATCACATGTTCAACCAGAAGGAGCTGTTTTTCTACTGCCGTGTGAAGTGCAAGTACTTGAATAGCAGGCGCTCCGACCGCACAACCAGAGCCGGTTACTGGAAAGTGACCGGCAAGGAACGCCCCATCATGAGTGAGGACACCAACGAGCAGATAGGAATCAAGAAGACGCTGGTGTTCTACGAAGGCCGCGTGCCTAAAGGCAAAAGGACCAACTGGGTCATGCACGAGTATCACCTAAATTCCAAGCATTTGGGCGATAATCATGTCCATGGCATGGTAACATTTTGGCTCTCATTCATTTGCACAATGCAATTGGTTATAAATAACATTTGAGACATGCTTTTTAGTAACGGGTTGCTTGTCTATTACTAATGTCGCTCATGCATATATATGCAGATGCTGCCTTATGTGGCATGTCGGATCAAGAACAAGAAAGACAAGAAACCGATGATGGGTCACGCTCCAACAATCATCCCTGAAGGCTATTCAAGCAGCCCTTACACATGCACCAGCAGTGAATCAGACCCCCCTGGTAATCAAGAAGGGGACTTGCCGAGCTTCTGCAACACCCCCAACAATGGAGTTGCTGATCACCAAGGGGGTGCTGATGCTCAACCCAAGGTGAGAGACACATGCTTTATGTTGTAGAACTTATTTAGGATCGGATTTAGTCCCAAGTCCTATAGAGCATATCAAAGTCACAGACACTCATTGGTTTTCTATGGCCAAAATACTAATGATTGCATTATCACTTAAGCAACATCTGTGAGACTGTTTTCATTACTTCAAGATTGTTTCTGTAACAAAAAAAGAAAATATACTTAGGATAGGTTGTTTTATACAATGTACATATTTTGAATGCAGATGTCAGCGCAAGCGTTAATGGAGTCGCTCACACTGGATGACTGTGTATCAGACTTCAACAGCCCTCCAACTTATCAGCCACAGGCAGCTGATTATGCTCAACCAGAGGTGAGAGACACATGTTTTATGTCGCAGGACTTATTTAGGATCGGATTCAGTCCCAAGTCCGATAGAGCATATCAAAGACACTTATTGGTTTTCTATGGCCTAATTACTAATGATTGCACTATCATATAAGTAACATCTGTGGGACTATTTTCATTTCATACTTACAAGATTGTTTCTGTAACATAAAAAGAAGACTTTTAAGATGGGTTGTTTTATATAATCTACATGTTTTGAATGCAGAAGTCACTGGAAGAGTCGATGAATTCGATCCCTCTGTTGGAGATACTGGATTACTATGTGTCAGACTACATCAACACCCCAACCTATCAGCCACAGGTAGGAGCAGAGGCAGGATCTTCGCCCTTTTTTGACAACGGATACATGCCATCTCCATGGAGCGACTTCGGTTTGGACTGGGGCAACGTTTGAAGACTTCTCTACTACAGTGTACGACCATGGTCGATCATGATTTGGAAGGAGCGTGCGAGAGCGTGTGGGCTTTTTTTACTTGTGATGTATTTAGTATTGTGAGTGAGGCTTTGGGAGTGAAGTGAAACCTATGTAGTTTCATAATCTGTACGTCTCTTAGTTTGCGTGTCATGCTTTTTTATTTTATTTCAGGTTGTATTTTCTGCAAGTTGAGATGTAATAAATAAATAAATAAATAGTGTGATGTTATTCAGTGTATTTCCCTAATTTGGATCCATATTGATAATGATCCCAAATTGGCGGACGTGAAGTTGGACTGTCAAGTGATTGATGTAATTGGTGGAACGATTACTAAATGCTGTGGAATTTGAAGTGGGAGTGCGACAAGTGTCGGGCCAATCAGAAAAGGCCAAGAAAGAAAGAAAGTGAGATCTTTTGACTATGATAGGATAGAAAATTAACTTTCTCCAAACCTTCCGGAGGAAGGCCCTGCAACTTGCGCAGCAAGTGTGAATATTTTGACTTTGATAGGATAGAATCTAAACTCACAAAACTTCCAAAGGAAGGCCTTTGAAACTTCCTCCACAAGTGTGGATATTTCATACATGAAAAGTCCTATTATAGATTAAAATTTTCTACTTGGCCACGGCCGTGCCAAAACGGCCCGTGAAGGCCTAACACTTTTTATGCGTCGTGCTAGGCACGACCCGTGATAAAGGTTAGTTGTGCTAGCCCAAGTTGAAATATTTTGGTTTCTTTTTTTTTTAATAATTTGAACTATAATTTATTAATGGTAAAATAAAGAAAATGTCGATAGTAATAAATCATTCATTTCCTTACCAAAAAAAAATAATAAATCATTCCTACATCATGTATTTTTCATAGGAAGTCAACAGGTAGGAATAATTGTGCAAAAAAATACATACACAAGACAGTACATAAGATTCAGACTTAGACAAATATATCTTATAATATAATTATAACCTAATAAGTAAAAACACCGTACCAAACGAACGCACCTTAACACTAAAGACTCAAACAAATATGATCCATCAACGACAGTGGGGGATGCGCATCAAGCAGCCCACCCCTCTAGATCAAGACTTCATCTTTTTGCTTGCATCTTTTGCTTGTTCGAGATTCATTACGACCCAATATGATCCCTGAATCACTCGTCAATCTTACTTGGGATTTTTGTTATGTCAACGCCATTTCTTCTAGAAATCACAAGTAATGATTGGCGAGTCCTTCATGGATCGTATTCTCCAAGATCCAAATCCACTTTTTCTTTGCCTTGGTCTCGGTGAGAGTTGTAGCGATTGCAGGTTAAAATCAGCTTGGATCTTTCTCTTTCTGGACTTGCATTTTCCCATTCGCGTGGAGTGAGTTTTCAGATCTCTGCTTTTCTAGGAGGGTTTCTGTTTTGTGTTCTTGTGGCGGCACCTCCGGGGTTGAATTGGATCTACCTTGCACAATGCTATAAGTCACGAAATTCTAAAGAAGATTGCAAATTTCGACTGGGAGCAGATGAAACTTGAGATGTTATATCAACCCCCGAATTACCAATCAATGTTTCTCATTTTTTCTGCCTTTTTTGCCCCAGTCCTGCCCAGAAAGATTAGTCAAACATTCCGTTTGGAAATGCTGCTTTTTTTTCATCTTTGGACCTCTTGATTTGTTTTAAAGAAAAGAAAAACTGTAAAATATGTTGGGCTTCTGATCAACTTGAGCTGCGCTTGAGATAACCACAACAGATCTGTGGTTCATATGCAACATTCCTGTAGATGCAACTGTTGCTGGATGGCTCTTGATGACTAAGTTCTTTTCCGTTTCAAAATGGTTTCAACTCTTTTGCGCCTTTATGTTCGGAAATTACAATATTGAGCCCGATCCCAATATGAAATTAACAGTTGCAAGAATATTCTTGGATCTGAAAAATGAAAGATGACTTCTTGTGGTCCGAGCGTAACAGATACAAGTAACGAGGATAAGAAGTTCAAGTAATCACACGTAATCAAGCAATTGGAAATTGGAAATTGGAAATTCAATTCTGGCCACTCGAACTCCTGCTCGTAGACAAAGTTGTCGATCTCACCTATCTTGTCAAGATTTCTCTATTTTTCACTTTACAAAAAGTTCTCTTCTGAAGCAAGGGAAGGACTGCATAAAGACACCCATAAGTCAAAGTCAAGTCAATGCTTTTGTTATGGCATCCGAAAACACCATCTAAAAGCTCAAACTAGTGCTTTGAGGGTCACTCTGCTTCAGTTCAGCTACCAACAAGTTACTAAAAATTGAGTTTGAGAGTCGAGTTCTCAAGACTCGAGAATGTCCTGCCTCGTTCCCATTCGTGTTTTTATAAACAATATTACTCGTTTCACCCCTCACCGACGAGGAACTTGACAATTATTACTTGAGATGACAAATTCTTGGATATGAAGATGACCCCTGCAGCATTCCAGGGACCCCTTTTGCGGCTACTTTGTTTTCTTACTTCGAAATGGCTCGTGTAATATCGTCTAGTGCAACAGGAAAAAAAATGATTGTCCAAAAACAATTTGATGGCTTCTCCTAGTTGGCATTAATTTTCAACACCGCACTAACCTAAGCTCACTGACCTCCATGTGTCCGTAGCATGCTCACTTGTGAGGTCAAAGGAGGCGGAGTAGTGGTTCTTGTTTCGTCTGTTGTTCAAGCACCTGCATACAGCTCTTCAGCCACATAATTCGGCAGATTCTTTTCACTTAAAATCTCCAAGCTTCTCTCACTAATTTGCCACAAACGTATATACCACAATTCAACCTCCCAAATAGATGCACTCTGCATCTTTGCAATAAATCCATCACCGTCTCACCTTGAAGCTTGCATAGGCCACTGTGCTTGATTCTTCTTGTTATCACCAGCATCTTGATCGACTTTCATAACTTTACCTTCTAAAGTATATCAACACCTAGCTGCATCCATGGCACCCAAAGAAATCAAATTCTTCCTCAACTCTGGAACGTTCATCACTCCTCACGATACCATCATGTATTCTAATTTTGACATTGCCAACACCCATAATATCACACTCAGTGTTGTTCCTCAATTGCACTTTACCACTATTATCCATGTATTGATAAGTAGTAAGCTAGTTGTTATTTGATGTCACATGAAACGAACAACCAAAGTCCATAATAATACATCCATCAAGCGACAAATCCTTAGTGACAAATAAGACATAATCAACACTATCCAAATTATAGTTAGCTACAGCCACAAAGTCATTAGTAGATTTAGCTGTAATTCCTTTACCCTTCTCATTCTTCAATTTGAAATAATCCCTTTTAAGGTGCCCCACATTGCCACAACTAGACAACACCGCCGGTCCTAAACTAACTCCATTTGTTCAAATTCACATTAACACGAATACCAGTTCTTCCTCTACCTTAACCTACTAAAACAGAAAAACTCTATTCTAAATCAAATTGCAAACATCATTTAACATTAATTTTCCTGACCTATAGAAAATACTAACAACAGTAACATTAACATTCCAACCATTAGGAAATGAGGATAATAGTATCAAAACGCATGCCTCATCTTAAAAGTCAATCTTAACCGATCTCAATTGACAAACAAGCACGTTAATATGATCAGCAACCAATGCACATTCATCCATTTTAAAATGAAATAGACGATACATCAAACACACAGTGGACTTCTCATTCATGATATTAAACGTGGCATTACAAGCCAACGTCGGTTGAATAACACCTAATGCCTGTTTATCCAATAATTTCCAATTAGCTTGTTCCACTTAATCTAGTTTTTTCCCAAACATGGGTAAGCACAAATTCTCTGATAAAGGCAATCATCAATCCGCATTTTCCAAAACAAAAATAATTCCCATCAAATTTGTTGATTTTCACTTTTCCTTCTTATATAACCATCGATTTGCTTCAACTCAATCAAGCTAGGCTCTAATACCAATTGCCGAGGAAACAAGCAATCAAAACAATAAAATAAATAAAACATGAAAATAAATTGCACCATAGAAGGGAAAAGTGCCAAAAAAGTCCTAAACCTTTTGCATTAGTGCCAATTTAGTCCTAAACCTTTTTTTAGTGCCAATTCAGTCCTAAACCTTTTGCATTGGTGCCAATTTAGTCCCAAACCTTTTTTTGATGTCAATTCAGTCATAAACCTTTTAAATTGGTGCTAATTCAGTCCTAAACATTTTATTTTTGTGCCAATTTAGTCCTTCTGGCCAATTTTTACCGGAATTTACCGACATGGATACCTGTCGACTGGTGGTCAGTCACTTGCACTGACGCGGACAACTAAAATAATATTTTGATTTTTTTTGAATTTTTATTTTTTTCCTTTTTTTTCTTTTTTTTCCACTTTTTTTTGTCTCTCCCTCCTTCCTCTAGACGATTTGGCCAAAGGTCAAAGGCCGACGAGCTAGACCTCGCTAGCCACTGGCGAGGGCGAGCCTCGCCTTGGTCGGGCGAGGCTTGACCTCGCTAGATCCTGCGAGGTTGGGCCTCGCTCGACCATGGCGAGGCTTGAGCCCTCGCCAGAGACCATGGCGAGGTCAAGCCTCACCCAGCGACCTTGCCAGATCCGGCAAGGTCGGGCTTTACCCGACCATGGCGAGGCTCACCCTCGTCGCGGCCACCGACATGGGCTCGAGCCTCGCCTTGGTCGGGCAAGGCTTGACCTCGCCGGATCTGGTGAGGTCGAGCCTCGCCCAACAACCTCGCCAGATCTGACGAGGTTGGGCCTCGCCCGACCATGGCGAGGTTCGCCCTCGTCGCAGCCTCCGGTGAGTGCTCGAGCCTCGCCTTGGTCAAGCGAGGCTCGACCTCGCTAGATTCAATGAGGTCGGGCCTCGCCCGACCATGGCGAGGCTCGCCCTCGCCGTGGCCTCCGGCGAGGTCGAGCTCGTCAGCCTCTGGCTGGTCGCCAAACCGGCGACCGGCCAGAGGAAGGAGGGAGAGACCAAAAAAAAAATAGAAAAAAAGGAAAAAAATAAAAATTCAAAAAAATATTTAAAAAAGATTAATGTTGTCCACGTCAGCACCAGTGACCGGCAGGCGTCCACGTCGGAAAATTTCCGATCAAAATTTGCCAGAAGGACTAAATTGGCACAAAAATAAAAGGTTTAGGATTGAATTGATATCAATTTAAAAGGTTTAGAACTTAATTGGCAAAAAAAGGTTTAAGACTAAATTGACACCAATACAAAAGGTTTAGGACTTTTTTGGCAATTTTCCCATAGATTTACATGGTTCGGTTAGTAGAACCTACATCTATGGGAAGAGAAGCATGGAATTACTCTATAAATCAAACAATAAAATGAAGATTACAACTATACTCAAGTCATTCAAACACTCAAAGTAAGTTTTTAGCCCCTAATTACCCATAATAACTCACACAGTATTTAGTCCACATAATTTATCATGAAACAATCTCTGAATCTCACATAGGAATTCATAAATCTTACCACAAAATTTATTGGTTTTAACACTCTTGGATTGCTTCAAAGTGTAATTCATGAGAAGTTATCTCTTGGATACTTTTCGTGAAAATATCCACTTCTTATATAAATAAAAATTGGATCCAAAACAATAAACCTACTCAAATTAGATAACCGCCCAAATAGGAAATCTACTCAAATTAAGAAACGTACTTGAATTAGGAACTCGACACATATTTTCAACAATGAAAAACTTAAGTCAGATTGCAAAGGCAAACATCCTTGATAAAATGACTATATGTTAAAGAAAAGTACCACTCTCTACAGAGATATGAATCTGATTGCATTCAATCGAAAAACCCACAACATCTCTGACTAAAGCTATTCTACTTACAAAATTGATTCTAATAAAACTTGAGAGCAAGACCACGTAATAAAAATGTTTTTTAATATCTATTCATCATTACTCTGAAAAAATTAAATTAAATACTGTAGTTAAATTATTATATCATGCCACGCGCACATATAAACTTTTTTTTTTGGTAAGGTAAGAATTTTATGTACTTTTCGATGCACATATAAAGTTATACTTATCATAAGTCCTAAAACCTGCAATTATATGATAATTTAAAAGAGAAATGGAAAAGGAGAAACATAACAAATGAAAGTTTACTTAGCAATAAAAATATAAATATAAATTGTTCCACACGGTAGCAATCATATATGAACTGCCATCATACGCAGAGCTTAGTTTCTATTTGAGGAATCTTGAATTAATATAAGGGAAAATAGTCCAAAAAATCCTAAGCCTATTTACGGCAATCAATTCAGTCATAAACCTTTCAATTTTGTTAATTTAGTCATAAACCTTTTGACGATTTACCAATTTAGTACTTTTGACCAATTTTGAGCAAAATTGCTCACGTGGACACTTGCCATCATACGTGGCATAGTTGGTGCTAACATGGGTGATTTTTGTAATTTTTTTAAACTATCTTTTTTCTTTTCTTTCCTTAATCGTATTTTCGACCAGCCATGGGCAAGGGTGCAGAGGCCCCTGCCCAGACCAGGCGAGGACATCGCAACCCTAGCCGACCACATGTAAGGGCCACAACAGCCTCACTTGGTCTAGGCGAGGGGGTCTCGACCCTTGCTGGCCAACTGACGTGGGCCGCGACCCCCTTACCTAGCCAAAAATCCAATTAAGGAAAAAAGAAAAAGAAAAAAAAAGAAAAGGAAAAAATGAAAATATTCAAAAAATTTTAGTAAAAAATTACAAGAAGCATCTATGTCAACACCAATCATGCTATGTAAAACGGTTGGCACTAACTAGATCTTAACATCAGCGATTTCCACTAAAATTAGCCAAAAAGACTATATAGGTAAATTATTAAAAGGTTTATGACTAAATTGATAAACCGTCAAAATGTTACAACTAAATGAGTAAAATTAAAAGATTTAAGATTGAATTGGCTACCAACAATATGTTTTGGGCTTTCTAGACAATTATCCCATTAATATGAAGCCACGAAGCAAATCGTTTCTTCAAGACAATACCCTCAATAGTGGACACGCAAGTTGTTTTTCCAAGAATGACACTTAAGGCAAATTTGATGTTTCTATACTGTTCTAGAAATATTATATTAAAAGAAACGAGATGATTAAATTTTTTCTAATTATTTAAACGAACATGTCTAATTAATGTTAAGAGAAGTGAGAGGTAAGAAAGCGCCGAGATGATGTCAATCTACCACAGAATTTCATTCTACTAAAATTTATAATTATTTATAAATATATGTATTAGAAACTCGTAAACAGTATAGTAAGCGAAAAAGGAGTGAATAAAGAAACGTGTGGGGGAAAAGAATAACCTAACTGAAAGTTCCATCGCGTGTGGGTCCGGGAAGAAAGTGCTACCCTTTGGGAACAAGGCTTAGAATTTCAACAAGAAGTCCAAAAGGTTTTTGTTATTTATAATTTCCATGTGAGGACACTAATCGTCTAGTCTCAATCACTAAAGTGTGCCTTTAGCAAAAGAAAAATCACTAAAGTATGCCACATTCTTCATTTCCAACAAATTTAACGAAAGAAGATGAAGCTTAGACCGTAGGATAAGATTTCCTGTTTGATGAAACAAGAGTATTGACATAAAATTCCAAAAACTTCTATATATCATGCCTTAAATCAAATATATGTTCATACAAGCATGTTAGGATGCCGGAACTTCGTTGGTGTCAGCAAACTTTGTGACTATACTGCGGTGAACATCGACACTTACTAATCTTGATTATCTTTAATCATTAGAGATAATCATTAAATCTTACAATAAGAAATGCATCTTATCTAATAAAAAAATGCTCCACTAATGCAATATATAAAACCCTAGTTTTGATTTATGGGTTGAAAGAAAGATTCATGCGTGCCGAGCGAGAGGAGGCTGATTAGACTTTGGCACGTCGTATGAACGTTCTTGATCATGCATAGGGTTCGGCAGTCGACTTCATAAAGCATTCTTAAAAATATTCAAACATAGGACGAGGGGTCCAATCATCATGAACAGTGTGGTTTTGCACTTCTTCAGCAAGCGAGACAAACTCACTTGGGAAGGAAGGCGAACATAAAAAAGAGAAAAGAAAAGGTATACAGAGTGATGTCAGTCAATGAGTCAAGGCACTATCCCACCCTATAAATTCCCCGCCCTTGGCCAATGTTAATCCTACCGCTCTTCAAACCCCGCACAAAATCTTAGTCCTTTGGTCTTGTTCTTCTCTCTGCTTGCACGAGTTGCGGATCCAAATGGAAGACACGATCTCAGAAGTCGTGAATTTACTCCCTCCAGGATTCAGGTTCCATGCCACTGATGAGGAGCTGCTGATTCTTTACTTGAAGCCGAAGATTCTCGGACAACCCGACGAACTCTACTACAACATAATCCAAGAGATTGACTTATGCAAGTACGAACCTTGGGACTTGCCAGGCATTGCCGGTCACATGTTCAACAGTAAGGAACTGTTTTTTTATTGCTGCATGAAGTGCAAATACTTGAACAGCAAGCGCTCCAACCGGACGACAGCAGCCGGTTACTGGAAAGTGACCGGGAAGGAACGCCGCATCATGAGCGAGAACACCAACGAGCAGATCGGAATCAAGAAGACATTGGTGTTCTACAAAGGCCGCGTGCCTGATGGCAAAAGGACCAACTGGGTCATGCATGAGTATCACCTAAAGTCCAAGTGTTTGGGCGATAATCACGAAGAAGGCGAGGTAACATTTTGGCTCTCGTTCATTTGCATAACACAATTGGTTATAAATAATGTTTGAGACATGCTTCTTAGTAACGGGTTGTTTCTCTGTTACTGATGTCGCTCGTACATACATATATGCAGATGCTGCCTTATGTAGCATGTCGGATCAAGTACAAGAAAGACAAGAAAACGACAACGGGTCACGCTCTAACAATTGGCCCTGAAGGCTATTTAAACAGCCCTTACACATGCACTAGCGATGTATCAAACCCCCTTGTGAATCAAGAAGGGGACTTGCCGAGCTACTGCAACACCCTCAACAATGAAGTTGCTGATCACCAAGTAGCTGCTGATGCTCAACCCCAGGTGAGAGACACATGGTTTATGTTGTAGAACTTATTTAGGATCGGATGTAGTCCCAAGTCCTATAGAGCATAACGAAATCACAGACACTCATTGGTTTTCTATGGCCAAATTACTAATGATCGCACCATCACATAGGCAACATTTGTGGGATTAAATTCATTTCATACTTTCAAGATTTTTTTTTTGGTAGGGTACTTTCAAGATTGTTTCTGTAACTTAAAAACAAAAATACTTAAGGGAGTTGTTTTCTATAATCTACATGTTTTGAATGCAGACGTCACTGGAAGAGATAATGAATTCGCTCTCTCCATTGGAGACACTGGATGACTGTATATCAAACTACATCAACACTCCAACCTATCAGCCACAGGCAGGAGCAGACGAAGGATCGTCGTCCTTCTTTGATTTCTCTGATGACAACTCCATGCAGGAACTCAGCAAATTATTCCGGTCGGGCTGAGGCAATTTACGAAGACATCTCTACTACATCGTACGACAATGGTGGATCATGATTTGGAAGGAGCGTGCGTGAGCGCGTGGGTTTTTTTACTTGTGATGTATTTGGTATTGTGAGTGTGGCTTTGGGAGTGAAGTGAAATATATGTAGTTTCATAATATGTACGTCCCTTAGCTTGAGAGTCGTGCTTTCTTTTTATTTCGGGTTGTATTTTCTACTAATTGAGATGTAATAAATAAATAAATAAATACTGTTATGTTATTCAGGGTATTTCCCTAATTTTTATATTCATTGATAATGATCCCAAACTGGTGGATGTGAAGTTCGACTATCAAATGATTGAAATAATTGGTAGAAATATTATTAAATGATGTGGAATCTGGAAGTGGGAGTGCGACAAGTGTCGGACCAATCAGAAAAGGCCAAGAAAGAAAGAAAGTGAATTTTTTTTTTTATTTTGATAGGATAGAAAATTAACTTTCTCCAAGCCTTCTGATGGAAGGCCACGAAACTTGCGCTACAAGTGTGAATAGTTTTTTTACTTTGGTAGCCTGGTAGGATATAATCTAAACTGCAAGACTTCCAAAGAAAGGCCTTCGAAACTTCCTCCACAAGTGTCGATATTTCATACATGGAAATTCCAATTTTCCCACGAATAAAAATGGCCATGATCGTGCTAGGTAGGGATGAGCAAAAAAAATCAACCGAACCCCATCAAATATACTAGTTTTGGGCAATTCTTAATTCCCAAAAATTAAAACAGATGAATATCGATCCAATTTCTAGTTCCGAGTGTGGATTCACACACATAGAATGGACATATATATAATTATTATTATATTAAAAAAATAGAAACCTAAATTACTAGTTTGCCTTGATTCACTTCACTAAGTAGAGTATCCTAATTCACTTCACTCTTCTCTCGGTCACACAGCACACTCACGTAGGGACATCAAGTTCAAAACCCTAATTGCCATTTGCCCCTTTCTAGTTTCTTCACTCGATTCCTATGCCTCTCTCTCTCTTGTAGCTCGCTCTCTACTTTGACTTGGCAAAAAAGCTAACGGTCACTTCTCCATCACCTTCATCATCGATTGTGTCGAGCTTGTTTCTCTGTTCAAGTGCGTCTCGCGGGATTTTCTCAACCATTGTTTTGTTCAATTGTTTGAGCTTTTTATTTTGTGTGCATGTTGTTGCGGTTGTTTGTGGTCCAAATCTTCTCTACAAGGACGACCACAGCAACCCCAAGTTCACCATCAATGCCTCCTCGGTCACGAGAGTTGTGAGTTTTCCTCTATTTTTTGGAGACCTTTGCATGTTTAATCACTTCAGTGTGCTGTGAATTAAAACTGTTCATGGTTGTATATCCCATGTTGCTTTTCATTTTCATTTCGCATTCCGAGGACACAGCCAATTTCTGGACCTACCCAAGAATTGAACCAAACTAGTCGGTTCGATTCGCCAATGGATCCAAGACTAGATGGGTAGTTCCCAGTTCCACAAACTGGGAACCAATCTTCTTGGTTAGGTTTTTGGTTCCAAGGTGGAAACAGACCCACCTAGGAACCAAACCCACTTGGGAACCAATCACCCCTAGTGTTAGGGTGGCTCATGAAGGCTTGACACTTTTATGCGTCATGTTAGGCATAACTCGTGATAATGACAGGCCGTGCCAGCTGATGTTGTGACGTTTTGATTAATTGAACGGAAAAAACAAACAAAATGTTAATAGCAACAAATTATTGGGAAAATATCACCAAAAACTCAAATTATGCTACTTGTGATAAATTTACCCTAAACTTTTTTTTGTGACACGAAAAATCCTAAACTATGCCACTTGTGACACATTTACCTCACAATACTTTGACCCATGGGCATTTTCGTCTTTTTCCTATTTCTGTTTTTTTTTTCTTTTCTTCCCTCTTCCCTTTACGGGCCATAGCGAAGGGAAGCCGGCAAGGGATGCCCTCTGCCGAGCAGGCTCGGGTGAAGGCTGTAGGGTTCATTAAAGAAAAACAACGCAGTGGAATATAGAACCTTAGACATGATCCATGTGTATATTGAAATCGAGAGGGAATTTCGAAACGTACCTTTTGCAGATCGAGGATAAATCAACAACTGATTGTGTCTGAATTAGCGCCCTAAGTGTTGCGCCTCTACCGGTATCCACACACACAAACGAAATTCTCCAACGATCCACGTGCTAGCAAAAGATCTTGAAGTTCCTTTTTCTTGAACGCTTTTTATTTTCGATACTCTGTCGAAAAACCCTAGACAGAGAACGATTTTCTATTTATTTATACAACCTCATTATCCAGCGGAATTAAAAGAAGTGGGCCGGGCAATTTAGGACCTCTAAATCATCCACATTTAATCGTATGTTTAATAGTTATCTCATAACGCACATGACCACATAGATAATTTAAATAAGAGAATAAATTAAAATCTACTTCTTAAGTAGATCAAGGCACATAGAAAATATTAAGTCCGTTCGCTATTGTATGCGACCCTATAGGTTCACTAAACATTAGCAGTGTGCTCAAAACCTTTTTGGCCCACAAGTCATAAGCGGTCTCTAGCAAGACATTATGACTACTTAAGTATAGTGAAGGTCAATTTTTCCGACACAACCTAATTCATAACTAATATTAAAGTATCAACATTGATTGATTCCTAGGGCAGACCACTAACAAAAGCAGCCCCGGAGAGAAGAAAAGAAAAAAAAATAGAAAAAGGAAAAAAGACAAAAATACCCATGGGTCAAAGTATTGTAAGGTAAATGTGTTACAAGCGACATAGTTTTGGGTTTTTCATGTCATAAAAAAAGTTCAAAATAAATTTGTCACAAGTGGCAAAGTTTCAAATTTTTTGTGTCACAAAAGAAAGTTAATAGTAAATTTGTCATAAGTAACATAGTTTAAGATTTTTTATGGTATTTTTCCTAAATTATTCATACATCATGTTTTTTCCATTGGAAGTCAACAAGTAAGGATAATTATCCAAAAAAAAATACAAAAGACAGAATATAAGACTTAGACTTAGACTGAAAACAACGTACCAAACAAATGCAAACACATGCACCTACGAAACACTAAATACAAATCTCAATGGCTCCTTGTACTAAAGGCAGGAGCTCCTCCGGGCTTGACCATTTCGACATGATGTTTGTGTTGGGAGAGTGCCTTTTCAAGTAACCTGTCCTATCAGTAGATTTAAAAGATAAGTTCGCAGCACATACCGTGCAAATGGCTTTCTTCTTGCCATTGGGGAGGTTGACGATATGAACCTTCTAAACATTGGACACTAGCCAAAAAAATTTCTTTGGAATTGGCGAGCCATATGTGAAATGGGTTGGGTGCTGCTGCTAATTTGCATCCATTGCAAATTTGAAGATTGGAAATGTCGTATATAAAAATTGTTCTTGTTTATGAGAGAGTGATAAGGAAGGAGAAATGGATGAAAGTGAAATGAAAGGAGGAGGAGTTGAATTATGTCGCCAAATGGTCATGTAAAATGCGACCGTTCAACCATAATTTTTTTTTAAACAATGACCCGACCGTCATTGGGTCACTGTTCTTAGAAAAGAAAAAATTAGGCTGTGCTTGGACCAAACCAATGGCCAATGCTACCTGCGACCAAAATTGATTAGTTTTGAAGAAACATTTTTTTCAATTTAACTATAACTCACAATTACTGAAAACTGTGATTAGTTCACTTTTCTACATTAACAATTTAACAATTTATATAATTATTTTCTTGGATCTAGAGTTTTGGTTAGAATGCATCAATTCAGTTTTTTAATATTGTAATGAATGCCTATAAATTACTTAGGAATAATGACACAAACAGTTCCTAAATTTTGGCTGAATGTGCAATGCGGTCCCTGAACTTTTAATTTGTTCAATGTGGTCTCTAAAATTTCGGTACATATTCAATATAGTCCCGAACTTTAATTAATTGAAGGACTATATTGAACATTTTCATATAATTTAAAGACTAATTTGAACATGTACCAATAGTTCAAAAATGACATTGAACAAATTAAAAGTTCAGTGATTACATTATACATTGGGTTAAAGTTCAAGGTTCACATTGCATATTAGCCAAAGTTCAGAGATTATTTGTGTCATTTTCCCAATTACTTACGATATAGTCTATAGCGAACACAATTAGGAGCAGTGGCAAACATAAATCCCTTTTGAAGCCTGATCAATAACGTGCACAAAATCCGTAATTTTGTGGTTATGATTTTCATTTAACAATAGACACGTGAATTTGTATATTTTACCAACTTAAAAAGGAAAATTCAAGGTGTTGACTTAGTCCAGCGACACATTAAAACAAAGTAAGGAAAATATTTGCAACAAAAAGAAAATTTGCAGCAAAAACTTGTCATCGTTTTGTAATAAAAAAATGACCAATTTATGATACAAATAAACTTAACAATATAATAGTAAAAGAAGTTGACACCAATCATCTCAATTTACAATGATCAGATACTTAGACAATTGCAATTCTAAGTTCTGAAGTTTGAAAATTCTTATCTATTTTTAATTTATTATGTAGTTACCAATGTACTCTATGCTCTTAAAATTTTCTATGAATGCTTGCAATATGAACTAATAGTAAATGTACAATATCTAAATTAGTATTATGTCGACATGATCATTGAGTTATTCAATTTCATAGAGCTTGCTTATGTCTACTTTGAATGGAATCATGCAAATTTTTTATTAAAAATATTAATTCGATGAACACTATTAAAAAAATAAAAATGATACTCCCTACATCTTGTTAATAAAGTTAGCATTATATTTGACCAAAAAAACAAAAGTTAGCATTTTTGTGGAGGCAATGTGGAGAAGAACAACAGTGGGGGATGCGCGCGTCTAGTAGACCACTAGATCAACTTCATCTTGTTTTGCCTGCATCTCTTGATTGTGCGAGATTGATTATGACCCAATATGATCCCTGAATCACTCGTCAATCTTGCTTGGGATTTTTGCTATGTCGACGCCATTTCTTCTTGAAATCACAAGTAATGATTGACGGGTCCTTCATGGGTCATATTCTCCAAAAACCAAATCCAATCTTTCTTTGCCTCGGCCTCGGTGAGAGTTGCAGCAATTGCAGGTAAAAATCGACTTCGATCTTTCTCACTCATTCTGGATTGGGGGAAGAGTGTCAAAAAAATTTTTAAATCTTTTATATTTGTGCCAACTTAGTACTAAACTTTTTTTTGTGCCAATTCAGTTCTAAACCTTTTGCATTGGTGCCAATTTAGTCATAAACTTTTTTTATGCCAATTCAGTCATAAACATTTTGCATTTGTGCCAATTCAGTCCTAAACCTTTTGTCTTTATGTCAATTCAGTCATTCTAATCAATTTAGCCGGATTTTGCTGACGTGGAGGCTTGTCGGCCGGCGGCAGGTCACCGAAGTTGACATTGTCAACTTTAATAATATTTTAATATTTTTTTCCCTTCACTCCCTCCTTCCTCCAATCGGTTGCCAATCCAGTGACCGGCTAGAGGCCAAAGGCCGACGTTAGCGAGGGTCGCCCTCGCCAGATCTAGCGAGATCGAGCCTCGCCGGCATTTAGGCAAGACACAACCTCGCCTAGCCTTGGTGAGGCTCGCCTTCGCCGTTGCTGGTAAGGGTGAGCCTCGCCATGGCTAGGCAAGGCCCGAACTCTGTAGATCTGGCAAGGTTAGGCCTCACCCAGCATGAGGCCGCCCTCATTGGCCTCTGGCCGGCTGGTTGCCGATTTGACGACTGGCTGGAGGAAGGAGGGAGGGGAGGGGAGGAAAAAAATATAAATAAATAAAAATTCAAAGAAAAATTAAAATATTATTAAAGTAGTCCACATTAGTGCCGACAACCGGCTGGTCGGCATCCACATTAGCATAAACTGGCCAAAATTGGCCAGAATGACTGAATTGGTACAAAAACAAAAGGTTTAAGACTGAATTAGCATCAATATAAAAAAAATTAGGATTGAATTGGTACCATAAAAAGGTTTAGAACTGAATTGACATCAATGCAAAAGGTTGAGGACTGAATTGGTACAAAAAAAAAGGTTTAGGACTAAATTGGCACAAATATAAAAGGTTTATGACTTATTTGGCACTTTTCCCTGGACTTGTGCATTTTGCTAGTTGCATGGAGTGAGTTTTCAAATCTCTGCTTTTCTAAGAGGATGTCCATTTCGAGTTCTTGTGGCGGTACCTCCGAGGCTGAATTGGATCTAACTCGCACATTGCGATATGTTCCGCAAATCTAAAGAAGAATGCAAATTTAACCTGGGAGCAGATGATACTTGATATGTTATATCAACCCCCGAATTATCAATCAATATTCTTCATTTTTCTGCTTTTTTTGCCCCGGCCCTGCCTAGAAAGATTAGTCAAACCTTGCCTTTGGAAATGCTGCTTTTTTCATTTTTGGACCTCTTGATTTGTTTTAAAGAAAAGAAAAACTGTAAAGTATGTTGGGCTTTTGATCAACTTGAACTTCGCTTGAGATAGCCACAACTGATCTGTAGTTCCTTTGCAACATTCCTTTAGATGCAACTGTTCCTGGATGGCTCTTGATGACTAAGTTCTTTTCCTTCTCAAAAAGGTTTCAACTCTTTTGCGCCTTTTTGTTCAGAAATTACGGTCTTGAGCCCGATCCCAGTATGAACATTAATAGTTGCAAGAACATTCTTGGATCTGAAAAATGAAAGATGACGTCTTGTGGTCCGAGCTGAACAGATACAGATAACGAGAATAAGAAGTTCAGTTAATCACATGGAATCAAGCAATCGGAAATTGGAAATTCAATTCTGGCCACTCGAACTCCTGCTCGTAGACAAAGTTGTCAATGTGGGCTATCTTGTCAACATCTCTCTGTTTTTCTCTTTACAAAAAGTTCTCTTCTGAAGCAAGGGAAGGACTGCATAAAGACACCAATCAGTCAGAGTCAAGTCAATTCTTTTGGTATGGCCTTCGAAAACACCATCTAAAAGCTCAAACTATTGCTTTGAGGGTCACTCTGCTTCAGTTCAGCTACCAACAACTTACTAAAAATTGAGTTTGAGAGTGTAGTTCCCAAGACTCAAGAATGTCCTGCCTCATTCCCATTCATATTTTTGATAAACAATATTACTGGTTTCGCCCCCACCGACCAGGAACCTGACAATTATTACTTGAGATGAGAAATTCTTGGATATGAACATGACCCCTGCAGTATTCCAGAAACCCCTTTTGCGGCTGCTTGTTTCTAGCTTCGAAATGGATCGTGTACCATCGTCTAGTGCAATAGGAAAAAGAAATTATTATCCAAGAGCAATTCGATGGCTTCTTGTTGGCATTAATTTTCAACACCGCACTAACCTAGGCTCACTGACCTCCATGTGTCCGTAGCATGCTCAATTGTGATGTCAAAGGAGGCGGAGTGGTAATTCTTGTTTGTCTTTTGTTCAAGCACCTACATATAGCTCTTTAGCCACATAACCATTCGGCAAATTCCTTTCGCTTAAAATCTCCAAACTTCTCTCACCTATATGCCCCAAATGCATATACCACAATTCAACCTCCCAAATAGATGCATTCTATGTCTCTACGATAAAATCCTTCACTGTCTCATCTTGAAACTCATACAGGTTACTGTGCTTGATTTCTCTCATTATTATCAAGCATCTCGAACGACTTTCATAACTCCAACTTCTAAAGTATATCAACACCTAGCTAAATCCATGACGCTCAAAGGAATCAAATTCTTTCCCAACTCTGGAACGTGCCTCGCTCCTCACGATGCCATCATATATTCTAATTTTGACATTGCCAACACCCACAACATCTCACTCAACATTGTTCCCCAATTGCACTTTACCACTATCCATGTATTAATAAGTATTAAACTAGTTATTGTTTGGTGTCACGTGAAGCGAACAACCAAAATTCATAATAATACATCCATCAAGCAACGAATTCTTAGTGACGGATAAAACATAATCAGCGCTATCTGAATCATAGTTAGCTGCAGCTGCAAAGTCATCAGTAGATTTAACTGTAATTTCTTTACCCTTCTCGTTCTTCGATTTAAAGAATTTCTTATTAAGATGCTCCACCTTGCCACAACTCCAACATACAACACCACTAACCCTAAACTAACTACATTTGTTCAAATTCGCATTAACACAAGTACTAGTTCTTCCTCTACCTTAACCTACTAAAGCAGTAGGTTCCATTCTGAATCAAATCGCGAACATCATTTCACGTTAAGCTTCTTGACCTAGAAGATATACTAACAACAGTAACAGTAGCATTCCAACTATTAGTAAATGAGGATAATAGTATCAAAACGTATACCTCATCTTAAAATATAATCTTAACCGAACTCAACTGACTAACAACCACATTGAATTCGTCAATATGATTAGCAACCAACGCAAATTCACTCATCTTTAAGTGAAATAGACGACGCATCAAGTAGACTATATTGATCATAGAGGGCTTCTTATTCATGTTGAATAGGGCATTCATCAAACATGTGGTGGACTTTTTATTCATGCTATTAAACATAGCGTTACAAGCCAACGACAGCTGAATAACTCCTAATGCATGTTTATCCAATAATTCCCAATTAGCTTGTTCCACTTAATCTAGCTTTTTCCCAAACATAAGTAAGTGCAAATTCTCTTATAAAGGCAATCATCAATCCGCATGTTCTCAAAAAATATCACTCTCATCAAATCTGTCGATTTGCACTTTTCTTTTTTTTATAACCATCGATTTGCTTTAACTCAATCAAACTAGGCTCTAATACCAATTGTTGAGGAAACAAGCAATCAAAATAATAAAATAAATATCTTACCAAAAAAATAATAATAAAATAAATAAAACAAGAAAATAAATCGCACTCCAAATTTACGTGATTCGGTTAGTAGAACCTACGTCTATGGGAAGAGGAGCACGAAATTACTCTATAAATCAAGTAATACAACGAATATTATAACCATACCCAAATCACTCAAACACTCAAAGTGTTTCTTAGCCCTCAATTACCCATAATAACTCACACAGTATTTAGCCATTATAATTTATCGCAAAACAATTTCTCAATCACACAAAGAAATTTATAAATCTTACCACAATATTTATTGATTTTAGCACTCTTGGATTGCTTTAGAGGTAATTCATGAGAAGTTACCTCTTGGATACTTTTAGCGAAAATATCTACTTCTTATGTTGACAAGAATTGGATCCAAAACAAGGAACCTACTCATATTAGGTCACCACCCAAATAGGAAATCTACTCAAATTAGGAAAACTACTCGAATTAGGAACTCGCCACATATTTTCAACAACGAACAAGTTAAGGCAGATTGCAAAGGCAAACATCCTTTTATCAAATGACTATATGTTAAAGAAAAGTACCACTCTCTATAGAGATATGTATCTGATTGCATTCAATGAAAAACCTACAACATATCTGATTAAAGCTATTCTACTTACAAAATTGATTCTGATAAAACTTGAGAGCAAGACCGAGTCATAAAATTATTTTTTTAATATCTATTCATCATTATTACTCTGAAAAAATTACATTAAATATAGTAGTTAAATTATTCAATCAATACCATACGCACAGATAAAGTTATATTCAGTATAAGTCCTAAAACCTACAATTCTATGAGAATTTAAAAGAGAAATGGAAAAGGAAAAACATGACAAATGAAAGATTACTTATCAATAAAAAGATAATCATAAATTGTTCCACACTGCAGCAATCATATATGTACGGCCATCAAACGCAAAGCTTAGTTTCTGCTTGACAAATCCCATATTAATACTAATACTAGGGAAAATTGTCCAAAAACTCCTAGACCTATTATATGGTAATCAGTTCAATCATAAACCTTTTTAATTTTGCCAATTTAATCCTGAACCTTTGAACGCTTTGCCAATTTGGTCATTTCGTCCAATTTTGATCAAAAATCGCTTGCATTGATGCTTGCCATCCTACGCAACACAGTTGATGCTAACGTTGATGATTTTTGCAATTTTTTTAAATTATCTTTTTTCTTTTCTTTCTTTAATCGTATTTTTGACCGGCCACAGGCAAAGGTGCAGAGGCCCTCGCCTAGACTAGGTGAGGTCATCGCAACCCTAGCCGACCACATGCAAGGGCCACGACTACCGCACCTGGGCTAGGCGAGGGGGTCTCATCCCTTGCTGGCCAACACACGTGGGCCGCAACCCCCTTACATAGCCAAAAATCCAATTAAGGAAAATAGAAAAGGAAAAAAATGAATATTCAGAAAATTTAATAAAAAATTGTAAAAAGCATCTACATCGGTACTAATCATGTCATGTAGAATAATTGGCATTAACTAGATCTTAACGTCAGTAATTACCAGCTAAAATTAGTCGGAATGACTATATTGATAAATTATTAAAAGGTCTAGAATTAAATTAGCAAATCATCAAAAGATTACGACTAAATAGATAAAATTGAAAAATTTAGAATTGAATTGAACGCTGAATAATATGTTTTGACCTTTCTGGATAATTATCCCGTTAATATGAAGCCACGAAGCAAATCGTTTCTTCAATACGGTACCTTGGACAGTGGACACGCAAGATGTTTTTCCAAGAATGACACGTAAGGCAAATTTGATGTTTCTATATTGTTCCAGAAATATTATATTAAATGAGATGAGATAATTAAATTATTTCTAATTATTATAAACGAACATGTCTAATTAATGTTAAAAGAAATGAGAGGTAAGAAAGCTCTGCGATGATGTGACTCTACCGCAGAATCCCATTCTACCAAACTTTATTTTTATTTATAAATATATGTATTAGAAACCGTAAACAATATAGTAAGAGAAAGGAGTGAATAAAGAAACATGCGGGGGAAAGAATAACCTAACTGAAAGTGCCATTGCGTGTGGGTCCACGAAAGAAATGCAGCCCTTTGGGAACAAGGCTTAAAATTTCAACAAGAAGGTCCACAAGGTTTTTGTTATTTATCATTTCCATATGAGGACACTAATCGTCTAGTCTCAATCACAAAAGTGTGCGACATTGCTTTTATCCGACAAATTTAATGAAACAAGATGAAGCTCAAACCGTAGGATAAGATTCCTTGTTTGATGGAACAAAAGCATCCACATAAAATTCCAGAAACTTCAATGTATCATACCTTAAATCAAATATATGTTCATGCAAGCATGCTAGGATGTCATAACTTCGTTTGTGTCCCGATCTGATTGATCCCCGCTCTAAAGGATTCGCAAACTTGGTGATTATACTGCAATGAACATCGATACTTACTAATCTCGATTATCTTTGATTATTAGAGACAAATCACAAAATCTTACAATTAGAAATGCATAATATCTAATATAAAAAAATGCTCCACAGATGCAAAATAAAAAACCTAGTTTTGATGAAAAAAATATTCATGCGTGCCGAGAGAGGGGAGGCCGATTAGACTTTGGCACGTCGTGCGAACGTTCTTGATCATGCGTAGGGTCCGGCACTCATCCTCATAAAGCATTCTTAAAAATATTCAAATATAGGACGAGGGGTCCAATCATCAGGAATAGTGTGGTTTTGCACTTCTCAAGCAAGCGAGACAAACTCACTTGGGAAGGAAGGCGAACATAAAAAAGAGAAAGATAAGGTATACACAGTCATGTCAGTCAATGAGTCAAGGAACTATCCCACCCTATAATATCCCCGCACTTGGCCAATGTTAATCCCACCGCTCTTCAAACCCACACACAAAATCCTAGTCCTTGGGATTTGTTCTTCTTCTCTCTGCTTGCACGAGTTGTGGATCCAAATGGAAGACACAATCTCAGAAGTCATGAATGTACGCCCTCCAGGAGTTAGATTCCATCCCACTGAGGAGGAGCTTTTGATTCTTTACTTGAAGCCCAAGATTCTTGGACAACCTGACGAACTCTACTACAACATAATCCAAGAGATTGACTTATGCAAGTTCGAACCTTGGGACTTGCCAGGCATTGCCGGTCACATGTTCAACAGTAAGGAACTGTTTTTCTATTGCTGCGTGAAGCGCAAGTACTCTAACAGCCAGCGCTCCAACCGAACGACGGTAGCCGGTTACTGGAAAGTGACCGGCAAGGAACGATGCATCATGAGCAACACCAACGAGAAGATAGGAATCAAGAGGACTTTGGTGTTCTACGAAGGCCGCATGCCTGATGGCAAAAGGACCAACTGGGTCATGCATGAGTATCACCTAAATTCCAAGTGTTTGGGCCTTAATAACAAAGAAGGCGAGGTAATATTTTGGCTCTCATTCATTTGCACAACGCTGTTGGTTATAAATTACATTTGAGACATGCTTTTTAGGAACGGGTTGTTTCTCTATTACTGCTGTTGCTCATGCATATATATGCAGATGCTGCCTTATGTGGCATGTCGGATCAAGTACAAGAAAGACAAGAAACCGATGATGGGTCATGCTCCAACAATCAGCCCTGAAGGCTATTCAAGCAGCCCTTACACATGTACTAGCAATGTATCAGACCCCCCTGGGAATAAAGAAGGGGACTTGCGGAGCTTCTGCAACACCCCCAACAATGAAGTAGCCGATAACCAAGGAGCTGCTGATGCTCAACCCCAGGCGAGAGACACGTTCCATGTTGTAGAACTTTTTTAGGATCGGATTTAGTCCCAAGTCCTATAGAGCATATCAAAGTCACAGACACTCAATGGTTTTCTATGGCCAATAATGATTGCACCATCACATTAGCAACATCTGTGGGACTATTTTCATTTCATACTTTCAAGATTGTTTCTGTAACATAAAGTGAAAAATACTTAAGATGGATGGTTTTATATAATCTACATGTTTTGAATGTAGATGTCACTGGAAGAGATAATTGGTTCGCTCTCTCCTTTGGAGACACTGGATGACTATGTATTAGACTACATCAACACTCCAACCTATGAGCCACAAGCAGGAGCAGAGGATTTCTCTTATGACTACAACGGGGATGAGTTCAATTGTGGATACGCGCCACCGTGTAGCAGCTCAGTAAATTGTTCCGGTTGGGCTGAGACAACTTATGAAGACTTCTCTACCAGAACGTACGACAATGGTGGATCCTGATTTGGAAGGAGTGTGCGTGAGCGTGAGGACTTTTTTACTTCTGATGTATCAACTACTGTGAGGGTGGCTTTTGAAGTGTTGTGAAACACATGTAGTTTCATAATTTGGGCGTGTCTTGGTTTCAGAGTCGTGCTTTTTTCTTTTATTTCGGGTTGTGTGTTTCTGCTAATTAAGATGTAATACTTTAATAATAGTGTTATGTTATTCAGAGTATTTCCCTAATTTTTATCCTCATTGACGATGATCCCAAATTGGTGGACGTGAAGTTGGACTGTCAAATGATTGATGTATTTGGCCGAACGATTAAATAAATGCTGTGGAATCTGGAAGTGGAAGTGCGACAAGTGTTAAATCAATTAGAAAAGGTCAAGAAAGAAAGAAAGCGAAATCTTTCGACTTTGGTAGGATGGAATATTGTCTATCTCCAAGCCTTCCAAAGGAAGGCCATGAAACTTGCGCAACAAGTGTGAATATTTTGACTTGGGTAGGATAGAATCTAAACTCCAAGACTTCCAAAGCAAGGCCTTTGAAACTTCCTCAACAAGTGTGGATATTTCATGCATCGAAAGTCCAACGATGAATTGACATTTCCTAAAATTAGAAATGGCTCCGATTGTGCTAGGGCGGCCTGTTAAGGCCTGGCACTGTATCATGCTGGACAAGAGCCGTGATAATGACTGGTTGTACTGGCCGATGTTGCGACGTTTTGATTTCTTTTTCTATACTTTTTTAACAAATTAAAAATAAAATTAATTAATGAAAAAATAAAGAAAATGTCAATAAAAATAAATTATTCCCATCATGTTTTTTTCACGGGAAGTCAACGAGTAGGAATAATTATGCAAAAAGAAAATATAAAATAAAGTACATCAAACTTAGACTTCGACAAATATATCTCATAAAAAGAGTACAGCCTAATCACTGAAACGCCGTATCAAATAAATGCAAACACATGAACCTACATAACACAAAAAAACAAATCTCAACGCCCTGTAGTAAAGGCGGGAGCTCCCCAGGGCTTCACCATTTCAGAGAGATGTTTGTGTTGGTGCCTCTTCAAGTGACCCATCCCATCACTAGATTTGAAAGAGAATTTTGCAGCACATAGCTTGGAGACAGCCTTCTTCTTGCCATTGGAGAGGTTCACGATATTGAACATCTTCTAAACATCGAACCCTTGCCAAAGAAAATTCTTTGGAATTGGCGAGCCATACGTGAAATGGGTTGGGTGCTGCCGCTAATTTGCATCCATGACAAATTTGAAGATAGAAAATATCGTATATAGAAATCGTTATTTTATTAAGAAGAAGTTATGAGAGGGTGATAAGGAAGGAGAAATAGATGAAAGTGAAGTGAAAAGAGGAGGAGTTGAATCATGTGGCCAAATGGTCATGTAAAATGTGACCAAAATTGATGAGTTTCGAAGGAACTTTTCTTTCAATTTACTATAACTCACAATTACTGAAAACCGTGATTAATTCACTTTTCTACGTTAAGAATGTAACAATTTATATAATTATTTTTTTGGATCGAGAGTTTTGGTCAGAAAGAAAAAAAGAACCGAGTTACATAGCAATACATTTTTGATATTGTAATGAATCCCTATAACTTACTTACAATAGAGTCTATAGTGAGCGTAATTAGGAGCAATGGCGAACATAAAAATTTTTTAAAACCCGATCAACAACGCAGACAAAATCTGTAATTCGGTGGTTATGATTTTCATTGAACAATAGACGTGGAATTCGTATATTTTACCAACTTAAAAAGGAAAATTCAAAGTTTTGATTTAGTCCCACGACGCATTAACACAAAGTAAGGAAAATCTTTGCAACAGAAAGAAAATTCGCACTAAAAACTGGTACATTGTTTTGTAATAAAAAAAATGACCAATTGATGATAAAAATTAACTTAATAATATAATTGTAAAAGAAGTTTACATCAATCACCTTAATTTACATTGATCAGACACTTACATAAAATCAATGTTAACTTTAGAAATTAGAAATTTCTTATTTATTTTTCATTTAATATTTAGTTACCCATGTATGCTTTACTCCTGATATTTTCTATGAATGTTTGCAATACGAATCAATAGTAAATGTACAATATCAAAATTAATATTACGTCGACGCGATCATTGAGTTATTCAATTTCATAGAACTTGTTCATGTCTACCTTGAATCGAATCATGCAAATCTCTTATTAAAAATATTAATTCGATTATCACTATCAAGAAAAAAATGATACTCCTTGTTAATCAAGTTAGCATTATCTTTGACCACAAAAGAAGTGAAGTTAGCATTGTGGTCTTCAAAAAAGAAAATCTATATAACCCTTTGGGGAGCCAATGTGGAGAACAACAACAGTGGTCAAGACTCCATCTTTTTGGCTTGCATCTTCTGCTCGTTCTAGATTCACCGCGACCCAATATGATCCCTGAATCACTCGTCAATCTTACTTGGGATTCCTGTCATGTCGACGCCATTTCTTATCGAAATCACAAGTAATGATTGACGAGTCCTTCATGGGTCGTATTCTCCAAGATCCATATCCGTTCTTTCTTTGCCTCGGTCTCTCGGCGAGAGTTTGCAGCAGTTGCAGGTGAAAACTCGGCCTCGATCTTTCTCGTTCTGGGCTCGTGCAATTTCCCATTCTTGCGGAATGAGTTATCGTGTCTCTGCTTTTCTAGGAGGGTTTCTGTTTCGTGTACTTGTGAGGCTGAACTGGATCTAACTTGCACATTGCGATATGTTCCGAAAATCGAAAGAAGATAGCAAATTTCACCTGGGAGTAGGTGAAACTTGATATGTCATATCAGCCCCCGAATTATCAATCAATATTCCTCATTTCTTTCTGCTTTTTTTGTCCCCAGCCCTGCCCAGAAAGATAAGTCAAAGGGAATGCTGCTTTTTTCCATTTTTGGACGTCTTAATTTGTTTTTAGGAAGAGAAAAGCTGTAAAAGTATGTCTGGTTATAACCTTGAACTTCACTTGTGATAGCCACGACTGCTCTGTGGTTCCTATGCAACAATTCCTTTAGATTCAACTGTTGCGGATGGCTCTCGATGATCGACATTTTTTTGTTTCCTTTTCAAAATGGTTTCAACTCTTTTGCACCTTTGTGTTGGGAAATTACGATATTAAGCACAATCCCAGTGGGTTGTAATTGTCCCACTCCACCTTCCCTCTCTCTCTTACATATTTGGGGGGCAGTTGACACAATTCTTGTTGCTTTGAATCCTTCTTGGAAAATTGACATGCTCTGAATACGTGACTATTGGAGATTCATGCTTGCTCTATTGTGAATCTGCAGGTTTATTGCCTTATCTAAGATGATTAAATTGAACATTGAAACGAAGGGGAAAAAAATTGGGTGGGTGATGTATCAATTCACCATGAAGGCAACTCAGGCATCTCTCAACACTTTGACGCGACACTTCTATAGTTTTTGCTCTCGTGTAATTATTTTTCCCCTGATTGCAGCAATGAGGGAATCACTTCCCCAAGTGCAGCAACTGGCCAGCCTCCTTCATTTACATTGCAAGATGGCTTATTTGGAAATGGGCAGCATGACAATGACTCCGGTAACGTAATAATTCATCACATAGCAATGCTTTTCTAAACACCCGAACCATCAGAAGTTTGAACTGAAGCTGATTGGTTTGAATGCGGCTTCTGCACAGGTTGCACTCTTTCCGTGGACGCAATCCTATTACAGATATCAAGCTTAATGGAGCATACTGGTTTTAATTATCTGTATACTTTGGAGTAACTAGTGGCTCTAGCATTTAAGGAAAATTGTCGAGTCGGTGTTTGATTACTATCAAGTCGTGGTGAACTTTAGAAGATAAGATAGTATGACTTACTGAGTGTAGGATTATGCCTAGTTTGTTTTGTGGCTTTGTCCTTCTTTCTTGATTGAAAATTACTCTGTTCCATATCAGGGTGCTTATGTGTTGATTTGTAGGAGTGCTGCTTCACGGGTATATATATTTGAGTCCGGAAATTTAGTGAGCTTCTATTATGCAGTAAACACTTCAAAAGAATAAGAACTGAGCGCACATAATGAGCAATTCTGATTACTTCAGTCCTGCTAAAAATTTTGCTAGAACTCCTAAAAGATGACTACCATCCTTAGTGGAAGTTTCACTGGAACTAATGCATGAGGGAGCTGAAGACGACTTGCTTTTAGCTTTAGACTTTGAGGGAATGACTTTTGATTAGGTAGTGTCATGTTGGGGGAAGAAGAAGTAAAATTTCCAAAGAAGTTTTGAAACCTGGAGAACAAGTTTGCAATTTTTCAGTTGAGAACAGTTTATTTAGGGCTGGAAGAAGAAGTAAACTTTCCAAAGAAGTTTTGAAACTTGGAGAACAAGTCTGAAATTTTTCAGTGTAGAGTGGAAGTTTGACTGTAACTAATCCATGAGGGAGCTGAAGACGACTTGCTTTTAGCTATAGACCTTGAGGGAATGACTTTTGACTAGGTAGTGTCATGGTAGGGTCGGAAGAAGAAGTAGACTTTCCAGGGAAGTTTTGAAAATTGGAGAACAAGTTTGCAATTTTTCAGTTGAGAGCAGTTTTTTTAGGGTCGGAAGAAGTAAACTGTCCAAAGAAGTTTTGAAACTTGGAGAACAAATTTGCAATTTTTTAGTTGAGAACAGTTTTATCAGGGCCGGAAGAAGAAGTCAACTTTCAAAAGAAGTTTTAAACTTGGAGAACAAGTCTGAAATTTTTCAGTTTAGAGTGGAAGTTTGAGTGGAACTAATGCATGATGGAGCTGAAGACGACTTGCTTTTAGCTATAGACCTTGAGGGAATGACTTTTGACTAGGTAGTGTCATGGTAGGGTCGGAAGAAGAAGTGAACTTTCCAAAGAAGTTTTGAAACTTGGAGAACAAGTTTGTAATATTTCGGTTGAGAACAGTTTTCTTAGGGTCGGAAGAAAAAAATGAACTTTCCAAAGAAGTTTTGAAACTTGGAGAACAAGTCTGAAATTTTTCTTTTGAGAACAGTTTTTTTAGGGTTGGAAGAAGAAGTAAACTTTCTAAAGAAGTTTTGGAACTTGGAGAACAAGTCTGAAATTTTTCAGTTTAGAACAGTTTTTTCTCACTTCGGCAATCCTTTATGTCATTACTATAACACTTTTGTTTGTATGCAATTGCTTTTGTGGCGTGTGATGGACTTTTATGCATCTTTTTGGTTTTTTTGGCTAAGCTATGGAAATTTTATTTGTTAATACGAGTCAAAACAAGTAGAAAAAAATATAAGTTTTCTTTTCCCACCCTCTGCCTTTTACCACCACAGTCCTCGTTGATCTTGAGCGGACATAAACAACCATGAAGAATCGCACATCGAGATTGCTTTGACTGATTGAGCACAAGGCTTTGATATTTGAAAAATAGAAGCGTCTTATGTAGATTATTCAGAATTCACCAGTTTTTAATGGAATTCTCCTATTTATTTGTATGGGGTCTTTCTGTAGTCCTCCAACCATGACTGATTTTGCTTCGGAAGTTATGACATTGATACTGACAGTTGCAACTCTAGTCATTCCACAAAATGAGGAAATTACCACAATATCGAAAAGGTTATTATCATGGATTACTGTTTTGTATAATTTTGCACGGGACTATAGACATACCCATTTGAATGACTCAAGAGGAAAAAATAGCTGTCCCCTTATAGACATACCCACTGCATGAATATCATTTGAATGCTGATCTTATTGGCAACACCCTCACTGACCAGGTACTCAATTTCTCGCTTTTCCTTCCTCTTGCAGAGAACTTCAGCACAAACCATATTTGAACAATTTAAGGATACATATGAATGGTTAAGGTCGCTAAATGAATGTTGTCCGTTCCAAGTGCTTTCATTTAAGAGCCTACTGATTTCATTTTCTTCTCTGACTTAATTTTTTGGAGTTGAGACTGAGCAGCTTACTTTGATCTGACTTTTGCTTTTTTTTCCCTCAAATAAACTAAACTCTTACTTAAACTTCTATTGATTGGTTTACAACAAACACAATTTTACCAAGTAAAATCCCGGACTCTTTTTTCTTCTTTTTTTTCCTCCCAATCTGTTGCTATAGCACCATTCACTTTATTTTGAAGCCGAGCAAGGAGCATCTTTTTAAAAGGAGACTTATGAGTTGAACGTGGATTGTTACCAAAGTTGCTTTTTTGACTGATATTTGATTCTTTGAGGTCATTTTTCTTTTTCTTTGGGGATTAAATTGTGAAGTACTTTTAGAGATCGGTGATTAGACTTGAATAAATTGTTAAACTTGTCTTTTGTCTTTCAACGTTAGAGTGACTTCGTTCTTAACCACTTGAAGAAAAACCCTGATAAGACGGGTATGAAAAATTCAAAGACTCGGAAGACCAACACAAGTACATCTTTTATGCCTAAAGAAGGCATCAGAAGTAGCTGTAACATGCCCAATGAAGTCAACAACACAAGTATCTCTATTATGCTTCGAGACGGTAGCAGTAGTATCTGTAACACAATCGATGAAGTCAACAACACAAGTTGCTCCAATACATTAGTAACAGCCAAAAGCACAATAACTGAAGAAATTCCGAAGGTGAAGGAAGCAGCAAAATGGTGCCTGTTAAAAGATCATTATAGCATATTGAGGAAACTAATTTATCTTCTTGTTTTTGTTGTGACAATAGGAATCTTTAGAAGAAAATGTGCAGCAACCACGACTGCCAATTCTCTCACCAGAATGCAACTCATCAGAATGTGATTTCTCTGCAACTCCACAGCCACCCACAGCGACCGGGGAGCAATTGACCCATGATTCGTCATATCAGGATGTGGAGTCTTATTTTGCTGATAGTGAACTATTAGAAGAGATATTAGGGATGTTGAACTCAAATAGGTAGTTCTAGCTTGACCACTCTTCTGAAGAAAGCATTATGTAAGCTTTTTTCGGCTAGGTAATTGGTTTGCATCCACTGGCTTGGATGCACACTCTTCAAGTGCTGATAAAGAGTGCGCCCATGGTGTGTCGCCAGAAAAAATATTTTCCTTGTGGAAAAGAATGTGCATGGATCAAATGCATTCATTGATGTACATTATTTGCGTAATGAGGTTTTTTTATAAGCTGCATAATGAGTTATTTGTTATAGCAGTAGGTGAAATTTCGAGCGGTGATTTTGCCAAAAATGTACCGACAGCTGTTTGGCTTTCTTCTGGTTGGTTGTTTCACATATACATTGTTTGTATTAACGAGGTGTATGGATAGTATTGGATTTATGCCCATTCGGGTGGCTGTTGTTGTGATGGGATTGGATTCGTCCCTTTTAATTTTTTCACCCTCTCGTACTGTTTGTGTGTCCTCTAATAATAACAGGATGGAAAAGGAAAGGTGAGTGGCGTTACCACCCAATTGTGAAATATTAACAGTTGCAAGTACGGTCTTGGATCCGAAAAATGAAAGGTGACTTCTTGTGGTCCGCGCATAACGGATACAAATAACGAGAATAGGAAGTTCAGTTAATCAGATCAGATGTAATCAAGCAATTGCAAAATGGTAATTCAATTCTGGCCACTCGAACGCTTGCTCGTAGACACAGTTGTCAAGCTCACACATCTTGTCAACATTTCTCTGTTATTCACTTTACAAAAGTTCTCTTCTGAAGCAAGGGAAGGACTGCATGAAGACACCAATCAGTCAGGGTCAAGTTAACTAGCGTTTTAAAGGTCACTCTGCTTCAGATTCAGCCAATAAAAGTTAACTAAAATTGAGTTTGAGAGTGAAGTTGTGAAGACTCAAGAATGCCCTGCCTCATTCCCGTTGATATTTTCTATAAACATGTGGATTCTTTTCTGCCCGTAGGATACAGGTTTCCATCCCACCGACGAGGAACTCGTCAATTATTACTTGAGACGACAAATTCTCGGATACAAAGATGACCCGTGCATTATTCCGGAGACCTCTTCTGTGCACAAATAAGATCCTTGGCATTTACCCGGCCTATTTAGAGGTAAACGTGACATTCTCTTCAAGTTACTCTTTTGTTTATGGGTGATGAAATCTTGGTGTTTTTAGCATGGTGACCCTGGTTTGTGGGATAAACTAGGTTTGAAGGTCGAGATTGCATCTTTTTTTAACTTTGAAATGGCTTGTGTACTTTTGTGCAATGGAAAAAAGAAATGATCATTCAAAAACAATTTGATGGCTTCTCCTAGTTGGCATTAATTTTCGACACTGCTCTAACCTAAGCTCACCGACCTTCATGTATCTGTAGAACGCTCAATTGTGAGGTCGCAGGAGGCGGAGTGGTGGTTCTTGTCTCGTCTTTTGTTCAAGACTCGAAATAGTAGTAAGTATGACCGACAAACTCCATCCGGTCATTGGAAAACAACCGGTCAAGAGAAGAAGATCAATGCCAAAGGTACTAATAAGTTGATTGGGACTCTGAGGAATTTAGTTTTCATAGAAAACGAGGGTTCAAGCGCCAAAGAGACAGTATGGGTGATGCATGAGTATCACCCACATGACTGCAGTTTCGGGGCCAACTTTCTTGACCAGGTACCCAATATTACATCATTCTCTTTTCAACAGAAAGTTGAACAGTGAAATGCTCATAATGCTCGCTTCTATGGCTTTTGATGGAACTTCATAAAAATCAGGTAATGAGCTTGTGCTGTTTTGATGGGGGGATTGTGTGGGAAATGAAAGGCCTTTTAGTTCAGATTCTTGTTTGCTGAGGTTACATCTGGACCCTGGTGCACCTGTTTGAATTTTTAACCTCACAAGCTCTTGTAGTGGATCAGATGGGAAGATTTGTCGCCTAAATGATTGCTTTTACGCTAGAATTGGCCATTATATGATTACCACAGCCGGCTGTTTTCTATTTGTTTCGGTATCTCACATCATTCTCTGCCCACCTTTGTCCATCTTCCAGTTCACAAATTCGCAGATGTGTAGTGGAATGGCTACGCTTTCTTGGCATGTGATTTCCGTAATTCAGCTAACATTCCTATTGTCTCTTCGAATGTTCAGCAGAGATTTGTGCTTTGCCACCTTATAAACAAACAAGATGAGTTCATCAACGCTTCAACCTCTGTTGAAGCTGCATCGGTGTCATCTTTCTTGAACTTAGACAATGACAAAGCACGGAGTAACATTCCAGAGGTCAGTACTAACATGCCTTGTGGTCTGCTTTAAGTGTGAAAACTCACTCAAATGGAACTGATAACCCATGTTTACTTTGTCAATAAACAGAACGATATGGAAACCGTGATGGATCCACGTGCAGAGACCTTATTGCCACCGGTGAACCCGAACCTCTCCTCTAATCAACCTCTCGTTGACATGGGGGCTCCATCTGACATTGATATTACAAATGACAATCAATTTGACTGGCTAGAATTGGTAGATAGGACTGAGAAGGATGGATCTATCAACCAGTTCTTAGATGAGACAGATCATGGACAGGTAAAACTTTCCTTTAGGTCTTTTTTGGCAATGTTTGTGGATTTTAAATAATGCGGATTAGGCAGGTGGTATCTTCTGAATTACTTTGATATTGTTCTTGGCATACATTGTAGCATCATATTGGACAGTATGCCAAGTGCTGTAACAGGAATTTATCGCTTTCTATTCCTGCAAGAAATGCACATTGCTCTCTGATTATCTGGATCATTGGATAGTCAAGTGACGAGAACTCTGACATTTAATTTAATATGTACCTCTGTAGCACATTGTCCTATTAGGGATGGTGGTCGCCTACGGACAGACCGATTGAGTGAGGGGAGCATATGCCTAGGGAAGAAACAAGTGTTCATGCTCAAGACAACTCGCAGCCACAGCATTTTAATGTGTTGAACATTCGAGTAGTCAAAGATTATCCCGAGATCAACTGCTTGACACGTGATCCTACACCAACCCGAGCTTCTAGAAGTCGAGACACAGTCCAACTACGAAAAAAACCCTCTGGCGGAATGGTATCCAAGAGCAAGGTGACTAAGATTATCGTGATATCAACCGCTTGACACGCGATCCAGTAACACTCCAAGCTTCTAGAGGTCAAGACAGAGTCCCTCTCCAAAATAAACCCCCTGGTAGACTAGCCTCCAAGGTGAAGGACCCTGTGAGATTTGCTTCTATGTGTTTGCCTTGATTTGCGCTTCTCCTTGATATGCTTCACGTCTCATTTTAGTTTCTTGTTTTAATCAAGGATCTCACCTGAAAAAATAATCATTGTATTTGCAGGAAAGGGAAGTTGAAAAGGACAAAGCTGCCGCTAACATTTCCAAGAATGTCTTCTCTATGAGAGAGCTTAAAGCACGCTTGGAACAGACCCAAGAACTCGAACAAAGTCGCAAATCAGAATCGTCTGATTTCACAGCAAGCAGTGCAAAGAGTCCTACGATGGTGCGTGATAAGGGCCTGCAAGGTTCCGTTTCAAGAGAAATTTCAAACCGAAACAAAAATCTTGAATCAAAATCCTTCCAAACTTCAGCCAAGCAAAACCGGAAAGTAAGACCCTCAAGCAAAGCCAGATAGTTCACTTTCGTTTTGTTTATGTTTCAACGTCAACTGGTTTGTTCCTAAGTTTGTGACTTCGACGGATATTTGGTAATTAATGCAGTCTCTCATTGTTATGTATCACATCATTGTTCCTGTCTGAATTCGGTAGCCGGCACTTCATATCAGGTGAATTCGTTGGTGCGTGTTTGCTGACAAATTCCTGGACTTTTAGTTGTATGTATGTGTGCGCTGAACTACAACATTAATGAAAACGCAACACTGCTATTACTGTGCTGCGAAAGAAAAGGTATGCCATTGCTTGTTTCATGTGCCAAAGTTTGACTGTTTTCTAGCTTGGCTATTGGTTGTACTCCTTTCAGGGAACTGTATGGCTCAATATTTGCCTGTAAATTCTCGCCCTCATCTTGTTGATCGTAAACTTGTGAATTTGTTGGCCTTGATAGGCCGGATCAGAGATGATTCTGCAACTCCTTTGGTTTACCGACATTTTTGAGAAAGTCAGTCATGAAATAGTAAAAGTTAGTAACGCGAAATTTCTAACTTATTTTCAAAGTTGCCATCATCTCCTCGAAAATTACTAATTACATCCAAAGAAACCGCGAAGTCAGCATATCGATTTTTAAAAGTTTCGAGAAATGGACCTATTAATTCGAGCTCATTGAACGTTGCGGTCTATGTCTGAACTAAATGCACCTTAAGTACTGCGTACTAAAAGGAGCAAAAATATTAGCTGCTAAGTAGACCGATTCGAAGAAAAAGTTCCTTTGTCAAAAAGAAAAAAGAATAACTAATGAAATTCATAAACAAATAGAGTGACTGCTCCCTCGCATGTTTCAAAGTTCAAACCTTGCTGCAATAAAGGAGCATGGCTGAACATGTGATGATTGTCTGACTAACTTATTGGGGGGCCAAAGAAAAAAAGATTGCCGTGGGAGCTGGTTTAAGGAAAAAGAACAGTGCCAGCCTAAGTCAAGAACGGACTACAACACTTGATGAGTGTTGCAATGTAATGCATAGTCAGTGAGTTTCTAAACAGACGAGTTATATATACACTCAAAGTCCAAGAAAAACTAATCCTATCATTACATACAGATTCTCATAAACTAGTCTCGATAAGTCTTCCAAAACCTGATAAACAATTGTAGTTGAGTGCGCTCTCGTGCGATATTTTTCTAAAAGGGAAACAGACTGGCAGCTTAGCCGGCCCCTCAAAGCCCACACGCGGCTCAAACACGTCTTCATCATTCTTTGCTTGGACTTCATTTGAGTTTAATGAGTTTCTGCACTTTCTTTTTGCTTCCATTTTCCATTGATTCACTTGTACAGTTGCAGGTCTACATGGAAGAACCTTCACACAGGAAGTGACATGTGAAACAGAGAATCACCTATTTCCTATAAATCGAGGACATGAAAGCCCTTTCAATATGTTTCGAGTTCTAATGATCATGAACTGGAAAGCCTGAACTGTAGAGCCATCATTCAAGTTTTGAAACAATATCTCTCTAATCACTCACATCCCTTCAATTTAGGCTTTTTGCCATGATAACGACGGGTGATGGGTCGAGCGTTTAGCATACTCTTAACCTTAATGGTCCACGCATTAATCTTGGAAGACCGACAAATCACATACGAAGACGAAGAGACTCAATATATTTTAATACCCCATGCGGTAACAACATCGCATAAAAGGGTGAAACAAGATCTAGCATAGATCGATGGTTGACGACTTCAATTGCAATAAAGAAAAGAAGAAAGCTAGACCCATTTTATATAACCAAGTTCGTCAAGCACAAGCACACACAATCTACTGTCCATTCCATATAAACTAGTTCACATGTGCAGGGCCCTTGAAGGAAGGGCCACCACTGTTTGAACAAGTAAGATTGCTAACTAGAGCCAGGTCAAAACGGAACATGTTCTGCATAAATAATCCGATAAACAACAGTGGAAACATCTGTGTTAACAGCTAGATCCTCCTCAGTCCCAGCTGCAACTACTTCTCTTGCGGTCTTCCAAAGTCATAGCTTTGCAGTACTTAACTAGTGTTCGACTAAGTTCTTGCAACCTGTCTCGAATCATTTTCTAATAAAAAAAAAGAAGGTGACAATAATCATTATAAATGGAGAAAACGCACTGTCGTTAGTCAAATCTGTACCTTGAGGGAAAAGCAATCTCGTGGACCTGTATTATTGCCAAATCTGAAGAATAATATAAATTTATAAGGGTCTGGTTGATCACTGCCAAGGAGAGATCAGGCACAAAATTCTGTAAAATAAGGGGAAAAACCCTATTTATTAAATCAGATATTTACTTGTACGTGACCATCAGATTCAGATTTCAGATCAATTTGGTGTTGCCGTGGAAGCAACAAGGATCTCTAGTGCATGTATGAAACCATTTGACAAAATGAAACATGGGGACAATATAGTTGATAATTCTACAGATACAAGTCAAGTTGGTCATCATTCTTGTCTTTGTATGCATATTGAGGTGAGGCAATAATTTTTCACAAAGCTTATGGATTGAAATCGAGAGGGGATCCCATCACGGTTCACATCTCGTCGTGCTGCGAGATTTCGTCGGCGAGCGAGATAATGACTTTATGTTATTGTCATGGGATTAATGTGTTGATGCTAAGATTGATTGTGTATATTGCTGCAATCAATCAAGAAAATGATAATCGCATGGAAAACACAGAGATAGTAGAGTGCATAAAATCTAGGGACTTTATAATATAGTTCATTTTTCAGTTTATCACATGAATTTGAGCTTAAAAAGTTTTAAACCATGTAGGACCATTCTAAAAATAGTCATATTCATAAAAACATTCAGTAAAGTCATCATACTCTATTTAAACATTTTAGAAAGCTTCATGTAGTTCAATTTATTAATGGGTTCATTTTAATAACTTGGTAACGATAATAAATAAAAAAAACTTCATTGGGTTTGCATGCATAAGCTAAGATGAACCAAGTGTAAAGTGAGATTTCGCTCTAAACTAAATTTTAATTTTCGTCTCGAGATCTTATTCAAAAAAGGCCTATTTTATAACAAAACAAATACTTAGATGCCGGCAATATACTATTTACTACTCGTTGCCTATCTAGGTATACACTAATTGGAAAGGTCCGTCGAATTTTGGAGAATTGCCGCATCTTACCTTCCGTACTATATTCGAAGATAGTACCTACATGCCTTAGACATTCGTCGACCTTGTCGGAAAATTCTCGAGAATTTTTCGCAGGACCGCAATGTTAGAATTTTTGGCAAGGGGTAGGAGAACCATTAGGCACTAACTTCGAATTTGTCCTATGTAATCAATGCGTATTGTCCACACGCGATGATAAGACTTCTTCTTTTGCGTCTATTTTTCGACGCACGCACCAATCACACGAAAATCAAGTTGTTTCCTTTTTCCTTTTTCCTTTGGGCAAACATTTTTTTGAAATACAAACACGTAAAAAAAGCAAGTCGAAACTAACATGAAATTTATCTTTTTCACTTGAGGATCCCTAAGTTTTTTTCTGTTGTTTTTCTTCCAAGAAGAGTGAGAATACGAAGAGAATTTACGGAAAAGACCACTTACCATACTGAAAAGTTCCTTCACCTATCTCCCTTTAAACCTTTTAAGGTCATGCTCGGGACTAATATTTACATTCATGTTGTTCAAAATAATTTGTTCACAAAAAGTCTCAATCCATGACTCGAAATTTTCTTTTAATGAAAATGGACTTATGGGTTATGGCCGCAAAAATTAACGGCTCTAGCTTTTCCGCCTAATATCTAAAGTCCCCCAAATTGTGACATTCAACTTTGTTTTATTATGGGGAAGAGAAGCAAGATAATTGGTTCAAGGGAGAATTTTGAAACTAGTAAAGAAAAAACAGGCATAAAAAATTTTGTTTGTATTACCCGCTTTAATTATCTTCACAGGTATACCTATTGACACCAGAATTTGCCACGGTCCCCGACCATTGACTTGGACCAGAATAGATCGAGCAAAACATGGTTGAGGTAAAATGTGCTAAGTCCTTTTGCCAAAAGCAACGAGAAGTTGCCGAGAGGCGATATAAGAGAATATTACCAGAGTGTTGAGCCACGAGGGTTGATACATGAGACTTAGTCAACAAAGGAACTAAAGCTGAAGTGAAAATCTATGCATCAGGAACGGGATAAGTGTTCAAGACGTGAAGCTAGCAATTTCGTCTACAATCATAACGACCCATTCAATTGTGAAGTCAGCACGACCATCAGTTCATGGAGCTGCAATTCTCGAAAGCTAGGAATGATAATGGCCTGAAAGCATGGGATGTTGAAACCGCTAGGAAGAGGTGTTGCAAGCTATGTAGGTAACCTAATCGATGCGGGGATGAGCGATGAGATCATGATTATCGAGTAGTGGGTCTTTTGATAACATTTGTAAATACATGTTACTAAATTCTAGGAGTATATATATTTACTTTGTTGGTAACTGTTGTTAACCGTCGCTAGTTGCTATAATTATTGGTATTGTAATTCGAGCGAAGGACTGCAAATCAATTAATAAATACCAGTTGTTCGATTTTTCCTTCCTATTATGGTTACATCCCAATACCAACTACAATTGCCTCCAACTTCCATACAGTTAATTTCTCTCGTCAATTCTCGTTTCTTGTCCAAGATCAATAAATGGTTCTTACGCCCTTCGTCGATTTCCATATCGATCCATTCTTAAAAAGGTGCTTCATCGACCCTCTTCGGTGAGACAATGCCCAACACTCGAGAATATCCAGTCTCGTAATAAGAGGGCATCAATCAAGTCCCTATACGCATCACTAATTAGGTCTTAATCGCAGAACATGCATGATGACTTCACTCTACAAATCGAGAGGACATTCAAGACCAGCCAAAAAAAAAAAAATTGAGACGGACATTGATAAAGTGAGAGAACACGTGAATCAAAAAACCCATGTATCATACTTTTATCAGAAAAAAAAAAGAAAATGAAAATGCCCTAAGCTTTTCTTCTTCTTCTTCTTCTTCTCAATTTAGGGCCACGCTTTTTCCATTCCTAATTTGATTAAAACACTCCCCAATAAAATATTGTGACCATTTTATTCATTGTGAGTAGCATATTTAAGCATTCCCTCAGCGTCTTTTTTCTTGGGATTTCTTTTGTGGGTTCCCCTTTCCTTTATCTTCACCCTTCTCTCTATCTCTTTGATGTTTGAGATGATTTTGCATTGTTTTTCATGGTGGGTGTTGGATAAATTGATTAAATTCGAAGCGTTGGTTAGTGCTAAGTAATGTGGTAATTTTCCGGTTGAGATTAATAAAGTCTAAAGGTGTTTTTTTTCTCTTTCTTCTTTCATCTGTGTTTTTTTTTTATGTTTGGAAAAAATAGGTATTTATTCATTCCTTGTTTACCATTGAATATGATTATAGATTATGCTTTTAAGGATGATCTTTAGTGAGGCCTTTTGGCATTGCCAAGTTTATCTCATTTTGGTGATTCTATTAGTTGAAGTCTTTGAAATTTAATGGGGGAGAGTGGAAAGGGAAAAACGGGTCTTTTCCGATCCTAAAGAGTTTTGCTTTCACCAAGTGAAAAAAAGTTCATCATCCCATTAACTTCTAACGATTAAACTTAGTGATTTCTTTGACCCCGTGCGGATAAAAGCATGCATTTGATTTTTCGAGTGAATATTGAGTATTCTTTTCATTGAAAATATCTTTGGACTGGTTTCCATTGGCCTCTTTCTTTTCCGCAATTTGTTTGGCAGAATGATTTCAATATGCACATATTGGTCTAGTTATGGTTCGGACTCAATAATGGATGAAGGGTTTTTATCCCGTAAATCTCAATCTTCTTCTCATTTCAGTAGGTTCATCGAAACTTTTCACCATTTTGTTTGCGGTTCTTGATAAAAACAAGTGGGCACGCCAAATGCATTTTCCGCATACTAGCTAGTAAAGTCTATTGGCAGCGGTGCAAAATCTAGTTGAATCCCTCCTCTATACTATATTGGGTTGGTTTCAAATAGAGAAGGCTTCCATATGTTGCCCAACCACCAATTATACCAAGAAAATATCATTCGAGTGAGTTACGTGCTTTCTTTTTTATGGAGGTGATTACTGTGGCATTTGAGAGAAAGATGCGGAAAGGTGGGGATGAAGAAGAGGAGGGAAAATGGGACCGGCCAAAAAAGAAAAAATCAAAGCAAGACGGAGAGGAGGCTTAACCTAAGATATTAAAAGGCAAGATCCACGATGAGTGAAATAGTTCGAACACTTTTGTCGGGGAGCGTTTTGGCCAAAATTAGGAGCGAAAAAAGCCCCGGCCCTCGATTTATTTTACATTTTTCACGATTAATTATTACCCCGTGCACCATAAGTGGGTAGGCATTGAGATTAATCGACTTGCTGTTAAGGGCGGAAACAGCTGGAGGACAGAATTGGGAGAGGATTCATGGTCCTCCTTTCCTGCCCAAAAAGGACGCGGGCGACCGACCGGAACTCGGTATCGCCGGTTGCGTTCACACCCGGGAGAGAAGAAACTCGCCGCACGAGAAGCCCCCGAAGATTCGCCGGGCCTCCGCGGTAAAGTCCAAATCCCAGTCAGCCCCCACCACTCGCCCCAAAAGTCACGGCCTGATCCCTTTCGCTCATGAATGCACGTTTGTATCCGATGCTGCGTTTTTAGAATAGCTTCTTTGTTCCTTTTTGTTATTATGTTATGATTTCGACCCGCAGAATTCGGTGTGCTCGCCGTCGCCGGGTCGACACGGGACGCGCCGGATTTTGACCGCCTAACGTCCGGTCCGGCGAAATACGCCGGCACCGGTAATTTTCAGATCAGATGGAACCCTACGTGAGATTTACACTATACAAGATATGAAAAATTCGTTTTCGAGAGCAGCTAAAGGGCAACTGGTAAGGCCGTCTCGCCGTATCGCGTGCTCCTTGAAGATTCCTCTCGACATAGGAAGGAGTAGAAAAATCTTGCCTGGGCTAATGATAGATCCGCGCATGATCTCGACTAATGCCCCGGTCCTCGAATCCTCGAACCTCGGTGGCATTCGTGGCCGCGTGCATAGCGGTTTTCCTGCGACACATGATCGAGTGTGGAAAGAATGATTCCCAAGTGAAATCATTCTTTCTTTTGTTAGTTTCTTTTTGGCGCCTCTCGTTTTCTCCAAATAAGCGCTTTAATTTACTCGGCCGATCAATTCGATCAGGAAAAATAAAAAAAAAAACAAAAAAAGGGAAAAAATCGGCAGCTGCCTTGGTCTGACCTTTACTTCCCCAACGCCCAGCGGCCCCCCCGGGGGATCATCGATTCGACCACGTGTCGCAGACCCACTTCGGTGGCACAGCGCAATCCATGAACCGACAAGTCGCTTTAGCATCGCCACAGCCCGAGATAGAGAGAGAGAGAGAGAGAGAGAGAGCAAGAAAAAATAAAATAAAAGGAAAAAAAATTCAGAAAGGAAGGAAGTGAAGGAAGAGAAAACAGCTCCTGCTTCTCCATCTCCATTTTTTTCTTCCCTCTCTGTCTCTCTCTCACTCCCCTTCTTTCTCTCTCTAACTTTCTCTCTCTAGCGAAGGCAAGGGGGGAAGAAGAAGAAGAAGAAGATGGAAGGATATCCGGCGTACCCGCCGTACCCAGACTCCGGCAACTCCTCCCCGCGATCCCGCGAGATCGACTTCGACGCCGCCCCCTGGGACGACCAGCAGCCGCCCTCCTCCGGCGGCGGCTACAAGGCCAAGTTCATGTGCAGCTACGGGGGCAAGATCCACCCGCGGCCCCACGACAACCAGCTCTCGTACATCGGCGGGGAGACCAAGATCCTGTCCGTCGACCGCCACGTCAAGCTGGCCTCCTTCCTCGGCAAGCTCTCCGCCCTGTGCGACCTGCCCCCCGACGGCGTCTCCTTCAAGTACCAGTTCCCCGGCGAGGACCTCGACGCCCTCATCTCCGTCACCACCGACGACGACCTCGAGCACATGATGCACGAGTACGACCGCCTCTCCCGCGCCTGCTCCAAGCCCGCCCCCGCCCGCATGCGCCTCTTCCTCTTCCCCGTCCACAGCCCCCACCCCCCGCCCCCCTCCGCCGCCTCCCCCCCCGCCTCCGCCAAGTCCGATCAGGACCGCTTCGTCGAGGCCCTCAACTCGGGCCCTTCTGTCCAGGAGCCCGCCAAGCACCCGCCCGGTAATGCCGATTTCCTCTTCGGGTTGGAGAAGGGGGTCGTCGCCGGTGCCCCGCCGGCCGCCGTGGCGGCGGCGGTTGCTGCGGACCCGGTGGCGGTGGCGGCGGCGGCGGCTGTCCAGGACGGTCGCGTCGGGATCCCCCGCGAGGAGCGGGTCGTGGCGTCGGATCACGGGGTGAACCCGCTCGACATACAGCGGCAGCTGCAGGAGCTGCAGAGGCTGCAAATCAGCTGCGGCGGAGGTCCTGGGCAAGAGGCCGCCATGTACAGGAGGAAGAGCGACGACAACATGGCGAATGCCGGCGGTTACGGAGCTGATAATTACTACTTGCAAAAGCTGGCACAGGAGAAAACGCAGCAGATGACGATTCCTACGGGTGTGCCGCAGGCTGCTACTGCTCCTCCAGGGTATTGGCAGGCGGAGAAGCAGATTGCGTCGGGTGGTTTCCCAGCGGCTGTGACGGGTCCGCCGGAGCAGCCGATGTACATGATCCCTGCTCCGGGAACCATTTACCACGCGCCACCGCAGATGGTGCGGCAGGTGGCGGCGGGTCAAGGGTACTACACCCTCCCCCAACCACAAAGGCTTTCTCCTGACGTTTACCGGGATCAGCCCGTGTACAACGTCGTCCATCCGCCATCACAAGCGCCGCCGCTGTCGGCAGCAGCCCCGCCGGCTCTTCCGCCACAGACCCAGTTGTCCAGGGTCGCTGGGGCCAGCCCGGAGGGGGTTGGCGTTGGAGCCATGAGGCACAGCGGCGGCAGCGGCATGGCGGACAACATGGCCTACGCACAGTTGCCTTACGACGGCGCCGTCGGAAGGCAAGTCTTGTACACGGCGGCCGGAGGGATGGTGGTGCCACCCCCGCAATATCAGGGAATGACCGCGGTGAGCGCCGACATGAGGCAGGGTGGTACGGTGTTGAATCAGGAGGGTAAGGTGGTTGCTGCAAAAGTTTCACAAGGTTCACTGTGATTCTCATGGAAAGGTATAATCATGTTATATGGTATGTAAGAAAGAACTGTTGTAAGTTATGCATAGAATAAGAGTTATTGATGTCCCTTCTTGATATATATATGATGGTATTGTGAAATTTTCCTGGGTTTTTGTACGCACTGGTTGAGTGCAGAGATCAGAACGAGTTTTACACTGTTGATAATAGCCTATAATCTCTCTATCTTGGCTGGTTTCTTCTTGCTTGACTTTTCGAATTCTTGAAACTTCAACAATCTGGTGAAGCAGCTTATATTAGCTTAGATCTCAAATCTACCTGAGCATATGATGCCCCTCCTCTCAAAACACCGGCCTTTGAGTTTGTGTCTGTCAGGGCAATAGTGCAATGTTTTCAAAGTTCAAAACCCTGTTCACCTTTCCTGTGAACATGTTCCGCGCACAAGAGAACGCACCGAGAGCATAAAAAAATTTGGTCTTTTTTTAGATGAATCGGCTAACATAAGCCGAGAATTAAGCACCAACCCATTGATTGACCCACTTGCGATTAAATTTATGAGAGGTGGAAAAAAGTCAAATGGATCGGATAGCTTTCAGAAGGAGAAAAACCTAGTATTCTGCTTGTGGAGACCCAGTGGGATGCAATAATGCATGTGCAAGACGAAGACTTCCCGGGGGGATCATGGAGGGCTGATTATTACCAAAGTTGAGGACCTAATTTTTCGAATCCTTGTCCCACCACTTCCTCATTTCTGAACTCTCTCTCTCTCTCTCTTTCTTCCATGGCGATATTTTCATTTGTTTAAATGTTATTGCCAAAATAGTTGCACTTCCATGTACATCTTTAGGTGTCTCCAGTACCCAACTTCCAAGTAAGGTGTGGTGTGGTGTGGTGTGGTGTGGGTGGTGGCTGCTGACATTGGGCCTTGTCAAGTATCTGGTGAAATTCGACTAAAAAAAAAAAAAAGTCTCTGGTGAATGATTGCATCTCCCTAGTGGAAAAAATCGGCAACATTATTACCAAAACCAAAAGGTCAGCTAAGGGAATGGACGCGTCCTGTTGCTTCAATGAAGAATCAACCAAGAGACGTAGACTTAAATAGGTTGGCTGATGTATTGCTAGTATTGACCTGTTATGCATCGATAGACCCCCTACGAGATGGGTTGTGGAACCCAGCCCTGAAGGGAGAGATTAGAGTGTCCTGGCTGGCCGTCACAAAAGTCAAAAAGGTCACCCCTCTCCCCTCTCTCTCTCTCTCTCTCTCTCTCTCTCTCTCTGAACAACGGATGAAACTCCATGCTGATGTTAATTAGGAATCTAATAATAGGAAAGAAGAAGCTTCTAGTCTATGAACAGGCACTGAGTTTAGTATTAGGCCACGAGCTTAGCAGCTTCTGGTGGACTCATATCATGTGAAACCAAGCTTAAGCTGTCATAAAGGGCCGTACAGGGATTAATCAAAGTAATCGCCCTTGTTGGTCATTAGCAAATTAATAAGACCGTCCCTTTCGAGCAACGTCTAATCTGCACCGGAAAGCCACACAAGAGACAGAAACCTCCCTCTCAAAATCTCCTGTGTTTTATCCTACCTTCCTGATCAAATCTTTTCAATACCCTCGCGCTCCAAACAAACAGAGAGGACAGATGAACTTACGTTATCTTTTACCCCGTGTTTTGTTGGCACTCGATGCTGTCTGCGGGGGACGAGTGCGCGGGGGATTGGTTAGCAGCTGCATTCACCAAAAGAGAGATTCAACCCCATGAAAAGGGGAGGCTTCAGCACCATGTTTTTTGCAGCTCAGATATTCCCCATCTACAAGTGTTCCCGTCTTTTTCTATGGCTTGCGCTCTTATCACCTTCATTGGATCCCACCACCACCTTCATCCAAAAACAGAAAAACAAAAAAAAAAAAAGAGGGAAAGAGAAAGATGATGGCATGAGGGATGGAAGTCATTTTCCTTAGGGCGTTGCGCTATCAAATTAATTAGCGAGCTTCATCAGTTGTCACTGTTATGCTCGCATGTCTCGCAGGCAGCGTGGCACCATCTTGTGGAGGGTTAGTTCGCTTGGATTGATTACGCTCGTCACAATCATACATAAATATTGCAGAAAAAGTTTGTCTGTCGAACATTCATTCGAAGTAATTTGATCAAACATTGATCGACCAAATATCTTCCAAAAGCAAGAATAAAGTAGAATACATAAGTAGATTCCCACAAGATATTTTATATCTGAATACGTCGGGCTGAGTGATTCCAAGATGGAAGATATCTTTTTACTTGTCGGCCAGGGCACTGCTACAAGCAGTTGGCGCAATCAGTCGACAAAGAATGATAAAGAAAGCCTTGCTCTCGTTTGGGTCAAGGAAAGCTGCTTTTGCTTTCCTCTTTCTTGGTTCCAGACTCTGTCACTATCTGGAGACGATAAAGTTGTTGATGGGCTCCTTTCTCAGCCTTTCGTCTTCCCGAGCCCGCTGCGTAAGGAAGCGGGCATTCAATGAAATCGACTGTTTGGGCCCAGTTTGGCCCTTTCCCATTTGTATTTGCTAGCTGTGGCACTATCGGTGGGATCACGAAAGGCGGTAATAATCCTGAAGCCAACAAATAATGACAAATCGGCAGTATTGAGGATCACTCTGGATCCCTCCTCCTGTCCTGACATACTCTTCAAGCTTCTGGTCGAGGATGTTTTTACGTTTGGAGAGACCTCTACTTACACCAACGCTGGCGAGGATGAGTGACATCAAATACGCTTATCCATATCCTGCTTCAGGTACCCTCAAGTCTTTATCGCCTACGTGCCAGTTTTGTGCTTTCGTACTGTTTTCTCACCACTCTAGAGATTAGTCTTGAATATTTTTAGCCATAGTCAATGCGTATTCATCATACGTCATGGTTGGTGTCGCAGGAGTGTACAATGGACCACCGGTGATGGCGCTGCCTCCGTCTGTTTATGGGGCTTATCCACCGCCAAGGACAAATACCAGGTTCCCAGACGCATGGCAAACTAAAAATCGGCCATGCGATTTTCTTGAAGTTGTCTATATATTCCTTTATTTACCTATCGTTCAGCAGTATTTGGCGATTAAATCTATCTATTTATATGGCGATTCCCTCTTCTGTGATTTTTTGTGTTGGGGAATATAGTCTTGCAGCATTATGTTATTGTTGCCTGCTGGATACATGCTGCTGGCCTTTGGACCCCTTCCTCTTCATGTAGCAGCAAACAAGCACATAGGCGGTGAACGACAAAGTCCTTTCCTTGGTTGAAGACCCTTCAGTTTTATTTCCTTCCCTTTGTCTTAGACCTCTTTGCAAAATATCCTCCTTTGTAAGAAGTCACTCTGTGCTTTTCTTCTTTGCCAACGAAAGCTGAGTTCCCAAACAATTTCGTGTGATTTTGGGTAGTATCATTATCCGTCGCATCTATAAGTAGAAAATAAAACAAGTTAAATCAAAGTAGTTGGTTAATTTTCTTTTCTATACGCAAAACTACCCTTTCATCATGTCGAAATCCACCATTATTTATGAGCAAAATAAGTCGAAACGGTGATAAAAACGTAACTTTTCCAGCAATAACAAAAGGAAGACGAGGAGAAAACTCTGCTACTACGTCCATTATGCACGTCCTGCAGATTCCTAGATGACCAAAACCCCAACAGCAAGACTTTGACTGTCATCATGGAAGTACAAAGATTGAAAGTTGGATTGCTGCGTGCCTTCCAACGGCTCGGAAAAAGGGGCATTCAAATTAAGATACTATAGAAGAAGCAAACCTGGAGATGCATCGAATACGAATGAGCATATGATTTTATAATCTCACGGTAACGTATTTCAATTAATCAATTGGAGAACAACAAAATGAAGGCCAAGCTGACGACATCGTACAAAATTTGGCAACCAAAAGTTCCAACCTTGATAGGACAAGACAAAATTTAATGCACAGAAATGGATTTCTAAACTGAACTACAAAACCAACCACCACTAGAGACTGCGGTAAGACGCTGCTATGACTTTTCGAATACTCTCTTGGGAGCGATGAGGCTAGAGGATATACGACAATTGCAGCAGGCTACGAGGCATGAGAATATAAGAGTGTCCCTGCCAAAAATTGGTGCCCGTAGTGATCAAACAGCTGAAACTCGGGTGTGCTATATTAGCATCAAGTGTGGGCCTGGCGAGCAACAAATTATTTCTCCAAGTATCTGCTATGAACTGACTGTATAAATACCTGCAAATGGCTTCGGTCACCGCTCTATCTTTCTGAAATTGGTGAACAACTCACCAAGTCGAGATTCACAAGCAGCTTGAGCCTCAGGGGCTAGATCCTTTAGAAAAGGCTTTGTTAGGTTAAGGTTCGACATGATTTGAAAGACCCTGCTACAAAACTTGCGAACTTCAGCACGCCTCGACTGTTTCTTCGGCATGTTCTTCACCATCTCCCCTATCAAGTGACCAAGCTTCTCCAGTTGTTTTTTCACTAATTTCTTTGACCTCTCCTGCTGTTGTTCATCTGGATTAGGAGGTACCAATGACCGCAAGATCTCGTGTATAAGATCGAGTGCCTCAACTCGCCGAAAATCTGATTTTGCAGAGCTACACTTCTCAAGAAGGAAGCCAAGAAGATGTTGCCCTATCCATGGCCTCCTTCTGAATATTTCTATCAGAAATTCAGATTTTATCTGTGACTTTTTGCTATCAAAGAAACCTACCATAACACCACGGAAAATATCCAGGACCTTCTGCAGCTCAGATTCTTGAAAGTCTCTTCCATCTATTATTTTCAATATCCAATACGTTGAGTTCTGTGCAAGGGAAGTAATCATTTTGTGTCGATTCCTCGAGGCAGATGGCTTCTTGGATGTGTTACCAGCGGATTTTCTCTTAAAAGGTTTTGAAGCCAATTTCAAGTTCCTTTCCAACAAAGACTCGAGAGAAGAAAGCTGTATGGCTTCACCTTTCGGATGATCCTTAGCTTTGAAAATTTTCTTTTGCAAAATTCCCCATATACGTTGGCCAAGCTGGTCACTACCTTCCACATTATGAAGATTGACAAATGCTTGAGCCAGATTTGAGTACACCAACAGAACTTGAGGTTTACCTGCGCAGTCCAGACAATCAATAGTTACGTAAGATAATGAACGCACTCGTTAAAGAGAATGATGTCATTTGATATCGACATAAAGTCCATTCTTCTTGTCAACTTTTCTAACATTTCACCTCAACAAGTTCGGGTAAGTGACGTCCCTAATATAAATAACAGCATTAACGAAAACGTTATGACTGATTCATTTTTCTTTTTCAAATGACTGCAACTATTTTTTCTCATGTATGCATGCATATATTAAATAACGATGAAACTCACTGCCTCAGGATTCATCTCTTGAACCTTGAGAAAACTCCTGTTTCCATCTAAAGCACATGCTGAAAATGCTGATAGCAAAAGGTTGCCAAAAGCTCTTTGAGCATGTCTAGAGGACTAACTAAATTATTTTCAAACCTATAGAGGATAGCGGTATCTTTAAATCTACCATGAAAAAATAGAAACGAAGCCTTGCACTTCTGCAGAAACAACATTAACAATACATATTTGATATCTGTCTTGCTTGTTCGTGTACATTACCTGCATTTTCGTGAAGGTACATCTCCAGCAAGGAGAGAACACGCAGTTTGAAGAGAACAAGTTGGGAATGAGCTGTTTCACCCCCACCGTGACTTTTTCTCTCCTTGAAAATCTGAGCAAGATAAGTATCCATGCGGAACATTGCATCGTCATCCATTCCTCCATCAGACTCCTCGGAATCTTCCGGAATTTCTCTACCGCTTTCCAAATCTCCAACCACTGTCTCGGAGTCATCAGTCTCAGCCGTTTCACCCGTCTCGGCTTCATTAACTTCCTCATCTTCCTCAATCCCAAGAAAGTCTTCATCCTCATCGTCTTCATCATCATCATCCTCACTTTCTGCGTTCCGATGTCTGGCTGGCTTTATATCTTTCTTTATGACCCGTAGCATCCGCCGTAACCCATCATCGGTGACATCAGAGCAGAAATGTTTGAAAACCTAAAAATAATATCGAGAGCAAATAAGAACCGAGAACTTATATGTTGTAGTATCACTGACAACTATCATTAACTAGCAACATGAATGCTTTTCTGGCAACAACTGTGCACACTTCAAATCCTTTCCAATCTGATAGAGATTTCAAATACTAAATCAGAGGGAAAAAAATAAAAAGTCCTTCCTCAACTTTCTCTTACCCTGCAGCACATTCCAATACGCAGATGGATGTCTGAGGTTTCTCGATTCACCCCTACAAGTTTTGGCAATCCCCTAGGTATCATTTAATTAGAGGAGCACACACAGAATTGCACGAGCCTGTTCTCCTGGTTTGACCCCGGCAGAAAACACAATCGAAGGTCTTTTTAGAAAGCTCAAGGAGCCCATGTTAAAAAAGAAGAAGAAGAAGAAGAAGAAGAAGAAGAAGAAGCACAAGTTACAAATTGCAACTGAAGGAAAAGCTAAGAATTATTTTTAGATTTCCGTGGGAAAAGAAACAGAATGATTTGATGAGATATTCGTGACAGCTTCCCAGGGTAATGTATAACATCATAGAAGCGTACAAAAGAACAAATAATGAATGGCTGGTATCCATAAAGTAAGTCCTACCCCCGACTCTAGGGACTCCAAAGCGAAAACCAAGAAACAGGATAAGAAAATTGACCAACAAAAATCTATGAATAGATCACCCACCTGCTCTATTGCAACCCTCATTGGCGCTGATGATTGAGGTAGCAGAGATAGCAGTGTATCAACGAGTACATCCAGTAACTCAGGTGCTCCATCACCACCACTTGGCTCATCTTCTCCAGATGATTCAAGCAGATCAGGACTAGAAAAGGCCTTCTTACAGCATATAACAAGTTCCGAAGCAGCTTCCGCAAATTCTTCAGGCCGAAGAAGCACTTGAAGAAGTAGCTGGATAAGCAAGTACCTCAATGCATGCAATTTATGTACAACAGGGCTTGGTTCGCTGCTCCTTTCCTGCCAAGACCAAAGCATTCAATGGATCTGCAATATAAGTACAAATAGGACAAACCAACAAAGGATATAATTGAATTTAACTACATAACAAACAGCTAATTTGATATCAAATCGATGAAGGATCTCTCATAGAGAATGTGAGGACTTGATAGGAGATATGGTGAAACTATTAGTCTGACTACAGCATCTTTCGAACAATGTTAAAATCAAATTTATTCAAGAGAAGTTCAGTACCTCTCTAGAAAGTCTAGTTTCCATTGCCTGCAACTTTTTGAATGCCTTCTCATCATCATCGCTCAAAGTCCGGAAGAGTGAAACAGAAGGAATGTTACGTAGGGTGCAAAGGAACCGAACAAAGTAAGAGCCTAGATCACCTTGCTCAACAGCATTCACCGAAGCTCGTGAGCCATCCCCTTTTTGGGCAGATGCCAGTAACAACTGAAGCTGCTCAATACACATTCTGCAGAGAGCAGTTGAAGTAGCTGCTTTTGGCCATCTGAACTTCTCTTGCAACTCAAAAGATGTCACTTCAGAGCCAAGAGATGCAGTAAAAAGGCCTTGAACAGCTAAAAACTTCAGAATTTCTATCTGCACCCGAAACTTTGCTTCGGAATCCAGTTTCAAGTACTTCAATATACCAGGGACAGAATCAACGATCCAAGTCTTCAAGGAATCTGTGTTTCCAACAGCAGAAATAGAATCTTTATCCTCATTTGATCCAATCTCTGAGTTGTCATCAGTTGTTTGACTCTGATCTGAGGGTTCCTCGGAAGCAGGACCATCATCCACAAACATATTTGTTAAGCTCTGAATAAACAGCATGCAACCAGACTCGGTTTGGAACTCAGCCAAAAGATTTTTCACTGTCTTCGTCTGAGTAATTATATCAAATTTCCCATTGCTATGCTTCTGCAGAGCCACAATAACGGCAACTCTCCGGACATCGTCATACCTAACCCAGTCAGAGAGTTCCTTAAGGAAATGCTGTGCAACCTTGTACAGCCAGGAGTCTCTTGTTGAAAGTATATCCACCAAACCCTGGACAATCTTGTCTGACAAGACAAGAGGGATAAAAGATGCCGGCATCCTTGGGAAGAGAAGGAGGAGGACATCAAATGCCAAGTGTTTACGATCATGTGATGACAACAGAAGGGATCCTTCGATCACAACTTCAATAAAGCACTGCAGGTCCTTTGCGGTGTCTTCATCAGAAGGACCAGTCTTGCGGCCCTTTTTCTGCTTCTTTAAAGAGCCTGAGAAAGCTGCCGCATCTTCATCCTGCAAAACTGGGTCAGGCAAAAGAAGTTTCACCAGCACAGGCCACACAGTATGAACACGAGGTTGGCAAAATGTAGATTCCTGCAAGATTGAGCACAGAAAGAATCTAGAGGATCAATTCCTGTATATTTTCTAAGGACAAATTATACATCTGAAAATTACCTTGAAGCAATTACTTAGATAAGACAAATGTTCTGAAGTAAAAAATTTGCTGGCACTGAATGGATTTGGCAGAAGTTTTCCGTATACTGGGTTATCACCATAAATTCTTTCACGGATTTTCAGCGCTAGAAGCAATGCATCAGGATTTCCACTTTCAGCAGCCCCAGCAAACCATTGTTGAATGCCTGGAGCCCCAACAACATGACTGATCACGGCCTCAGAAGGTAACTGTACGACAACAGTTAGGCAATTAAAATGTGAGAGGAAATAGGTGAGGCTACAAGCAGCACATTCCATTTCTACGTCGAGGAAATTAATCCAAAATCAATAAGAAATACATGAGCCATGTGTGACACCCTGTTCTCACTCCTTGACTGAACAAAACCCTCCATCCAGCACACGCAGTTTCTTGTCCACTCCCACTAAAGGAACAGAATGAAACAAAAACCCCAAGCAAGAAAACATACTAAAAACCCCTGAAGCTGCATAGTCTCAGGGGCCTTACTTCAATGCATGGAAAAAATAAACGCATAGAGAGCTTTGGCAAATGCCCAGTGATTAGCAAGGGGTGGGATGGGACAAGGTCTGTTAGCAAAGTAACAAGTGAAATTGAAAACAGGCCAAAAACCAAGGCCTGATTTTCCCAAAAAAAAAAAGCATTTCCCAGCTATCTACTTTTTATCATATTATCATATTCAACAAGATAATGGAAACAATCAACAGCGAAAGAACTTTATTTGGCTCTCTAATTATTTTATCCACTTGTGACCTGCCAAACCCAAGATGCCAAACTTAACATCATGTTATATAGAGTGACTACAGTTCCAAAGTAGTTAGTAGCCTAGTACACATGACCAAGAAGACATCAGTAATCTAAAAGATTTGAGAATGCCAGGGAGAAACAAGCACATAGGCATGCCAGTGGAGACATTCATCACAAACAATGGATATGCGATTTTTAGAAGGCGCTGATTAACATCAGTTTGCTTTACACAGTGATGTTTAGATTGACAACAATTCATCAATAGTGTAAGAAGAAATGGTTCCAAACAATCTATAACCTATAAGAATCTTGAGTAACTCATTAGCTTGAAGTACCTTTTCGACCAAGTCCAGAAGAACACTGACAGATGGTTCTTGCAAATACCTCTTCTTGGCTGAAAGGGAAATAAGAAGACCAGTGAATTCTCTGATGTATGGAGTACGTTTGTCAGAAAGCCACTCCTTGACTAGTCTCCCGGAGCGAGCTAGGGCACCATAAGCAAATAAACGGCCCAAAAGGCAATCCCTCACTTCCTGCAGCGTGAATGAAGGATATGACGTTTTAATGAAAGGAACATTAAATCCATCAAAAAGAAAGAACAGTTAATAAAAAGGACAAAGTGCTACCTGACCCTTCATCGACGAAGAAACTTCTAATAAGTCGACAGAAAGTTTCAATAAGGATTCCACCCGAATGGCAGGAACAGTACTGGCTAACAGAGTCAAACCCAACGAGAAACCCTGTCTTGCACACTGCATTAACAAACCGAAATCATGTAAGGGATAATAATCAGTATTATAGTCATCAAAACATTGAACTGACAAAGAATAAGTGTGGAAAAAGATATTTGTTTATCGTGCCCCAAAAGAAGTATGTCCTCAGATTAATTTCATCAATTGACTGCCAGACTTGTATGGATTCAAGAGAAACGGCTATAAGCAATATGGAGCCTAAATAAGAGAGTGCAAATTCCTATCTTACTGTAGGATATGCGATAGAAAAAAAAAAGTATAAAGCGAACACATCAAATCATTCACTGTCTGAAAGGAATGACAGTAAGAAATGGACAGCTAAACGTATGTCTTTTAAGTTCTACTATTGAAAAAAGATTCACCAAAAGTAACAGGACATCCACCTAGAATCAAGATTTAAGCATACCCTGCGTCGCTTTGGAAACATAAGATGACTGAGAACTTCATTCATAGATTTCGAGGAGTCACTCAGGAATTCTAATTTCTTACAAAGCATACCTACTCAACCAGACAGAAAAGTTAAGATGCAAAGAAAAGGCATTTTGCGGATTGATATGACGAGCCACTACACTATAAAAGTTTGAAAAAGTCATCAGCTCCAACCTCTCTCGACGAAGAAACTCCGCGAATGAGCCTCCGCACGGCGTACTTCACGGAAGGCGCGCAATCCTTCAACCCATCATCCTTTTCAGCTTCCAACTTCGCTCCAATATCAACCAGCTCCTTCTCCTCGAGCCCATCGTACGCCTTCTGAACCGCCCGCAGCTCCGTCACCAGCGTCTCCACTGCCGCCTCCCTAACCGAAGCGTCCGCCGACGCCAAATCCCCAAACACGCTAATGTGAAACTCCGGCAGCAGACTGCCGCTCGTGGAAACCGCGGCGGCACCGCCGCCTTCTCCATCCGCTCTCTCCTCCGCGGCCGCTTCCTTCGGCTTCGGCTCTCGGTCATCCAGTGAAGCGCGGTGCCGCTCCTTGTCGAGCGCCTTCCTCTTCTTCCTCCTCTCCATCGGCTTCACCGAACTCGGCAATGCGGCCGCGGAGGCAGAGGCGGAGGCGGGCGAACCGCCGCTCTCCTTGAGCAACTTCTTCTTCTTCGAAGGTTCGTCGGCGGCGGCGGCGGCGGCGTCGCCATTGGCTTCCTCCGCCGTATCGATCGCTGCTACTTCCTCCGCACCGCTCGAGCTCCGCTTGGTCCCCATCGGAGATTGATGATAACCTGCGCGAGAAGAAGCGAAGCTCCCTTTCAGCTTGGTGCTTGAGCGTGGGAGTTTTCTTGAGGGTTCTTGGGAGCTCGATTTAGGGTTTTAGGGGGCAAAATTTGAAGAGGCTGCGAATTCTTGGAGTGGGGCGGGGCATGCGGGTGGATCGTTACGGTCCGAAAGAATTCCGGGTCCGATACCGGCCCATGAATTCTGGATCGGGCCGGTGGTGGGCCGGGCTTAGTTTCTGAGGAGCCGGCCCGTTATTCGGAGCCGTCCCGGTCCGTCCTAGAGTTCTAGGCCAGACCAGGATTTGACACGTTTGTATGGATATTAAAGAGTTGATGATGTCTTCTCGGCTGCTTAGTGAGACTTACATGGAATGGACTGTACGCTTCCACGTACGTATTTTTCCGGTATACAAGAGTATTCATATTTTTCAATGTGTAAATTAAATTGGAGCTGGACACTTTGAGATCGCATCACACGAGAAACTTTCAAATTAGATTATATTCAAGCTTAACGAAGTTTAACTTGAAAGAAGCTCGTGACAAATTAAAAGAAGTTTATGAGAGAATTCAAAAAAGTGTGAATTGATATTATGCGACACTAACCTAAATCTATACGGGTCCTCTGCATAGGATAATCTACACAGAGTAATCTGCACAAAGTTACTATGACCAATGTTAACCCTTTTGAGCCCCGTTTTGCCAAGAGTCGTGATTAATCGGATTAATCGGGGAGAATGCCAATCCAATCACGCAAGAAAAGGCCAAACCACCCATTCCATTTTAAAAAGCAAATGGGATTGAGGCTCTCGATTTAGGCAAATTTGGACACCCGAGCCGACGTGCCGCTGACCAAATAGTCAGCCCGATTCAATTGTCCTCATCTCGTTCTCTCTACTCTCTCTTCTCTTCCCATTGCCCCTTCCCCCATCCTGTCGAAAGATGGAACACCACCGGACTTGCGACTTGCGCCACGCACGACCTGAACCGCAACCTCTGTTGGACAACGCATCCATGCCAAGCCACCAAACCCCACGTCCACAGGAACAATCCACCGCGTGCACAGTCAGCTATAGTCGCAAGCCCCCGGCTCTTGTCCCTCTCTCAATCTTCGCTTGGGCTCTCCATCGGCTGGGAGTGGGAGAGAAGAGGGAGGAGCGGTCTATTACGTGAATTCCTCCAACGATTAGGCTATTTTTGATTAACTTCCTCAGGAAAATTTACCGCCCTAGACAAAAAGAACTCCAATCCTAGGCAATACAAACACAAGATGCAACCAACTTCAGCAGAACCAGTTATCCTTACCATACCGAAGGGCACTTGCCCAGATGGCCAAAACAAACTGCTGCAGAAATAGGTACTATTTAGCTATTTCAAGATCCCTCACAATCCATGCAAATGATAGAATTGTAACAGCCAGTGACAGACAGAAATTAATCATTCACCCCACTAGCCCCAGAACCAGATAGATCGACCACGAAACCGAGACATCGAAAGTTTGCTCAATAGCTTGAACTTGTAAAGGGCTCAACCCACCAAAAGCCTCTCCTCTACACCCGCCAAAAAGAGTTAAACCGAGACAATGTAGCACATAGGAAATACAACACGGAATAAGAATTGAATGACATTCACTTTCTGCAGAACAATGAAGTGCGGATGTGGTGGTGGTTATTTCTAATGTCACCAGTCCAAAATTTCCTAAGCTTTCCTCCAACATTTAGATACAATACCCTCGATAGAAAATCACTTCCTCAAAAAGAGAAGGAAATAAAGTTTTAAAAGAGATTTCACTTCTTGACCTCCTCGTATTCGGCGTCGGGAGCCTGCTCACCACCCTGAGGACCTCCGGCTGCTGATCCACCATCTGAACCGCCACCGGTCATGTGCTGTCCAATCTTAGAGACGGCCTTGTTGGCAGCATCGAGCTTCGACTTGATTTCGTCAACGTTATCACCTTCCATGGCTTTCCTCAAATCTGCAACGGCATCCTCAATCTCCTTTGCAACTTCGGCAGGGATTTTCTCCCTATACTCACCCAAGCTCTTCTCTATGCTGTAGATGGTAGTATCCGCACTGTTCTTGATGTCTATCAGAGCTTTTCTCTCCTGATCACGCTGAGCATGCAACTCTGCTTCCCTAACCATCTTCTCAATCTCATCCTCTGACAGGCCACCCGATGAACGGATGGTGATCTGTTGCTCTTTCCCAGTGGTTTTGTCTTTGGCAGAAACAGTCACGATACCGTTGGCATCAATATCAAATGTGACTTCAATCTGGGGCATGCCTCTAGGAGCAGGTGGAATGCCCATGAGCTCAAATTCCCCAAGAAGCTTGTTGTCTGTTGCCATTTCACGTTCACCTTGAAGAACCTTGATACCGACTTGCGTCTGATTGTCTGCTGCCGTGGAGAACACCTGCGAGAACAGAACAACAAAACTTCAGTCCACATTTGCTACAAGAATAGAAAAAGCGAATCAGAGCCGTCAATAGGAAAAACCAAACACCAAGCAATCTGTTTCTCAAACTGCCCAAAAGAGAGAATATTGCAACTCAAGGCACTCAGGACTATATGCATATAACCTTTGACTCTTTGAAATCTCACCTGACTCTTTTTGGTGGGAATGGTTGTATTCCGGTTTATGAGCCTCGTGAAAATACCACCCAATGTCTCAATACCAAGCGACAAAGGAGTAACATCTAGCAGAAGCAACTCTTTAACATCACCGCGAAGGATACCGCCTTGGATTGCTGCTCCTAATGCAACAGCTTCATCAGGATTGACTCCTTTGCTTGGGCTCTTTCCAAAAATTTCAGAAACAATCTCCTGTACTTTGGGAACACGAGTCATTCCACCAACCAGAAGAACTTCATCGACCTCTTTGGTGGATATGCCAGCATCCTTCAAACAATTCTTACATGGGTTCTTAGTTCTTTCAATCAGGTGGCTCACCAAACTCTCAAACTTTGATCTAGTGAGAGTAATATTCAAATGCTTAGCACCAGAAGCATCAGCTGTGATAAACGGCAAGTTGATTTCAGTCTGAGAAGTCGATGAAAGCTCAATTTTAGCTTTCTCGGCAGCCTCCCGGAGCCTCTGCAAGGCAAGTCTATCCTTGGCAAGATCTATTCCTTCAGTTCTCTTGAACTCGCTAACCAAGAAGTCCAGCAATGCATTGTCAAAATCCTCTCCACCCAAGAATGTGTCACCGTTTGTAGCTTTCACCTACAAAAAAGCATTATTAACGTTTCACCACAATCCCCTGGCTTATAGAGGCAAATGAAGTATAATCCATGTCAAAACCCTCACATGCCTCAAAAACTCCGTTGGATATCTCCAAAATGGAAACATCAAAGGTTCCACCCCCAAGATCGAAAACAGCTATAAGCCCCTCCTTGTTGTTCATTCCATAAGAAAGTGCAGCTGCAGTTGGCTCATTAATGATTCTCTGCACGTCAAGACCTGCAATTCTGCCAGCATCTTTGGTTGCCTGTCTCTGGGCATCATTGAAGTAAGCTGGAACTGTAATCACAGCTTTCGACACTGTCTTCCCCAAGTAAGCCTCAGCTGTTTCTTTCATCTTTGTTAGAACAAAAGCACCAATCTGACTTGGGGAATACTGTTGTCCATTTGCTTCAACCCATGCATCTCCATTTGGAGCCTTCACAATCTTGAAGGGAACCATCTTCATTTCTTTCTGGGTCTGGGTATCATCAAAACGCCTTCCAATCAACCTTTTGGTACCGAAAACAGTGTTTGCTGGATTGGTGACAGCTTGACGTTTGGCCGGAGTTCCTACGAGCAACTCTCCTTTCTGGTTGAAAGCAACTACCGATGGTGTGGTCCTTGCACCTTCAGCATTTTCAATCACCTTGGGATTCTGTAGGAGAGCGAAACAATTTTAATAATCTGAACATTGGAAAAATATCCAGCATCGAAGAACGATCATAATTTTTAAACAGCAAACTACTTCTCATACTTAGTACTTCTGGCTCTTACCTTTCCCTCCATGACTGCAACACACGAGTTGGTTGTACCCAAGTCAATACCAATGACATCGCTCCCTGCCGGCTTTGAACTGTACAATGGGCATAATACAGGATGAGTTGAATTCTTACTTGCTTCACAGCTTAAATGTGAAACAGCAATGTATCTGTACCTGAATGCTCTGCAGAAACTTGCCCAATTCTGACCCGTATGGCAGCCGGTCCACGATGATTTGGCATGGCCAGTCAGCTGGCAAAAGAGATGCCGTGAGTGATTATCAAAATAATTGTTGAAGAATTATCATGTCATGTGCATATAAGCTTCACCGTGCCAGATTAGGACCACCCAAGACACTAGGTAGAAAGAGCTTGCTACAAGGAACAAACGCACATTCCACTCATTTTCTGTTCATGACTTGCATGGAAGATCACTGGAGTACAGCTCTTGGCCTCACAATCCCATGCAGAGTGGAATGTTTTTAATAATGACAGAATTGTCCAGATGCTAGCCCAATAAGATTACTATAGCTAAATGCATCAAGGATTGTGATAATTGGAAACATGTACCATTCAAAGATTTCCAATTAATCTCAGATGAGGGAATTACAAACTAATGGTCTGCTCAGACCGACTCGAGACAAACCATTCGACCGATGGACGAAAAAAAAAAACAATAACTTTAAACAAGAAAGGGGCTTGAGTTGCTCCAGTCCATAAACAAAATCGGAGAGGATATAAGGAATCGCGAGAAATGAAATGCTTAATCCAACTCTCATGAATCACAAATATTGGCCGAAAGCTCCCTTAATATCATCTGTGTGCTGGTATGCAGGCGCATAAGGATTTACGAATGCAATCATGAGCCTGATACAATCATCTTCTAGTCAAATTGTTACCAAATTCACAGATTCAAACGCCACTAGCGAAGATCATCCCCCCGGAAATCCCCATGCATCTCCATCAGGAAAACAGAAAGTAAAGAAACGAGCTGACACGGAGACATAAAACTAAAGCAAGATCAAAGAACCATCCCCCAGAACGCTCAAGCTAAAAGCCTCGAAATGATGGATCACGTCAACGCTCAAAGAAAACGAGCAGAAATGCAAGACGCCTTTCCCATCTCGAGCTCAACAAGCCGCCACACGAAATCAGAAAATCCAAGTCACGAAAAGGGAAGAACGGCCGAGAAGAAGAGCGAGAGACGTACGGATCTGTAGGCGGAGAAAGAAGCGGAAGCGACGTCGCGACGGCGCAGTGCGGAGCGGAGAAGAGCCGCGGCGGCCATCCCGTGAGCCAGAAGACGGCGGAAATGGAGGGGATTGGGGGGGATGGGGGTGGGGAGCTTCGTGGGCGGACCTGGTGGTTCTCCTTTAGGGTTTAGGGTTTTAGTGGGAGGAAGAGGAGGAAGAGGAGGAACGAGTGGCCCTCATTTTATTCGCGAGCCCGACAAGGCGGAGAAACGGGGATCGTGTGGAAGGTTCTAGACGACGCTTCTCGTGCTCTCGCGCGCGCGCGCTCGCTCGCGCATCGCCGTTCATCCGACCGATCGGGGGGGTACGCGCATCCGACGGCGCTGATCGATTCTCGGACCGACGCGGCCATGAGATGGCGGACACCTGATTAAATCCTCCGATCGGACGACGGCGGCGACGGCGACGGCGGGTCGTTTTTGGGCATTTGCGTGGCCGGTTTGGGCTCCCCAGACGCTGTTTTCAGCTGGTCAATGTCGAAATCGGCTTTTTTTTTTTTCTTTTTCTGTCTTGGCCAACAAGCTATCAAACTCTTCTGATTCCTTTTTTCATCTTCTCGGCGAGTTCGTGTAATTGTTTGATGAAAACATCGCTTTTTAATAAGAAGATATTTTCATCTGTGTAAATTAATGATAGATCCTGACTTTGCATGCACATGTGTGTAAATAGATGTGCCTTATCCAAAAAGGCAACTGGCTTCTTGTTATTGACACATTGGTTAATGGAGAGCTTTGCTAAAAATGATGAGTCAAGGAACACGGGAAAATCGACAACTACGTGGCATGGGTAATGGATAGAGGGTGATCGGCGACAAAGCTTGTGGATGACCAATGGCCCCGATATTAGTTGAGGATTGCATGTAAGAAAGGAGAATGTGTGGACCAAAGACGTCGAATGGAGGCATTGGTGCGAGGTGACGGTTAAGTATTTCAATGGTTCTAGAAGTTGTAACTATTTATAGATAAGATTAACATTTGAATTGTAAATGTAGAATCTCGAAAATGTTCTGTAATAATCATGACTTGGGTCGTGACCACTTAGGAGTGGTTGTAATTAGTGAGTTCTAAATACCCATGCACATTAATCTAAAGAGCGCTCTCTCTCTCTCTCTCAAAAGTCCTATATATTTTTAACTAATGTATTTTCTATCTTTCACACACATTTACCATTTCCAGTACTTTTTACTTTCAGAACTTCACTTCAACATCAAGCAATTTCCTATCCACAATCAACAAAGAGCCCATTTCATAAACAAAACCAAGACCAACTCTTTTGGTGAAACTCTTTTGGCCGGTGGCACGTGTGTGGTGGCTAGCACATGTCGCCCCCAGGGTTTACTCTCCGGCTATCGGCCGTGCGGGGGTTCCTGAGTTATCAAAAAAAAAAAAACTCTTTTGGTGAAAGATTCTCACTTTCCAGGAAAAAATCCCTCCTGAGTGAAACAGGATCTTATATCCATGCTTACAGGGGATGAATTTAAAGCTTTCACTCCTTCATACACTCAGCACGGTCCTGATGATTGAAAAATTGGATAAGCAACAGGTCAGTTTAAATCTGTACAAGAAAGACAACTACATGCTATTACCACTGCTCTCACATTGGACTCCTGGAAAGTTGGCCAACTTAGCTGGAAACTATGCAAATGAGCAAGGAAAGTTCCTCTTGGAACCCGATACTCGTGTTCCTGTCTTCAGGGCAACTTGAATTTCAAGTAATCGAAAGCATCAGCTTTGCCCAGTTGAAGAGTATCTGGCGTCAAACACGACAGCCAATACGACTCATTTTTCTTCTTCAATGGCCCGGCAATAAAACCCGATTTCCTTATTGAAAAAAATTGAAGTGTATTTGTGGGAAAGGAGATGCTATACAATCTGTCCACAAAGATACAACCAATAGGTCAAGTTTCCTTACAAGAAACGGGGGAAACTCAATTAAAGAAATAGTTCAATAGACCTAAAACTTCACTAAAAGGGTGCAGAGAGCAACTCAGGAGGGACTAAAGCACAATCGTCCATGCTGTTTGTGCAATCGTCCGTGTTGTTTGTACAGACCCCATCCAAGGAAAACTGATGAGAGAAATGACAACGAAAATTGATGATAACTGGTAAACAGGAACAAAACGAAGGAAACTTTTTGCCAAGAATAGAGGATATGTACCGCCCCAAATATAGCAGCGCCACTCACACTTCATTTCATATTCTCAAATAACCTCCTCTTTCATCATGCCTGGGGGTTCTCTTGAGAAACGACTTCCTGTTGAGAGACCAACTTCTCTGCATGACCCTCTTCCTCTGCCATTCGGCCAAGCGTTTATACAAAGCAGGGAAAACGAAGCAGAGAAGTGCGAGAAATAGCAATCCAACACAAAGCAACATCACATTGCGGAACCCGTCCCTTAATGCCGGGTCCCTTTGCTCCGTCCATGGAACTCCTCCCACGTTCATGCCAAAAACTGTGATAAGAAAAAAAAGGGGTAAAAGAATATGTGAAAATCTCCTCCTTAAGGTTGGTGATCCAAGTACTTCAGATGATGAAAGCAAACTTCACACCAGAATCCTCATATAGAGCTTTTACCTCCGGTGATGATTGATAGAGGAAGGAATATTATGGAAAGGAATGATAGGTAATATAGCTTCCTGTTAATCTGCTCAGACTGCCAGCTATCTAGACCAGCTTGGATAGCTGTCACGCGGTTTGCTAAGAATCCCACGTTCTCCTTTAGTCTTCTCAGACGGCCAATTAATTCTTCGAGAGAGCCGATATCTTCGCTGGCAAACCACAGTTTCGAAGAACATTTTTCTTTCACACGGGGGAAAACCTGCTCACCATGGGCGATCACCTGGGCAAATTCATGTATTCAGATCAGAAAAAACTGAATCATATTCTCCTTACCAGCCAAAAGACTGTCAGGTTAAGTTTTATATGGTCCTATATGATGTATAATTTCATTTAAGTTTGTGCTTGGACTTTCAGTGACCTTTCCCGATATTCATTTCCACAGAGGCCTTCCCTATCCTATTTTCATATCTATTTCTGAGAAATGATGACAGAGTATTGGCTTGCCTCCATGGAAAGACTAGATAATCGCCTTCCACTTCCAGCAACAATGGTTCACATAGAAATTCCTGTCTGGTTTCATGATGTTAACACAAACATCTGAAAGGAGATGGAAGTACCTGCAAGAGCCGCTGCAAATTAATATGCATTTTTGGAAATCTCCTATCATCCAGCATTTGTTTCTTCAAAGCAGAACCACCTGTGAACAAGTAAATAGAATGCCGTCTCTTAAATTAAGTGGAAGATTCAAATTATGTACAGTACAAACCAGCTCCAAGAACTGAAAATACAGCAGCAAATCATCTACAGAGAGCTTCTTGAAAATAGGTGCCCAATTATTTCTTCTCTCAACATCAAAATGTCTATGACCAAATGGAAAACTTGTGGATGAGCTAGGAGTAGAGGCACGCGCCTGCCTTGATCCAGCTTTCTTGACAATTCCACCACAGCAACTCGAACTTTAACACTAGAAACAAGTTTAGATAATTCCATGCTGTTAAGATGTTGCGTTCATTAATTACCCATTTCATAAGCTTTCCCATGATAGCAAAAGATACTTATATGCAGTTAAAGAAGTGAGACATTGCAAATACTAGAAGTTACTTTAAGGGTGTGTTCGTTTCGCGGAAAATGAGTGATTTGGAAAACAGTTTCCGAAAAATAATAGCTTGTATCACTTACAAAAATAAATAAACGAAAAAAAATTTCACTGCCCACGAAAAAAATTAGGCATAAATTGTTATCGATGACGAAAATATTTTCCGGTAACTAATTTTTCTAAACGATACCAGCAATCATTTTTTTAAAAAAATCTATTTGAATCATCTTCTCACATCTTGGCTGATCACTAAAGTCTCCTAACTTAGTTGATTCAATTTTGTGGGGCTGTGATCAAGATTTATTTGCATAGTTCTGTCCGTACAAACCACATTCTTTCTCTGTAGATTTCAGTAAGATAAAAACGACTTCAGGCATTCAGCTAAAGAAAGCACCCATCAAACTGCAAACCTTAACTTCATGCATGCATCTACTAATTCACATTTTTGCAGCCTTTTTGAAGTCCATGTTCAAATGTCTCAAATGTCCCTGATACTCACAGAGACTAAGATATGTTTTACTGTATTGTTGTATGGCTATCAAATCTACACTGCATACTGCTATGAGATATTTGTCAAAGCTATATGAATTAAGGATGCAAGACAATTAGAAACCTACGGCAGCACATGATGCAACCACTGCCATCAAGCCTGCTATTTGATATAGGAAAAAAATGAACCCTAAACGCAACCACGAAACCAGCTTGTATTCAAGAGAGATGAATCATCACTGAAAACTTTATTCTCTAAGCGTAACTTACCTTTATCCAATTCAAGCTCCACTGAATCCAGGTCGATCTCGAGTTTGGTTACAACATCTTGCAAGTGATCGACATGTGTATCCAGAATGTGAACAACAAGATTGGAGACGGATTTTGGCACCGGGTTATCAGCCTCCTCAGAGTGATTCATCGTTAACAAGAACTCGAGGACATGCTCCTTTATCACAATCCCGCTCCCTTCCTTCTGCTCATCTCTAGCATAAGCAGGATTTTCTATGCTAGGAATTTCCGAGAGAAGAGATTCACCCATCCTTGAGAACCCCAAACGGGGCACACGACCAAGAGACACAGTAATAACCGAGTTCTCCGTAACTCTAGCAGCAATTCTGAACGTAAAGTTGCTAGATGGTGGACCAGGCGAGTTAATCCTAAAAACAAGCGCTCCATCAACATGTCCGCAAAATGGTCCATTACTCACCAGCGAGAGAATGTCTTGCAGCTTCAAGGGCGGGCAAAGAACATCAATGAGATACTGCGCGGATTGCGACAGCATCTGGTTTCCTTTCGGGAGTTCCACATGGTACCAGCAAAATTCATTGCCACTTCCTTCAGCTAGATCCCACTCCTTATTATAAAACCTCCCCTGCCCATCAAATATATAGGCCCTTTGCCTCACGGCCCCCGGAAAGTGGGTTCTATGCAGGCTGGCGGTTTCTCTAAGAGGAGTATCCGCGGAGGTTTCTCGATCCATTTCTTCTGCATCCCTAAAATTGATTGCTTCCTCTCTTGCTACGTCCATTATCAATATGCCTAACCTCTAAACAGCCAATCAAAAGGTTCAGCGATGCAACGTACACACCAAATTCTTTCCAGAGGCTATTATCCTGCAAATTGCAAGAGGCGGATCAGACACTATTTCATCATCCCATTATCGCCGGAACGGAAATGGAAAGAAAGAGAAACAGATCCCTAATTACAAAAAAGCATGCAAAATCGAAAATTTCAAATCAAACCCATCAGTCAACTTTCGAAAAGAACCAAGACACATCCAGCAATCAGGCCAAAAGCAATTCAGGAAACAAGAAACGAACCCGGAAAGCATGGAAACCTTTCGAAACCCATTGAATTTGTATCCAAATGTCCATATGACTAAGTAGAACACAACGAGAAAAAGAAGGTAAAAACAGAGGCTGAAAGACAAGGGTTGCATTTACGTCGCAGAAAGTCGGGGCCTTTCCAAGATAGGCAGCGTCGAATATCACCGGCAACCCCCCAACGAGCATCAGAAGCCGATTCCAAACCCAAGAAACAAGAACACACCCGGAAAAGAAGAGCTCATTCGGTTTCTTGAAGGTCGAGTCTTCTCTGGCAATACGCTACAGCGTAGCCGAATCCCAGATAAGATAAGATACAAATCACAAGGGTGGTGGGTGGTGCAAATGGGGAGAGCCCAAAGGAACCGAGCATGTCGGAGAAACCAAAGGATAAAGCCGGAGCTAGCTAAACCCAGAAGGGAGACGATGTCGCAGGCGTTGGGAAGCATCAAAGAAACATCCTCGTTCCCAGATGGGGGATCGTTGACCGAGTTAAAAATGCTTTGAAATGTCGCAAGTTGATTGTAAATTTCTTATCATAAAGATTCGGTAAGCACCGGCACCGTCACCGCGCGTGTTAGTTTCAGAGGATAACCAAATATGGAACCGCCCGCTACCCGTCACGTCCTCACGTTGTCGCCCGTTTAAAATTATCGAACTCGTGTTTCTTCCCTCGTCTCTCTATGCTTGGGGTAGGCAAAGACGGGACGGGTTCCCATCTTCATGTTATCTTTTATAAATCTGTCTGAGGTGTGTTGATGGAGGGAATTTCGATTATTTTTGGGATAAAATGCATTATAAATCGTAAAATTCATCGTGAATATACAATTGACTCATAAAACTTGTAAAAAATTGCAATGGAGTCCTCAAACTTTCAAAATATGCAATCAAATTATAAAACTTGTCAAATTGGTCCAATCAAATCAAGCCTCACATTGATTGTATTTTTTGAAAGTTTTATGACTCGATTGTACTTTCGTGATAAATTTTAGAACTCGATTGTAATTTCATGACAAGTTTTAAGATTTCTAGTGCATATATCCCACTATTGTCACGGTTCACATTATGATGCTTGTGGTTTATGACAATTCAGTCTTCTTTCTTTTCTTTTTTTTTTTTGTTGTTGCTATATTGAGGAATTCACCCGAGTTCAACATTAATCTTGATTTATTTAAAATAATATTTCTATATAGTAAACAAAAAACGATTATAACATGTGGGCACGAATCGCCAATTACCTCCTCCATTAATCTCTCGATATCGCAAAAAGAAAATAAGTAACATAAAAGAGATCGATTACCTCTCCTTATATCTTGAATTATATATTTTGATCCAATTAGGCTGTCTCAAGAGAGATCTATTTTTGATCCACGTGTGTCGCAAGAGAAAATATCGGGTGGGCCGGCCCCCTCCACATTGCCAGGGGGTTGGGGTCATTCAATGGACGACACGTGGTGCCACATGTCGTCCCCAACTCCCTCCGCCCTCTCTCTCACCGACTCAGTAGAGAGAGAAAGAAATTACAACAGAGAGAGGAAGCCATTTTCACAAGGAAAATTGCTGAGACAAGCGTGTTCTAATAACTTAATTTTCATTTAATTTCGTGTATACAAGATGATTACTCTAAAAAATTCATGCGAAATAAAAAAAAGCAAAACAAAAATATTGCCCCAGAAGAATCATTTTGCCACTTAATTAAACAAATCCTGACTTTCACTTTAAAAAGCATGTTTCCTAGAAATTGCAATATTAATACTAGATATTACTCTCCTTAAAATAAAATCTTACTCTAATATTTTTTTGTTTTTGTTGCAATGCTGTTGCAAGTGGGCATTTGAAGACAGATGAAGGAACTTCCTACAAAAGCATCAAATCATAGATCCTATTTTTATGCTTGCCATCATTTTACTAAATCGTACTTTTTTATTTCACACATTGGTGCTAGCCAGTTAGTTCGGTTGAACATGAATCATGAGACTCTAAGGGTGCGCATGATAACTTGCCAAATAGTGTTTGATTCTGTTTTTTTGTTCCCAGAATCAGTTTGGGAACAGAAATCCGTTTGTTTAATTTTTTGATTATGGGCACAAATTCTTGCAAATTTGTGCCCAGAAATTTGTGCCCAGAATCAGTTTTGGAGTAGAATCAAGAATAAAAAAAAAGTAGCTTCTTGATTCTTGGAACAAAAATGAGAATCACTTATTAATAAAAATGAGAATCAATTATTAACAAAAATGAGAATCAATTATTAATAAAAACAATTTTACCGACCATGGCCAGCGACCAAGCCATGACAAAAAAAATAAAAAAATATTTTCAATAAAAATATTTGATTAAAATATTTTAATAAAAAATATTATTAATGAAAAAATTACTTATAAAAAAATATTTTACCAGCCATGGCCAGCGACCAGGCCTTGGCAAAAAAATAAAAAAATAATTGCAATAAAAATATTTTTTTATTAAAATATTATTAATAATAAATTATTTATAAAAAAATTTTACCGGCCATGGCCAGCGGTCAGGCCATGGCAAAAAATAAAATAAAATATTTTCAATAAAAATATTTTTATTAAAATATTTTAATAAAAATTATTATTAATAAAAAAATTATTTATAAAAAATATTTTATGTGCCATGGCCAGTGACCAGGCCATGGAAAAAAAATAAAAAAATAACTTCAATAAAAATATTTTTTTATTAAAATATTATTAATAATAAATTATTTATAAAAAAATTTTACCGGCCATGGCCAGTGGCCAGGCCATGGCAAAAAAAATAAAATATTTTCAATAAAAATAATTTTATTAAAATATTTAAATAAAAATTATTATTATTAAAAAAATTATTTATAAAAAATATTTTATCAGCCATGGCCAGTGACCAGGCCATGGAAAAAAATAAAAAATAATTTCAATAAAAATATTTTTTATTAAAATATTATTAATACAAAAATTTTTATAAAAAAAATATTTGACCGGTGATGGCCAGCGACCAGGCCATGGCAAAAAAAATAAAAAAATAAAAAAATAAAAATATTTTTTATTAAAATATTATTAATAATAAAATATTTATAAAAAAATTTTACCGGCCATGGCCAGCGACCAGGCCATGGCGAAAAAAAATAAAAAAAATATTTTCAATAAAAATATTTTTTAGTAAAATGTTTTTTAAAAAATTATTAATAAAAAATTATTTATAAGAAAATTTTTTACCGGCCATGGCCAAAAAAATAAAAAAATTATTTTTAATAAAAGTATTATTAAATAAAAAAATATTTTACCAGCCATGGCCAAGAAAGAGGAGAAGAAAAAAAGAAAAGAAAAAAATATTAAAATATTTAAAATATTATTAAAATATTATTAATAAAAAGAAATTTTATGCCGTTATCAAACGCATTTCTGTTCCCGGGCACAGAATTTTGAACCGTTATCAAACGCCTTCAAATACTCAGAATCAGTTCCCGGAAACAGAATAAAAAAGAATCATTTCTGACCAGAATCTGTTCCCGGGCACAGAATGGTTGTCATGCGCACCCTAAGACTTGAAAAAAAAGGATAATAATTAAGTTAAATAAGTGTAGATGTCAATGGAGTACAATTGCAATTGCTCCTAGAATGATGTGACAATGCAACTAAAAGTCACATGATTGAATGCAGAATTAAAGCAGGGATCATCCAAAGTTCTGGATGGGGAAATTGTCATAAAAGCCGTAAACTTATTGTGTTTTTATCAATTTAGTCTTACATTTTTTAATTTTGCTAATTGAGTCATAAAATTTTTCACATTTTGCCAATTGAGTTCATCCAACATTTTTTAACTAAAAATAGCTGAAGTGACCGCTAATAGTGCCACGTAGGATAGCCGACCCTATAGTGACATGAAGTGGCCTGCCCACCCAATATTTACTCTACATTGCTATCTCCAAAGAGATTGCATATTTTATCTCTTGATAAGGATTTCTAGATTGTAGATGCTATCGGCAATCATATTAGATATAAAGCAAAGTTGGATGAGGATTTCAAATTTAAATTTTTACTTGAAAAGTTTCTAGAGAGCCTACTCCTAGTTTGTTTTTTTTATTCGTATAATAGATAGAATTTCGGTTCGAAATTGTCGAAATCATCGCTTTGTAATCCAATAAATCTATCCCATCTCGACTTGTATGTCTTATCTTACAATTGTGGAAAATCATTTTCTACGATTGTCCAAATACGCAAATAGTTTGTTTCTCTCAACTCAATCGACGGCATGTTAGGAGTGGTTTTTAACTTTTTATAATTTGATTTTTTGTGTGGGAGAAAATAAAGTGGCCTCATCCTCATCATGAAGTGCCACTTGTAATCGTGACATTCTACAATCCAATCAATCGAATAAAATAACAAATCTCAATTTTCATACCCTCTACCCGTTGACCCGTACCAAAAATCCATGTGTTCGGTATACCTAACGAGTATTTTGAAACACTTACTAGCACGATTTGGTACGTGTTTGTATATATATATAAGCGCATACAAGTGTATATATGCGCGTATGTATGTACGTACATTTCACATTTTGTGTCATTTATGTGGATGCAAAGAGACCGTTTAATAGCTTTCAAAGGGGAAATAATTTCAAAAAATCCCAAGAAAAAAAGTCCATTCATCCGGCTTCGGCTAGGGATTTTCGTAAATCTATCTCATGTGATGGCGCACCCTTTGTTTTTATCACGAGAGAGATGTAACTGAAATATTGCTAGAAAAGTACATGGGTCTTTCTTTCATGACTTAATAAAGGGGAAAATGAGGTAAATGATTCTTGAATTTTGGTTCAATGTATAATGTCATCCTTAAACTTTTAATTTGTTCAATATAATTTTTAACAATTAGTAAATGTTAAATCCAGTCCCTCGATTATATGGAAAATATTCATTGTCCTCCTTCCATTAATGCAAGTGAATGGTGGATAACAAAAAATATCACAAACAGATTATCCAAGTAAGATATTCATATTAAATCATGATATAATAATCCACATCATTAATAATGTTGGATGCATTAACACCCAAAATTTTTTTTTCCCCTTTTTAAAGTAGATGGATCAAAACATAAACATGTTGACCCATCAATTTTAAAAGTCCAACTCAGCTATGTTAATCTACATCATCAGATAATGCCTGATTTGTCATTTGAGCAAACGAAGGATTACATTTAGCATTTGGTAATAGCTCAGGGACAACATCAAACAAATTAAAAATTCATGGGCGATATTACACATTGGACCAAAGTTCAAAGTCTATTTGTGTCATCTTCCCCTTAATGAACTATATATAGGACATACATGTACACATTATGCTTTCTGAAAAAAGTCGATAATGTTGGATATTTCAATGATTTTGAAAATCTTAAAGCCATTGTTTTGTAAAGGTTTTGATAAGAGTCATGATAGCTATTAATTTGTATTAGTTTTTAAAAAATGATTATTGTGTAACGGTGTTGTAACGGTTTTGTAATGTTTGAATTATTTCTTTAATTAGTAACCCTTTCCTTCATTAGCCTAGTCATAATATACGAAAAATAAGAAAATTCTTTCTTTTCTTTCCATTTATTTGATGTGTTTTACATATGAGATATAGTTCCTGTTCCCTCTATTATTCAATGCTGAGTAAAGAGGAAGATCTAATTTATCATGGGGGGATAACCGCTAGAGCTTGTCACACATTATTTTGTACTCCAATGATCGGAATTATCCTTAAGGAGTGGGTCAAATATACTAGATTGCTACCTATACATGTTCAAAATATACTGGATTCATGGCCACGTATCCTGCCCATGCTTAGAACTTGCAGAGTTCCTCGTCACAATTGCTATTCATGCCTTGAACTTGTTAGATTCATGATTATATGAGGTGTTTATGGTTTGCACCTGTTCGGTAGGTGTTCGTGCTTGTTGTCTGTATACATTTTTGTTCAAATAATGAGGGTTTGGTCTCATTTTATTATTATTTTGGTAATATCAACAAATATATTCACGTGGGAGGAAGTCGGGTGGAATTTATATTGCTCCTTTGCTGAATATTTGTATTCCCATAACTTAAACAAATCAATTTTGATTTAGAAATACACTGGGTAAGAAATTCTTGAATTGGATTTTCATGTTATTCGATAAACCATAAACTATGACATCATACATAGTGAATTTTTCACTGTATTAAAAGTATACAGTGATGCTAACTAAAAAATCAAATTCAGATTAGACAAAATTTACTAGTGGATATATGTTCACCCATGGTGGGAACTATAACTTGGAAATCAACCAAACAAAATTGTAGGGTAATGACAATCTTACTAGACCAAAAATCGACCTGGTTGAAGCTGATGATTCTTATGACATAATTGTTAAGATCATTTCTCAAGCCAATATTATGGCCAATGTGAAAAATTGGATGGTAGACTCATACTACCAGGTATATCTTTACAAACAAAATGTCATATAATCCTACACTCCAGGAAAGCAGGAGAGAAGATTATTTATCTTGGTGATTCGAGAACTAGTCAGGTTCTTAGGAAAGGGAAAAATCTTCTCAAACTTACACCTAAAAATGAAGCTGGATAGTTGAGAAACTTCTAAGTAGATATTTCTCTGGGAATGAAACTGACACAATCTATGTCTAGGCATTGTGATTCCAAGCGGCAATAACTATTGCAAAGAATTAAATTTTAATGGTAAAAAGAGATACATTTGATTGAGATGTCATGTCGTAAAGCAACTGCTTAACAATGGAATTATATCTATTGATTATATGAAGTCAAAAATGAATTTGGCTAATCCTCTAACTATACATCAAGGGTAATAGGACTTAAGCCAATTGAGAAAATCAATAATGATAATAACCCAAGTTATGTGACTGGTGATCCCATGAAATTGGTTCACATGGGTAATAATAAGTCACTTGGTAATGCACTATAATGCAAGAATGCAATAAAAGAGAGATTGAGCTAAGTTCTTAATGATTTCCATAGCTATTATTGGTGGTGTATTAAACAAGTGTGGAATGGGGCCGCTCCTATGAGAATTTTGGCATGGCCTATTAACGCAAGACCATGTTGAACAACAAAGTTTGTTGGAGTGTAACGTGATGCGTGAAAATTATAATACACAAAATAAATTCTTGATTCAGTGAAGCTTCAAATTTCTCCAATGATTTCTTGACTTGTATTTCATTCTTTCTAGATTTGGTTCATAGACAAAAAGGCACCACTTCCGATGCATTACATTCCCTTGAGTTTAACCTAGCATACATCTTTTCTTACTTTTCAAAACTTTTGAAATACATGGGAAATTGTTGAAAATTTCAATAGTTTTGAAAATTTTAGAACTATTGTTTTGTAATGGTTTTGATAGAAGTTATGACCGCCATCAATTTGCAATGGTGTTTCCTTTTTTTAAAAGCCATTGCTCTGTTGTGGTCTCCAATTTGTTAGCTTGCAACAATTCTAGATCAAACTTTGTTATGTTATGGTCTCCAATCTGGGCTTTAGCTTATGGACCTGGGCCATCTCACTCTTGGACTGAAGCCCTGTCGATTAAGGTAGGGTGAGTTGGGCTGAACAAATAGGTTTGATCCAAATCGGTGGGGTTGTTATTGTTCATTCATATTTTCTTATCTATTTATGTAATTCTATTTATTCATTTTATGTATATTTTTACAAAAAAATGCATATTCATTTTGTTGGCAAAAATTTAGGTGTCCACGGTACTCAAGTGAGAGATTTTTAACTAGTGCAACGCTCAAGTGATCGAAAGAACAAAAGTTATGATACTCATATAAGCATCATACGAAAAAAAAAAAGTGACATAAAAAGATTGATTACCTCTCCTTATCTCTTTAAGGGTTAAACTTATGACAAATTCAATTCAAACTAATTTTTTGTTAACGAAAAACCCAAAACTGGGTGATTCGATAGAATTCTTCCATTACTTTAATTTTTAGTTGTTGACAAATTTACCCAATGTTAGTTTCTATTAAATTAGATTAATATCACGAAAAGTAAAAAACAGGCACACCTGTGATAAAATGGAGGGTAAAACTCTAAGCTGGCACATCTATCAACTGCTAGCAATTTGACGGTAAAATTTAACAGAAACTAATAAAGGATAAATTTGTCGCAAATGTACTGATTTGGGGTAAATTTCTGTGGATGAAAGTAAAGCGGCTCCATCCTGGTCATAATCATGGCCAATCTAAAAAGTCAATGGATATAATTTATCCAAGGGTCGATACCTCAATTTGAAATCATGGTAGATCGGCCCAACAGTAACATATCCTCAGTGGGCTGGGCTTGTGGAGATACTACAAAATAGGCCCAACAAGTCCTTTTGGGCTATGGGCCTACGGCGACATGATCAAAGTTTAATCGATGCCCAAAGGCGATGTGTTGGATACACTTAGGGCGCGTTTGGCAAGCTGTCAAATAGTAAAAATTGTTGTTATTTTATTCTTAGAATCAGTTTGGGAGCAGAAATCTGTTTGTTAAATTTTTTTGTGCCCGGGTACAAATTTGCAAAAAATTGTTCTCAGAATTAGTTTTGAAACATAATCAAGAAGCAAAAAAATATAGCCTTTTGATTCTTGAACAATTTTTCCATTTCTAATTCTTTTTGGTTTTCTTCTTCCTTTTTAGTTTGTTCTTCGTCTTCTTCCCGGTCTGCCACCAATGATCATCCACAGGCCATCGGCCACTGGCCAAGGCCGGGGAGGGTGGCCCTTGCTGCCCCCGGCGATGGTGAGGTCGAGCCTCGCTCAGCCAAGGCAAGGCTGACGTTGCTGTTGCGACTAGTAAGGGCGGCGGCGAGGGCCACGATGCCCTTGCTGGCCTTGGTCTGTGGCTGGTCGCTGGCACCGGCGACCGGCCATGGCCAAGGAAAGAAAGGAAAAAAAAAGAAAGAAGTATTAAAAAATTTAAAATATTATTAATAAAAAGATATTTTGTGTAGTTATCAAATGCATTTATGTTCTTTTTCTATTCTAAGAACAGAAATTTTGGGTAGTTACCAAACGCCTTCAAATGCTTATAAATTATTTTCGGGCACAAAATAAAAAAGAATTATTTCTAAGTAGAATTAGTTTCCGGATATAGAATCGTTGCCATGTGCATCCTTAGCGAGTATCTTGAAATACTTATTGGCATGATTTGATGCGTATACCTGGGTCGTATGCATGTATGCATGCACGTACGTACATTCCACGTTATGTATGCATTTCCGTGGATGCTAGAGATTGTTTGAAAACTGTTAAAGGGAAAAAGATATCCAAATAATACTTTAGTTAGGGATTTTAGTGAAACCATTCCGTGCGTTGTCACGCCCCTCGATTTATCGAAAATCACAAGAGAGATGGATGGAAAGAGCGCACCCTAAACCCTAACCCTTTCTACCCGTCCGAATAGCTAATCGTGCAAGGGGTTGTTTCTTTCACAACTTAATGAACTATACCCCGTCCGACCAAAAAAAGGAAAAAGAACTACACTCGGGACATACGCATGCACGTTACGCTTTGCCAAAGAGTCAATAATCCATCGGGTGCATTCATATGGAGTCACTTTCGATTGCTATGACTTCTGCTGTTTCTGATGCTCGATGTGTTACGATCTGACGAAACATATGCCGATTTAGCCAAAAAGGAAAGAAAAGAAATAAAGCGAGGTCTCTTTTCTGAGGTGGGGAGCTCTCATCATGCGTCATCATTATCACGTATTGGTAAAGATAAAGAGCAACTTTAACCTTAGAGAAGTCGGGCCACGTTGAATCAAAAGGTGGGCAATGCAACCACACGTGACTCGACAAGTTGACAGCGAGGACCAAAGAGGCCTTTCTATTCCGAGTCCCTACGAAGTGATCGTCAGCTATCGACAAAGGCATGGCCCCGCCATTATTGCAGCAGCAAACGAATCCAATCTGTCCTTTCGATGAGGAAAAATCAACACAGCTTTGAGCTTTGAGTTTCTTCATTTGTCTTTTCAAGCCTAATATCTTAAAAAAACCCTCCCATTTTTGCTTCAATTCCAATTCAACATTAAACTTTTTTTTTTAATTTCATTAAACACCTCCAAATTTTGGTCCGATCTCAATTTTATTCTCATATTTGCCCCATTAACCCTCCATCTAAAATTCCCTTAGTGATGTTACGTGGCATTTTCATGTCATTGCTCTAGTATTTCTCTAAATTTCAAATCCAAGAAGGCGTATTTTGGAGATGAATTTCCACGTTAGCCCAAATGACGAATTCTTGAATATGAAATTTGGAAAAAAAACTAGAGTAATTAGGGTTGGCTTACTTCAATTGCTCTTAATTTTAGGGGAGTCTTTCTTCCATCTCGCTTGAGGATCTTTGAATTTGCGCTTAGTCTTCAATCTCCCATACTCAAGAGTCTTCCATCTCTTGTGGTTGGAGAGCTCGTACTTGGGACACTCGGCTCGGGATGCTCAAGCAGCTCACGTTCGGAAGTTTTCTATTTGTCGATTGTCAATGAGAAATTTGGAACAGGTGGTTAACATGGACAGATTTTGGACACAAGTAAATGTTGAAGATAAAAAAAAAATTAGGGTAGTTGGACCGAACCTTAAATCTAGGGTTTTTTATGTCATAACATTGAGACTGGGCTTAAAATTGGAGGATCTTTAGGGCATCAAGAGCTTGTCTTTTCATGGTTTTCACCCAATTTATTCTTTTCATAGTTATGGATTCAGGTCGTTGACTCATTATGTTCATTTTTTACTCTAGCTGAGCTGGAGAGGTAAATCACGAACGGCTCAGATTTAACCACACATAGGAATCCCATTTGCATATGTATTGGACTATTGTATAATAAATGTAAAATAGATAAGTTAATATCATAAAAAACCACATCGATCTTGCTGCTCAAGTCCAGCTAGAAGAGCCACGATGAGCAGCTCCCCATTTTCGGGAAGTCAACGGTTGACAACCTACGAGCGCGACAAAACAAGTGCATATAGTAGAAATAATTCAAGGTGAGGCATTCATATTGAAATTATACTAATCTTTTGCGAAAAAAAGGGTTAGTTCCAAAAAAAACCTCAAATTGATATAAATATAGTCAAAATTAATTTTTTGACCATCAAATACTCTAAACTGGTACACCCGTGATAAATTTACCATTTATTAGAATGGATTGATATCACAAAAAATCATATACCGGTGTACCTGTGATAAACAGAGAGGTAAAATTCAAAACCGGTACACTCATAAAATGTCAAGTGTCATTTAATTCAAACTGATTGGTGATAAATTTATCACATGTGTATTAATTTGGGATTTTTTATTATTATAGTGCAAGTAAAATATTCCTTTGGATTTATTCTTCATCATAGCCACATTCAATCATTCAATCTTTACACTTACAAAAATTACATAAAATTTATATATACAGTGTCCAGATACAGTGAATCTCGGAATCTTTGTTTTTAACCTTTGCCAACCAAAAGTGAAAGTTGCATTAAATTATAAAACCAGACCTACTCGACACCTTTAGCAGCACCACCCCCCACCACCCTTCTCTCCCACTCAACAAGCGCACTCGTTGCCACCCACAATGGAGCTCCAACCGCCACCCACCACCGCCACCAAACTGTCCGAACTCGACGGTGCCGCCGCCAACGAGGACGACCTCTCGCCCATCGAGGAGGTCCGCCTCACCGTGACCAACGCCGACGACCCGACCTTGCCCGTGTGGACCTTCCGCATGTGGTTCTTGGGCCTCCTCTCTTGTGGCCTCCTCTCCTTCCTCAACCAGTTCTTCGCCTACAGGACCGAGCCCCTCGTCATCACCCAGATCACCGTCCAGGTCGCCACACTCCCCATCGGCCAATTCATGGCCGCGGTGCTGCCCGAGGCCAAGTTCCGGATACCCGGCCTCGGGCCCCGGCTCTTCTCGCTCAACCCGGGCCCTTTCAACATGAAGGAGCACGTGCTCATCTCCATATTCGCCAATGCCGGGAGCGCGTTCGGATCCGGGTCGGCTTACGGGGTCGGGATAGTGAACATCATCAAGGCGTTTTATCACCGGGGCATTTCCTTCTTCGCCGGGTGGCTTCTCATCATCACGACGCAGGTAAGTCTATTCATTGATCCATTTTTCAGTGAAAATGAACAGTTGAACTCTTTGCTTTCTCTTTCTGGCCTATACATGAATATCATACTCTAACTGGCAGTAGTAATCTCTATGCGGTTCAATGAATGCCACAATCAAATATGGATCGAGACATCTTTCTTATCTGTATTTTCTTTGGTGAAACGTAGCTGTTCTACCTACCACTCCGTCAAAAACATGAAATGGACTAGTGAATCAAGCGAATCAAGTGTAATTTTAAGCCTTAGATGTGGAGAAACAAGATGCTGAAATCGAGTGCTCATCGTCATGGGGTAATGTGGGTTTGGATATGCAGGTGTTGGGATACGGGTGGGCAGGGCTGCTGAGGAAGTATGTGGTGGAACCAGCTCACATGTGGTGGCCTGCTACCCTCGTCCAAGTCTCCTTGTTCAGGTAATCACATACGCCCTTTGTCTCCCTTCGTTTTGCTCATTTATCAGAGTTCACGTGAAAATAAGAGGAGTTTTAATTGGTGGGAGGTTCGTCTTCCAATTGAATTGGTAGAGAGAGACAGCTCAATGCAGCACCGATACACAGCCCAACATAAGTTTCTATACCGACCAGGCATTAAATCGAATCGACCCACAATTCGAACCGTGGAAACGCACATGTTTTTCCTGTCAGATGCTGCCCGCGATCTGTAGATTCAGATAAAGACTTCCTAAGATGTCTACTTGCTCAAAAGTCTATAAGCAATTAAAGCTGAGGATGACTTGCTCCGGGCACCATGTAGGCTCACTGTCTTGTTTTCTACTTAAATTTCTTTGATCTGTCGCTCTCTCTCTCTCTCGCCGTCTGCCCAGCTCTCAGTCTGTCTCTCTCTCACTCGCGGGTCGGGCCGAGAATAGTGGGGTGTGCCGTGCCATCAACATGGACCATAAACTTACGGAGGTCAGAAGAAATCCGTGATGTGTACTCCACGACTTAGAAGTTAGAGTCAACCCACCACCCCCGCTCCCCCTCCTTCTCTCTAGCGTACTCCATGACTTAGAAGTCAGAGTCAACCCCCCCTTCTCTCTAGCGATAATTTTGAACAGGCACTAGGGACCTACGAAACCATGTCACTGAGGATGCATTTAGTAATTATTCTATTTTCAAAAATAATTTTTATTTAGAAATGATTTTTTTATTTTATTCTCGAAAATAATTTTTAAGTATTTAAAGGTATTTGATAACGGCCCAAAATTTCTATTCCCAAAATAGAAAAAAAAATAAAAATGCATTTGATAACTCCATAAAATATTTTTTTACTAATAATATTTTAAATTTGTTAATATTTCTTTTTTTTTTCTTTTTCTCTTTCTTGGCCATGGTTGACGAGGGTTAGACCCTTGCAACTTGGGCGAAGGTAGCCCTAACCAACCTTTTCCAGCCCTTGCCCGAGCCAGCGAGGGCCACCTTTGAGGCTCACGGCTTGGGCGAGGGCCGCCCTTGTCGGATCTAGCGATGGTGGGAAAAGATCAGCGAGGGCCACCCTTGCCCAGGCCACGAGGGTCAAGTCCTTGCTCTCGTCACAGCCCTCACCAATCCTAGCTTGTTGCCGACCACCGGCCAGGACAGAAGAAGAACTTGCCATAGCCAGGAAGGAAAGAAGAAAAAGAATTGTTTTTTCTCTTCTATTTCTAATTCTTTTTGCCAGAATTATAAATCAAAATTTTTTTTATTCTTGATTCTGTTCCAAAACTGATTCTGAAAATAAATTTGTATCCGGAAACAAAAAATTTACCAAACGGATTTCTGTTCTTTTTTTATTTCCGAGAATAAAAAAATAGAATCGGTCATTATTTGATAAGTTACCAAATGCACCCTTAATGTGGAAATTGAGGCAGCCCTCAATAATGTCTCACAGTGTATTCACACCTCACATAAAAAGACTCAGGAAAAACTAGGATAATGCCAAGAGCATTTTGATCAAACCGCAGACACCATCAAGCTCACCTCAGCTTCAAGTTCCATAAGAACCCATTCGATGTTTTCTAACTTCTTGCTGCTTCTGGTCGCTTGAGATTGGGAGGAACAACATGCACCAGTTTGCCCCCACCATGTAAACTATAATGATGCTCGCAAGTACCGTGTTCCAAGGACAAACCCGAACTGTCTTAGCCACGAAACTAATGGTAATACAGATTGTAACATCCGCTCTCTTTCATACCCTGCTTTAGGATCAGATTAAAGCGCTAATCCTTCCTAATTGAGAGCTGAGTTGCGCGGTGTAGCATGCAGGGTGTCGCAACTCGCTGCAGAAACAACCAAAGCCTTTTTGCTATTGCATTGGACATCTTTATAAACAGCAAACTGTCATTTATCTTCAGGATTTGAATAAGTTCAGAGGATTCACTGGACAAATATGAAAGTTGATCGCCTTGTCCTTTGTTATTATCAATCGACGGACGCATTCACTAAATAATATGATATTTCACCACTGTCCCAAAATATCCACAGTTTGCACTTCATGTAGATAATCAGTGCTTGACATGAAGTAGATCATTCTATTCACATTGATGCAGGGCTTTACACGAGAGGGAAGAACAGCGCATGTCGCGGGCAAAATTCTTCCTCATTGCACTGATCTGCAGCTTCTCGTGGTATGCTGTCCCTGGATACCTCTTTTCCACGCTCACGAATATATCATGGGTCTGCTGGGCATTCTCCAACTCAGTCACCGCCCAGCAGATCGGCTCAGGTATGCATGGCCTTGGACTTGGAGCCTTGACGCTCGACTGGACAGCGGTGGCATCCTTCCTGTTCAGCCCTTTAATCTGCCCCTTTTTTGCCATAGTCAATGTTTTCGCGGGATACGCATTGATAATCTATGTTGTAATCCCCATAGCCTATTGGGGGTTTAACTTATATAGTGCAAATAGATTCCCCATTTTCTCCTCGCACTTGTTCACGGCGCAAGGTGAAAAGTACAATATAACGGCAATCGTAAACGACAAGTTCGAGTTGGACATCCCAAAGTACGAGGAGCAAGGTCAAATTCATTTAAGCATGTTCTTTGCTCTCACCTATGGCTTTGGTTTTGCCACCATTGCATCAACACTAACTCACGTGGCCTTCTTCTACGGCAGGTACTATCTTCTCCCCTCAATACGTTCATTTAGACAAATTTATCTTGAGTAGTTTTTAAGGACATCAAGCAGCATGTGGAGAGAAAAACCAGGGCAAGATTGTAAAGGTCTGAAAATGGAACCTTGAAAATTTTTATCTTACCGTTTCAAATAACTTTTCTGCTAACCAAGGGTATTCCTATAACAGAGATGCAACAACTACCTACTGAAGAATGGCTAGATTTTTCCTTTTAAGTATTTGATTTTATTGAATTCACGAGACTTATGGACACTAACGTAAAATTACGTTATAACAGAGAAATCTACGAGCGCTATCGCGCTTCTCACAAAGGGAAGGCAGATATCCATACAAAATTGATGAGGAGATACAAAGACATACCCTCATGGTGGTTTCACTTATTGCTCGTTGTAACTCTGGTTGTATCTCTTGCTCTATGCATCTTCCTGAATGATGAGGTCCAAATGCCATGGTGGGGGCTTGTCTTTGCTAGTGCCCTTGCATTTATATTCACCCTTCCCATTAGTATCATCACTGCCACAACAAACCAGGTATGAATCAAGAGCTATAGCACATTTATGCTTGACTTAATTTCCATGTAAGTAAGAAGATATGTTATACTCAACAATGATCTCTTTCTATCTACAGACACCAGGACTAAATATAATCACGGAATACATAATGGGCGTCATATTGCCAGGAAGACCCATAGCAAATGTTTGCTTCAAAACATATGGATACATCAGCATGGCTCAGGCTGTTTCCTTTCTCAGTGATTTCAAGCTGGGACACTATATGAAGATACCGCCAAGATCGATGTTCTTGGTTCAGGTACTTTTTACAGTCCCTAACCATTTGGTATTGTTTATCAACTATTGCCAAAAGTAAGCCAACCAAACTCAATACAGATCTACCGAATTATCTAGTGCTACTGATGGGGACAACCTATAAGTAATTACTGACCACAAATACCATATTTTTGTTCATAGATTTCAGGTTTCATATTTATAAAAATAAATTGGAGGAAGATAACCAGAGCAGCAAATCGGTCAAATTCCTTGCTGCTTCAAAACTATTAATATGTTCATCAAACCTGATCAAATAGTGTGACTGAACCGTGATAGGAGAGTATTAACTTGAGAACTCATTCATGATATTTACAGTATACATCATTATAGTTAGAGATTCCCCATCTTTGGGATAACTCTTTTCACTGTTCCAGGAAGACGATTTTGAGTGAAGAACTGTCGGATACAGAACACAAAACTTTCTATGTTCAAAGATTTAAGCTAGCCTTTCCCTTTACCAATAGAACTAAGATGAAGCAGTCGGCATTTTCGAACAAGCATGTCGCTTATGGCAGCATCGTATATCATCCAAGGCAAGATCGACATCCTAGGCACTTGCAAAAAAGAAAAACTCACAAAAATCATAGATATGAGTAACACTTAGGGCATAGTTTGGATCTCCGGAAATGGAATTTTACTAAAGCGACCAATCAATTCTTACTAGACTTTCAAGGGTGTGACAAGATCGTCAAGTATCCTCTCTCTTGTCGCTACTTATTAGATAAGTATGTGCGGCATCTAGTAATTCCGAAACGACCTTAGCACTCTATCCTTGCGTCCTCACAGTTCATAGGTACAATTCTTGCTGGAACCATCAACATTGCAGTGGCATGGTGGCTGCTGAACTCTGTTACCAACATATGCCAGGATGATCTCCTTCCACCGGATAGTCCCTGGACGTGTCCAGGTGACCGGGTTTTCTTTGATGCATCCGTTATATGGGGGTTGGTTGGACCTAGACGGATCTTTGGAAAACTCGGAAACTATCGAGACATGAACTGGTTTTTCCTTGGAGGTGCAATAGGACCTATCATGGTATGGCTACTACACAAGGCATTCCCCAAGCAATCTTGGATTCCTCTCATTAATCTTCCAGTCTTGCTTGGGGCGACAGGAATGATGCCACCAGCTACACCATTAAACTACAATGCCTGGGTTCTAGTAGGAACAATATTCAATTTCTTCATCTTCCGATACCGAAAGCAGTGGTGGCAGAGATACAACTATGTTCTCTCAGCGGCCCTGGACGCGGGAACGGCATTCATGGCCGTGCTGTTATACTTCTCGTTGGGCATGGAGAATAAAAGTATGACTTGGTGGGGAACAAATGGAGAACACTGTGAACTAGCAGCATGTCCAACAGCTGAAGGCGTAAAGGTTGATGGTTGCCCAGTCCACTGATGCGTGAAGCTCTTTCTAGATGTAGAACTTACAGCAAAAAAACATTAGCCTCGATCAGTGTGGTTCTATTCTACGTGAGTCGTACAAAATATTCCAATCACTGGACAGTTTTAGGACTGGTGTCGATTTAATGATTTTGATGTATTAAGGTAATATTTCTGTTACTTGTAAGAAATACGATGATATTACATGGTAATGAATCGTCACGTACCCCTATCAGTCTCTTGATATCGAATTGCTTCTTCTTAAATCTCGAATTCAATAATTCGATCCGACTAATATTGTCTTGTGAAAGATTTGGTTGTGATCCACATTACCTTGCAATCTTCAAACTACATGCATATTTTCTCTCTCAACAAGGTTATTTCAATTATTGAAATTATGTGCAATCTTATTAAATATAAGGCAGATTCGGATGAGGATTTCGGCTTCAAATTGTTGCTTTTGACACTTATTAGCATGATTTGATACGTATATATAGGTTATATGCACGTATGTATGTACGTATATTCCCCATTATGTACCCGTTTCTGTGGGTGCGAAAGATTGTTTATTAACTTTTGAAGGAGGAAAATATTTTTGAATAATACTGAGAAAAACAATCCATTCATCCTATTATAATTGAGGATTTTATTAAAGCCATCTCATGCGATGTCACGCACCTTGAATTCATTAGTAATCACAAGAGAGATATGTCACTGAAAAATTGCTAGGAAAGCACACGGGGTTGTTTCTTTCACGAATTAATGAACTATACACGGGACACACATGACCACATTACGCTTTGCCAAAAAGTTAGATAATTCGTGGGTACATTTGAAAACTTGAAAAGGTGCACTACAGAGTCTCTTTCGATCGTTATGAATTCTTTCATTTTGCGCTGTTAAGGTGTTTTAATGGAGTGAAACATGTGTCAATTTAGCAAAAAGGGTAAAATAAAAATCTCTTTATCAGTTGGGGAATGGTAGAGAGAGGAGGGCATTTGTAGTCTATCCCCATTCCTATGGGGCGGGTTCTATGGAGGCGATCCTTATTTTAATGTGTAGGTTCTTGCAAATTTTTCGTTCCCAATTCTCTCTATATCTTTGCCTTTCCAGGGAGAAGAAATACTTTCTAGAAATTTTACATCACGGTGATTCCAAAATCTAAATGAAATCAAAGTAAAGTCTTTTAAGAATATGTTCAGGTCCAACATCTTTTTTGGGGACGGGGGAAGGCAAAGAGAGGTATATTTCCAAGTGAAGTTAGCCTTATTTCATCGAGATGGTTGACATAAGAAGTGACTTTGACAAGTTAGCAGTGAGACAGAGACTTAAAAGGGGAATCTTTTAGCTCTTTTGGATGGTGATTTTTCCATGAAAATGATATTAAGGACTGACTTTATATTTTAGAGATATGAGGAATTATAATTATCGACCATCGATGAAAATGAAGTAAATTTTTTTTATACCATCCCTAGCTAGGCGCCGTCACCTCATCTCCCAAAATGTCCATCTTTTGATAAAGAAACACAATTGTTAGAAAGTCCTTCCCCAAAAGACTAAATTAACACAAGTGGAGATCACATGAACAGAACAAGCATAATTGAATCCCTTAAACAAGCGTTATGAGATATTTTAACACTTCTTCTCACTACAAGCTAGACTAGGAACGGCACGCGGAACTTGAAGAAACGGGAAGCCGCGCATGTGAAATAAACCGGGGCATGACCCGACTCTAATATCACGTTTGCAAATTCAAATCAAAAGCCTAAGCTAATACAGTTCACTTAGTTCAACAATAATCAAGGAGCCAAAAAAAAAAAGCAGAGAAACGCATGCTTTTCTACTGTTCTCACACACACACACATATATAAAATATACAACAACTTATTAATTTTAATAAATGATTGTAAAGATAACAAGTGCACCCTTTGAGAGTCGAAAAGAATACTTGGAAGTTCTTGAATCGCCAAACAGGACTTGCTGTTCCTAGTCCATACGATTACGATGGCGGTGATGGTGAATTTTTTGGAGCTGTTCATTTTATCGTCAACTATCGACAAAAGCGTTGCCCCGCCAATATTGCAGCGACAAAACGATTTCAATCTGTCCTTTCGATGAGTAAAAACAAAAAACAAAAAAAGAAAAAATCATCGCGCTTTGACTTTGATTTTTCTTCGTTTTGTCTTTTCGCGGATTTCACACAAATTATTCTTTTCCATGGAAATATGGGTTCGGGCCGTTGAGTCGTTATGTTCGCTTGACTTTGGCTAAAAGCTAGAGAGATAAATCACGAACGGCTTGGATTTAACCACGTAGAGGAATTTTGCATTTGTATTTTTGGATTTACATTAAATCTCAGCATTTATGTCGGGACCATTGTATGAATGGAAAAAGATAAATACATAAATAAAAAAAAAATTGAAAATGATACGAATGGTCCATGAACTTTGATCTAATATGCAATGTGATCCATGAACTTTAAATTTATTCAATATGATTTCTGAGCTTTAACCCAATGTGCAATATGGTCCTTAAACTCCATATGAACTTTTGGTACATGCTTAATGTAGTCATTGAATTATATGAAAATATTCAATGTTGTCCTTGATTTTGAATTAGTGGAAGGACAATATTGAATATTTTTATATAATTCAAGGAGGTCCAGGGACACATTGAACAAATGAGAAGTTCAAGGGCTATATTGTCTATTGAATTAAAGTTCAGGGATCAAATTAAATAAATTAAAAATTCAAGAACTATAATACTCATTATATTAAAATTTAGGGACTATTTTTATCATTAGCTAAGAGAAAAAAACTTGTATCGATCTTGCTGCTCAAGTCCAGCCGGAGGAGCCAAAATGAACAGCTCCCAAATTTCAGGGAAGTCAACTTTCGATGGCCTTTGACATCATGGGACCTGATTAGAAGCTAATTAATCGGTTCTTCTTGACAAAATAATAAGACGAAGGGTTCTTTGAATGTTGTCGATATAGTTTGCCATTTGCGCTCCAAACCAGCACCCGCTATAGTAAGTAAAAAAAAATCAAGAACTTCATAGACAGGACACACGAGATGAGCGCAACATAACTCTAGGAGAGGATATCCCGACGTGGAGATAGATTGATACATAACCGTGGAAGGATAATCTAGACGTGAACCAACCTACAATTTAGTTTTTGTGATCGAGAAATTAATCCTGCAAATCTAAGTGTAATCTCTCTCTCTCTCTCTTTCTCTCTCTCCCGGCCACGGACAAAGGAAATTGAAGTTTTTTTTAAAAAGATAATAAAAAATTTGGAAAAAATGTTTAAAAAATAAAAAATTGTCAATGTCAGATCTAGTCTTGGCACGTGGGACAACCGACGCTCATGTTTCCAACGTAAATTGGTTTGATGGATTAAATTGGTACTAATGTAAAGATATTGATGACTGAATTGGCCCAATTGAAATATTTAGCATTGAATGGGTACTAATACAATATGTTTATGACTTTTTAGCACCGTCCGTCTCATTTCAAAGACGAGAGACTCGTGGCCTCCTCAATCATACGTGAGAATTAATACCAAATGCAGAATTTCTCTTCTTTGATTCCCTCGGATCTGCAGCGAAGAACTTGTGTTTCGGGGGGGTCAACAAGTTTGATTTTACTCCATTCTTCTTTCATTGCATGAATTGTATGGGACTTCTCTCAAAACTTGTTGGCTCCATCCTATATTTTTTTCACAAGAGAATATCCTTTTTGAGACTTACTTCTCCGGCGGCAGCATTCGGGCTCCAATCATTCGACATTTACACCGGCCAAGACGGATGAATGTTTTATACAGTGAACCTAGGAATCTCCATGTTCCTGCGTTAAAAGTATAAAACCAGACCTACCCGAAACCTTAGCACCACCACCACCACCACCAACCCTCCTTTCTCACTCGAGCGCACTCTTTGCCACCCACAATCATGGGCTCACTGGAGCTCCAACCGCCCCCCACCGCCACCACCAGACCATCCGAACTCGACCATGCCATCGATGAGGATGACCTCTCGCCCATCGAGGAGGTCCGCCTCACCGTGACCAACGCCGACTACCCGACCTTGCCCGTGTGGACCATCCGCATGTGGTTCTTGGGCCTCCTCTCCTGTGGCCTCCTCTCGTTCCTCAACCAGTTCTTCACCTACCGGACTGAGCCCTTCATCATCACCCAGATCACCGTCCAGGTCGCCACGCTCCGCATTGGCCACTTCATGGCCGCGGCGCTGCCCGAGGCCAAATTCCGGATCCCTGGCCTCGGGCCCCGGCTCTTCTCGCTCAACCCGGGCCCTTTCAACATGAAGGAGCACGTGCTCATCTCCATATTCGCCAATGCCGGGAGCGCGTTCAGATCCGGGTCGGCTTACGGGGTCGGGATAGTGAACATCATCAAGGCGTTTTATCACCGGGGCATTTCCTTCTTTGCCGGGTGGCTTCTCATCGTCACGACGCAGGTAAGTCTATTCATTGATCCATCTTTCAGTGAAAATGAACCGTTGAACTCTTTGCTTTCTCTTTCTGGCCTATACATGAATATCATACTCTAACTGGCAGTAGTAATCTCTATGCGGTTCAATGAATGCCACAAGCAAATATGGATCGAGACATCCTTCTTATCTGTCTTTTCTTTGGTGAAACATAGCTGTTCTACCTAACACTCCGTGAAAAGCAAGAAATGGACTTGTGAATCAAGCGAATCAAGTGTAATTTTAAGCCTTAGACGTGGAGAAACAAGATGCTGAAATCGAGTGCTCATCGTCATGGGGTAATGTGGGTTTGGATATGCAGGTGTTGGGATACGGATGGGCAGGGCCGCTGAGGAAGTTTGTGGTGGAACCAGCTCACATGTGGTGGCCTGCTACCCTCGTCCAAGTCTCCTTGTTCAGGTAATCACATACGCCCTTTGTCTCCCTTCGCTTTGCTCATTTATCAGAGTTCACGTGAAAATAAGAGGAATTTTAATCGGTGGGAGGTTCATCTTCCAATTGAATTGGCAGACACAGACAGCTCAGTGCAGCACCGATACACGGCGCAACATAAGTTACTATACCGACCAGGCATTAAATCGAATCGACCCACAATTCGAACCATGGAAACGCACATGTTGTTCCTGTCAGATGCTGCCCGCGATCTGTAGATTCAGATAAGGACTTCCTAAGATGTCTACTTGCTCAAAAGTCTTTAAGCAATTAAAGTTGAGGATGACTTGCTCTGGGCGCCATGTAGGCTCACTGTCTTGTTTTCTACTTAAATTTCTTTGATCTGTCGCTCTCTCTCTCGCCGTCTGCCCAGCTCTCAGTCTGTCTCTCTCTCACTCGTGGGTCGGGCCTAGAATAGTGGGATGTGCCGTGCCATCAACATGGACCATAAACTTACGGAGGTCAGAAGAAATCCGTGATGTGTACTCCATGACTTTAAAGTTAGAGTCAGCTGGATAGAGTAAGAAATGGACTTGTGAACCCCCCCTTTCTCTCTAGTGATAGTTTTGAATAGGCACTAGGGTCCTACGAAACCATATCACTTAGGATGTGTTTAGTAATTATTCTATTTTCGAAAATAATTTTTATTAAGAAATAATTTTTTAGTTTGTTTTCGAAAATAATTTTTAAGTATTTAAAGGTATTTGGTAACGGTTCAAAATTTCCATTCCTAAAATAGAAAAAGAATAGAAATGCATTTGGTAATTCCATAAAATATCTTTTTATTAATAATATTTTCAATTTTTTAATATTTCTTTCTTTTTTCTTTTTCTCCTTTTTGGCCATGGTCGGCGAGGGTTGGACCCTTGCAACTTGGGCAAAGGTAGCCCTAACCAACCTTTTCAAGCTCTCGCTCGAGCCAGCGAGGGCCACCCTCGAGGCTTAAGGCTTGGGCGAGGGCCGCTCTCGTCGAATCTGGCGAGGGCGGGAAAAGATCGGCGGGAGCCACCCTCGCCCAAGCCACGAGGGTCCAGTCCTTGCTCTCGTCGCAACCCTCGCTGATCCTAGCTTGTCGCCAACCACCGGCCAGGAAAGAAGAAGAACTGAAAGAAGAAAAGGAATTTTTTTTTCTCTTCTATTTCTAATTCTTTTTTCCAGAATTATAAATCAACTCTTTTTTTATTCTTGATTCTGTTCCAAAACTGATTCTGAGAATAAATTTGTATCCGGGAACAAAAAATTTAACAAACGGATTTCTGTTCTTTTTTTGTTTCCAGGAATAAAAAAATAGAATTAATCATTATTTGATAAGTTACCAAATGCCCCCTTAATGTGGAAATTGAGGCAGCCCTCAATAATATCTCACAGTGTATTCAGACCCCGCATAAAAAGACTCAGGAAAAACTAGGATAATGCCAAGAGCATTTTGATCAAACCGCAGACACCATCAAGCCCACCTCAGCTTCAAGTTCCATAAGAACCCATTCGATATTTTCTACTTCTTGCTGCTTCTGGTCGCTTGAGATTGGGAGGAACAACATGCACCAGTTTGCCCCCACCATGTAAACTATAATGATGCTCGCAAGTACCCTGTGTTCCAAGGACAAACCCGAACTGTCTTAGCCACGAAACTAATGGTAATACAGATTGTAACATCTGCTCTCTTTCATATTCTGCTTTAGGATCAGATTAAAGCGCTAATCCTTCCTAATTGAGAGCTGAGTTGCGCGGTGTAGCACGCAGGGGGTCGCAACTCGCTGCAGAAACAACCAAAGCCTTTTTGCTATTGCATTGGACATCTTTATAAACAGCAAACTATCATTTATCTTCAGGATGTGAATTTCAGAGGATTCACTGGATCGCCTTGTCCTCTGTTATTATCAATCGATGGACGCATTCCACTAAATAATATGATATTTCACCACTGTCCCAAAATATCAGCAGTTTGCACTTCATGTAGATAATCAGTGCTTGACATGAAGTAGATCATTCTATTCACATTGATGCAGGGCTTTACACGAGAGGGAAGAACAGCGCATGTCGCGGGCAAAATTCTTCCTCATTGCACTGATCTGCAGCTTCTCATGGTATGCTGTCCCCGGATACCTCTTTTCCACGCTAACGAATATATCATGGGTCTGCTGGGCATTCTCCAACTCAGTCACCGCCCAGCAGATCGGCTCAGGTATGCAAGGCCTTGGACTTGGAGCCTTGACGCTCGACTGGACAGCGGTGGCATCCTTCCTGTCCAGCCCTCTAATCTGCCCCTTTTTTGCCATAGTCAATGTTTTCGCGGGATACGCATTGATAATCTATGTTGTAATCCCCATAGCCTATTGGGGGTTTAACTTATATAGTGCAATAGATTCCCCATTTTCTCCTCGCACTTGTTCACGGTGCAAGATGAAAGGTACAATGTAACGGCAATCGTAAACGACAAGTTCGAGTTGGACATCCCAAGGTACGAGGAGCAAGGTCCAATTCATTTAAGCATGTTCTTTGCTCTCAAATATGGCTTTGGTTTTGCCACCATTGCATCAACACTAACTCACGTGGCCTTCTTCTACGGCAGGTGCTATCTTCTCCCCTCAATACGTTCATTTAGACAAAATTTATCTCGAGTATTTTATAAGGACATCAAGCAGCATGTGGAGAGAAAAACCAGGGCAAGATTGTAAAAGGTCTGAAAATGGAACCTTGAAAATTTTGATCTTACAGTTTCAAATAACTTTTCTGCGAACCAAGGGTATCCTTATAGTTATAACAGAGATGCAACAACTACCTACTGAAGAATGGCTAGATTTTTCCTTTTAAGTATTTGATTTTATTGAATTCACGAGACTTATGGACACTAACATAAAATTACGTTATAACAGAGAAATCTACGAGCGCTATCGCGCTTCTCACAAAGGGAAGGCAGATATCCATACAAAATTGATGAGGAGATACAAAGACATACCCTCATGGTGGTTTCACTTATTGCTCGTTGTAACTCTGGTTGTATCTCTTGCTCTATGCATCTTTCTGAATGATGAGGTCCAAATGCCATGGTGGGGGCTTGTCTTTGCTAGTGCCCTTGCATTTATATTCACCCTTCCCATTAGTATCATCACCGCCACAACAAACCAGATATGAATCAAGAGCTATAGCACATTTATGCTTGACTTAATTTCCATGTAGGTAAGAAGACATATTATACTCATCAATGATCTCTTTCTATCTACAGACACCGGGACTAAATATAATCACAGAATACATAATGGGCGTCATATTGCCAGGAAGACCCCTGGCAAATGTTTGCTTCAAAACATATGGATACATCAGCATGGCGCAGGCTGTTTCCTTTCTCAGTGATTTTAAGCTGGGACACTATATGAAGATACCGCCAAGATCGATGTTCTTGGTTCAGGTACTTTTTACCGTTCCTAACCATTTGGTATTGTTTATCAACTATTGCCAAAAGTAAGCCAACCAAACTCAATACAGATCCTCTGACTTATCTAGTGCTACTGATGCGGACAACCTAAAAGTAATTACTGACTACCAATACCATATTTTTGTTCATAAATTTCGGGTTTCATATTTATAAAAATAAATTGGAGGAAGATAACCAGAGAAGCAAATCCGTCAAATTCCTTGCTGCTTCAAAACTATTAATATGTTCATCAAACCTGATCAAAAAGTGTGACTGAACCGTGATAGGAAAGTATTAACTTGAGAACTCATTCATGATATTTAGAGTATGCATCATTATAGTTAGAGATCCCCCATCTTTGGGATAACTCTTTTCACTGTTCCAGGAAGACGATTTTGAGTGAAGAACTGTCAGATACAAAACACAAAACTTTCTATGTTCAAAGATTTAAGCTAGCCTTTCCCTTTACCAACAGAACTAAGATGAAGCAGTCGGCATTTTCGAACAAGCATGTCGCTTATGGCAGCATCATATATCATCCAAAGCAAGATCAACATCCTAGGCACTTGCAAAAACGAAATACTCACAAAAATCATAGATGTGAGTAACACTTAGGGCATAGTTTGGATCTCCGGAAATGGAATTTTACTAAAGCTACCAATCAAATCTTACTAGACTTTCAAGGGTGTGACAAGATCGTCAAGTATCCTCTCTCTTGTTGCTACTTATTAGATAAGTATGCGCAGCATCTAGTAATTCCGAAACGACCTTAGCACTCTATCCTTGCGTCCTCACAGTTCATAGGTACAATTCTTGCTGGAACCATCAACATTGCAATGGCATGGTGGCTGCTGAACTCTGTTACCAACATATGCCAGGATGATCTCCTTCCACCGGATAGTCCCTGGACATGTCCAGGTGACCGGGTTTTCTTTGATGCATCCGTTATATGGGGGTTGGTTGGACCTAGACGGGTCTTTGGAAAACTCGGAAACTATTGTGACATGAACTGGTTTTTCCTTGGAGGTGCAATAGGACCTATCATAGTATGGCTACTACACAAGGCATTCCCCAAGCAATCTTGGATCCCTCTCATTAATCTTCCAGTCTTATTAGGGGCGACAGCAGTGATGCCAGCAGCTACACCATTAAACTACAATGCCTGGATTCTAGTAGGAACAATATTCAATTTCTTCATCTTCCGGTACCGAAAGCAGTGGTGGCAGAGATACAACTATGTTCTCTCAGCAGCCCTGGATGCAGGAGTGGCATTCATGGCCGTGCTTTTATACTTTGTGGTTGGCATGGAGAATAAAAGTATAACTTGGTGGGGAACAAATGAAGAACACTGTGAACTAGCAGCATGTCCAACAGCTAAAGGCGTAAAGGTTGATGGTAGCCCAGTCCACTGATGCATGAAGCTCTTTCTAGATGTAGAACTTGCAGAAAAAAAACCTTAGCCTCAATCAGTGTGGTTCTATTCTACATGAGTTATACAAAACATTACAATCACTGGACAGTTTTAGGACTGGTATCGATTTAATGATTTTGATGTATTAAGGTAATATTTCTGTTACTTGTAAGAAATACGATAATATTATGTGGTAATGAATTGTCACGTACCCCTGTCAGTCTTTTGATATCAAATTACTTCTTGTTAATTAAATCTTGAATTGAATAATTCGATCCGATTAATGTCGTCTTATGAAAGATTTGGTTTTGATCCACATTACTCTGCAATCTTCAAACTAAATGCATATCTTCTCTCTCAACAAGGTTATCTCAATTATTGAAATTATGTGCAGTCTTGTTAAATATATGGCAGATTCTTATGAGGATTTCAACTTCAAATCGTTGCTTTTGAGACACTTATTATCATGGTTTGATATGTATATATAGGTTATATGCATGTATGTATGTACGTATATTCCCCATTATGTACGCGTTTCTGTGGGTGTGAAAGATTGTTTATTAACTTTTGAAGGAGGAAAATACTTTTGAATAATACCGAGAAAAACAATCCATTCATCCTATTATAATTGAGGATTTTTATTAAAGCCATCTCATGCGATGTCACACACCTTGAATTCATTAGTAATCGCAAGAGAGATATGTCACTGAAAAATTGCTAGAAAAGCACACGGGGTTGTTTCTTTCACGAATTAATGAACTATACACGGGACATACATGACCACATTACGCTTTGCCAAAATAGTTAGTTAATTCGTGGGTACATTTGAAAACTTGAAAAGGTGCACTCCAGAGTCTCTTTTGATCGTTATGAATTCTTTCATTCTGCGCTACTAAGGTGTTTTAATGGAGTGAAACATATGTCAATTTAGCAAAAAGGGTAAAATAAAGATCTCTTTTTCAGGTGGGGAACGGTAGAGAGAGGAGGGCCTTTGCTGCCTATCCCCATTCTTGTGGGGCAGGCTCTATGGAGTCGATCCTTATTTTAACGTGTAGGTCCGCGCAAATTTTTCGTCCTCAATTCTCTCTGTATCTTTGCCTTTCTAAGGGAGAAGGAATACTTTCTAGAAATTTTAAATCGCGGTGATTTTGAAATCTAAATGCAATCAAGATAAAGTCTTTTGAGGACCTGTTTAGGTCCAACATCTTTTTCAGATGAGGAAAGGCAAAGAGAGGTATATTCCAAGTGAAGTTAGCCTCACTTCATCGAGATGGTTGACACAAGAAGTGGCTTTGACAAGTTAGCTGTAAGACAGAGACTTAAAAGGGGAATCTTTTAGCTCTTTTGGATGGTGATTTTTCTGTGAAAATGATATGAAGGACTGGCTTTATATTTTAGAGATATGAGGAATTATATACTGTGACCATCGATGAAAATGAAGTAAATCTTTTTTATACCATCCCTAGCTAGGCACTGTCGACTCATCTCCCAAAATGTCCATCTTCCGATAAAGAAACACAATTGTTAGAAAGTCCCATCCCGAAAGACTAAGTTAACACAAGTAAAGATCACATGAATAGAACAAGCATAATTGAACCCCTTAAACAAGCGTGACGAGATATTTTAACACTTCTTCTCATTGTATAGGCTAGACGAGGAACGGCACGCGGAACTTGAAGAGACGGGAAGCCGCGCATGTGAAATAAACCGGGGCATGACCCGACTCTAATATCACGTTTGCAAATTCAACCCGAAAGCCTAAGCTAATACACTTCACTGAGTTCAACGATAATCGGGGAGCCAAAAAAAGAAAAAAAGGAGAGAAACGCATGCTTTTCTACTATTCAAACACACACACTCACACACAGACATATATATATATATATATAGAACAACTTATTAATTTTAATAAACGATTGTAAAGATAACAAGTGCACCCTTTGAGAGTTGGAAAGAATACTAACAAGTTCTTGAATCGCCAAACAGGACTTACTGTTCCTAGTCCACACGATTACGACGGCAGTGACGATGAATTTTTTGGAGCTGCTTATATTATCGTCAACTATCGACAAAAGCATGGCCCCGCCAATGTTGCAGCGACAAAAAAATCATCACGCTTTGAATTTGATTTTTCTTCGTTATGTCTTTGAGCGGATTTCACACAAATTATTCTTTTCCACAGAAATATGGGTTTGGGCCGTTGAGTCGTTGTGTTCGTTTGACTTTGGCTAAAAGCTAGAGAGATAAATCGCGAACGGCCTGGAGTTAACCACGTAGAGGAATTTTGCATTTGTATTTTTGGATTCACATTAAATCTCGGCATTTATGTTGGATTATTGTATAAATGGAAAAAGATAAATTTATAAATTAAAAATGAAAAAATGACATAAGTGATTTATGAACTTTAACCCAATATGTAATGTGATCCATAAACTTTAAATTTATTCAATGTGGTCAATAAACTTTTGGTACATGCTTAATGTAGTCCTTGAATTATATGAAAATATTTAATATTGTTCTTGATCTTGAATAAGTAAAAGGATAATATTGAATATTTTTATATAATTCAAGGATTATATTGAACATGAACTAAACGTCCAGTAACATATCGAATAAATGAAAAGTTCAAGAACCACTGTCAATTGAACTAAAATTCAGAAATCATATTAAATAAATTAAAAGTTTAAAATTTATAATACATATTATATTAAAATTTAGAGACTATTTTTATCATTACCCCCAAAGAAAAAACTGTATCGATCTTGCTGCTCGAGTCCTGCTGGAGGAGCCACACTGAACAGCTCCCAAATTTCAGGGAAGTCAACTTTCGACGGCCTTTGACATCATGGGACCTGATTAGAAGCTAATTAATCGGTTCTTCTTGATAAAATAATAAGACAAAGAAGGGTTCTTTGAATATTGTCGATATTGTTTGCCATTTGCACTCCAAACCAGCACCTGCTATAGTAAGTAAAAAAAAATCAAGAACTTCATAGACAGGACACACGAGATGAGCGCAACGTAACTCTAGAAGAGGATATCCCGACGTGGAGATAGATCGATATATAACCGCGGAAGAATAATCTAGACGTGAATCAACCTACAATTTAGTTTTTGTGATCGAGAAATTAAGCCTGCGAATCTAAGTGTAATATCTCTCTCTCTCTCTCTCTCTCTTTCTCACTTTCTCTCTCCTGGTCACAGGCCAAAGGAAATTTAAGTTTTTTTAAAAGATAATAAAAAATTCAAAAAAATATTTAAAAATTTAAAAAATTGTTAATGTCAGATTCAGTCTTGGCATGTGGGACGACCGATGCCCATGTAAGCGATTTCCGACGTAAATTGGCTAAATAGGCTGAATTGGTATAGATATAAAAATGTTCAGGACTGAATTGGTCCAATTGAAAAATTTAGCACTGAATGGGTACTAATACAATATGTTTATGATTTTTAGCACCGTCCGTCTCATTTAAAAGACGAGAGACTCGCAGCCTCCTCAATCATTCATGAGAATTAATACCAAATCGAATCTTGCAGAATTTCTCTTCTTTGATTCGCCCGGATCTGCCGCGAAGAACTTGTGTTTCGGCGGGGTCAACAAGTTTGATTTTGCTCCATTATTCTTTCATTGCACGAATTGGATGGGACTTTTCTCAAAACTTGTTGGCTCCATCCTATTTTTTCCACGAGAATATCCTTTTGAGACTTACTTCTCCGGCGGCAGCATTCGGGCTCCAATCATTCGACATTTACGCCGGCCAAGGCTGATGAATGTTTTACACAGTGAACCTAGGAATCTCCATGTTCATGCGTTAAAAGTATAAAACCAGACCTACTGGAAACCTTAGCACCACCACCACCACCACCACCACCACCAACAACAACCCTCCTCTCTCACTCGACCGCACTCTTTGCCACCCACAATCATGGGCTCACTGGAGCTCCAACCGCCACCCACCGCCACCACCAGACTGTTCGAACTTGAACATGCCGTCAATGAGGACGACCTCTCGCCCATCGAGGAGGTCCGCCTCACTGTGACCAACACCGACGACCCGACCTTGCCCGTGTGGACCTTCCGCATGTGGTTCTTGGGCCTCCTCTCCTGTGGCCTCCTCTCGTTCCTCAACCAGTTCTTCACCTACCGGACAGAGCCCCTCATCATCACCCCGATCACAGCGCTGGTCGCCACGCTCCCCATCGGCCGCTTCATGGCCGCGGTGCTGCCTGAGGCCAAGTTCCGGATCCCGGGCTTTGGGTCCCAGCTCTTCTCGCTCAACCCGGGCCCATTCAACATAAAGGAGCACGTGCTCATCTCCATATTCGCCAATGCTGGGAGTGCGTTCGGATCCGGGTCGGCTTACGGTATTGGGATTGTGACCATCATCAAGGCATTTTATCGCCGGCGCATCTCGTTCTTTGCCGGGTGGCTTCTCATCATCACGACGCAGGTCGGTTTATTCATTTTTTTCTATTTTCTTTCGAAATTCAATAGATAAAACCTATCATCGACTGCTCGACTCGTAATTGTTCAATTTTCGGGTTTCTCTTTCTCGCCTTTTGCAAGGATGGAGCTGTGAAAAGAGAGACGTACGACGACCGAGCTAAATGAATATCATAAATGTTGCAACTCGATAGTAATCATTTCTTGCGGTTCCATGAAGTCCACCAGAAATTATAAATGAAATGGATTGGTCCAGTCATCTTTTCTACCGTGAACAGTGCTCCACTCATTTCCATTTTATCTCTTTTTTTCTTTTTGATTTGTATTTCAACACCCCTTCATGGGCAAGCCCGATTAAAAGCAACACGTGAAATTTGACTGATGGAGATAAGCGGGCACTTATGCCGATAAGTGAAGGGAGATCATACGAATATGAAGAACATATAAGATTTATTATCCACCGATATTGGGCAATACATCAACATGCTGAACAGCACAATAATTGAAAACAAGATAGTAATTCGTGTGCTCATTATAAAATGGAGCTTAAGATAGATGGTGAATTATAGCAGTGTGGATTTGGATATGCAGGTGTTGGGATACGGTTGGGCAGGGCAGTTGAGGAAATATGTGGTGGAACCGGCTCACATGTGGTGGCCTGCTGCCCTTGTCCAAGTCTCCTTGTTCCGGTAATTACACCCTTTTGCCTCCCCTTGCTTGCTTATCTTTATCAGAATTCACATGAAAGCAGAAGGAGATACTACTGGTGGGAGCTTCGTCTCTCAATTTCGCTCTTTCCCTCACCTTGCTTGCTTGCTGTGGACACCTTAGGATCACTGCTTTGTCTTTTACTCGATTCCTTTGTCTTGTCACTGCAACTTGAATATGTGGGTCACATGCGGTATAACGAGCTCATCTCTCTCTCTCTCTCGCTCTCTCGTGCGCGCGCCCAAAATAGTGGGATGTGCCATGCCATCAACATCGGACCATAAGCCCAATATAGTGATAGCTCTGGATAAGTACTAGGGATCCACAAAACCATGTCACTTAGCGTGAAATATAGTGATAGTTCAGCACTCAATAATGTCTACTTTGGAGAGAACGATAAAGCCGAGAGCTTCTCAGTCAAACTACAGATGCCAGCAACCCCACCTCAGCCTCGAAATCCTCAAAAGTCTTATAAGAACCCATTTGCCATTCCCACTTCTTGCTGCTTCTGGTCCCTTCAAATTGGGAAGAGCATGCATCAGTTGGGAAAATTACTAAAACAGTCCTCAATCTATCATAATTATGCCAATTTAGTCCTAAATCTTTTTTTTACGCCAATTCAATTCTAAACTTTTTGCATTTATGTCAATTTAGTCCATTCGGTCAATTTTGGTCGATCGACGCTGCTGTGACAAAAATTTAAATTTTTTTATTTTTTATTTTTTCAAATTTATTTATTTATTTATTTTTTCTTTTTTCCTTTCTTTTTTGCCTTTTTTTTTCATCTTCAATCTCTGGTCAGTGAGGTTGGCCCTGCTGGTTGCTAGGGAGGCCGACCTCGCCAACAACTGGCGAGGCTCGAACTCACTGGCAATTGGTGAGGTTGGCCCTGCCAGCTGTTGGTGAGGTTCGACCTCACCAATTGACGACGAGGCTCGGCCTCACCCAGCAACAGCAAGGTAAAAGCAACCGGCCATAGGTTGAAGATGAAGATGAAAAAAAGAAAAGAAAAAAAAAGAAAAAAATAAAATATTTGAAAAAATAAAATAAAATAAATATTAAAAAATCGCCACGTCAGCATTGGCAGGTCGGCCGGTGTCCACATTAGTATCGGCCAGCCAAAATTAGCCAGATGAACTGAATTGGTATAAATGTAAAAAGTTTATGATTGAATTGACATAATTACAATAGATTTAGAACTGTTTTAGTAATTTTCCCTGCACCGGTTAGCCCCCACCATATAAACTATAATGATGCTCGCAAGTACCCTGTGTTCCAAGGACAAACCCGAACTGTCTTAGCCACGAAACTAATGGTAATACAGATTGTAACATCCGTTCTCTTTCTTCCCCTACTTTAGGATCAGATAAAAGCCGCAAATCCTTCCAGTAGCGTGGTGTAGCATGGAGGGGGTCGCAACTCGCTACAGAAACACCCAAAGCCTTCGCTCTTGCATTGGACATCTTTATAAACAACAAATTGTCATTTATATTCAGGATCTGAATAGTTTCAGAGGATTCACTATACAAATATGAAAGTTGGTCGCCTCGCCCTTCATTCTTGTCAATCCACAGATGCATTCACAAAATAATATGATAATTTCAGAACTGTCCCAAAGCATCCACAGTTTGCACTTCATTTCATGTAGACAATTAGTGCATGACCTGAAGTAGGTCATTCTATTTAAATTGATGCAGGGCTTTACACGAGAGGGAAGAACAGCGCATGTCACGGGCAAAATTCTTCCTTATTGCGCTGATCTGCAGCTTCTCATGGTATGTTGTCCCCGGATACCTCTTTTCCACGCTCACAAATATATCATGGGTCTGCTGGGCATTCTCCAACTCAATCACCGCCCAGCAGATTGGCTCGGGTATGCGAGGCCTTGGAGCTGGAGCCTTGACACTCGACTGGGCAGCAGTGGCATCCTTCCTGCTCAGCCCTCTAATCTCCCCTTTTTTTGCCATAGTCAATGTTTTCGTGGGATACACATTAATAATCTATGTTGTAATCCCCATAGCCTATTGGGGGTTTAACGTGTATGGTGCAAATAGATTTGCTATTTTTTCCTCGCACTTGTTCACGGCGCAAGGTGAAAGGTACAATATAACGGCAATTGTAAATGACAAGTTCGAGTTGGACATCCCAAAGTACGAGGAGCAAGGCCAAATTCATTTAAGTATGTTTTTTGCTCTCTCCTACGGCTTTGGTTTTGCCACCATTGCATCAACACTAACTCATGTGGCCTTCTTCTATGGCAGGTACTATCTTCTCACCTTGATACGTTCATTTAGATTTTATCTCTTGAGTACTTGATTAGGACATCAAGCAGCATGCAGAAAGAAAATACCAGGGCAAGGTTGTAAAGATCTGAAAATGGAACCTTGAAAGAATCTGAATTTACAGTTTCAAGTAACTTTTCTGCAAACTAAGGTGATCCTTATAGTTATAACACAGAGACGTAACACCTAGATAATGAAAAAACTCTAAAGAATCACAATAGTATTTTTTTTTCCTGTAAAGTACATGATTTTCTAGAATTCATGTGACACATAGACAATGATATACAATAACATTCAACAGAGAGATCTACGAGCGCTATCGTGCTTCTTACAAAGGGAAGGCAGATATCCACACAAAATTGATGAGGCGATACAAAGACATACCCTCGTGGTGGTTTCCCTTGTTGCTCGTTGCAAGTCTGGTGGTATCTCTTGCTCTATGCATCTTCCTGAATGATCAGGTCCAAATACCATGGTGGGGGCTTCTCTTTGCTAGTGCTCTTGCATTTGTGTTCACCCTTCCCATTAGTATCATCACTGCCACAACAAATCAGGTACGAATCAAGAGTTATGGTGCATTTATTCTTGACTTAATTTCTATGTAAAAAGACGTATTATACTTAATACATATCCTTCTCTATGTAGACACCGGGACTAAATATAATCACAGAATACATAATGGGCATGATATTGCCAGGAAGACCTATAGCAAATGTTTGCTTTAAAACATACGGATACATGAGCATGGCTCAGGCTGTTTCCTTTCTCAATGATTTTAAGCTGGGACACTACATGAAGATACCTCCAAGATCGATGTTTTTAGTTCAGGTATGTTTTACTGCTCCTAACCATTTGATACTGTTAATCAACTATGCCAAAAGTAAGCCAACCAAACATAATATAGATCCACCAACTTATCTAGTGCCACTGATGAGGACAACTTATAAATAATTACTGATTACCAGTAATAAATTTTTGTTCATGAATTTCAGGTAGGGATGAAAATAAACAGAGAAGCGAATCAATCGAATTTCTAGCTTCTTCAAAACTAATATTTTTTCCATCAAACCTGATAAAAAGGTGTGACTGAATTGTGATAGGAGAGTATTGATTTGAGAACTCATTCATGGTATTGACAAATTTACACTACTACAGTTAGAGCTTCCCCATCTTTGGGATAACTCTTTTTACTGTTCCCGGAAGACGATCTCAAGTGAAGTTCTACAAATACAAAACACAACTTTCTATGTTCGAGGATTTAAGCCAGCCTTTCCCGTTTCGAACATAATTAAGATGAAGCAGTTGGCATTTTAGAACAAGCACGTTGCTTGTGGCAGCACCATATATCATCCAAAGCAAGATCAACTTCATGTGCACTTGCAAAAAAGAATTACTCACAAAGCTCATAGACGTGAGTAACACTTAGGGCATAGTTTGGATCTCCTGAAATGACATTTACTAAAGCTAGCAATCAAATGTTACTAGACTTTCTAGGGTGTGACAAGATTGTTAAGTATCCTCCCTCTTGTTGCTATTTATCAAATAAGTATGTGTGGCATCTAGTAATTCTGAAACTACCTTAGTACTCTATTATTGTGTCCTCACAGTTCATAGGTACAATTCTTTCTGGAACCATCAACATTGCAGTGGCATGGTGGCTGCTGAACTCTGTAGCCAACATATGCCAAGATGATCTCCTTCCACCAGATAGTCCGTGGACGTGTCCAGGTGATCGGGTTTTCTTTGATGCATCTGTCATATGGGGATTGGTTGGACCTAGACGGATCTTCGGAACACTTGGAAACTATCAAGCCATGAACTGGTTTTTCCTTGGAGGTGCAATAGGACCTATTATAGTATGGCTCATACACAAGGCATTCCCCAAGCAATCTTGGATTCCTCTTATAAATCTTCCAGTCTTATTAGGGGCGACAGCAATGATGCCAGCAGCTACACCATTAAACTACAATGCCTGGATTCTAGTAGGAACAATATTCAATTTCTTCATCTTCCGGTACCGAAAGCAGTGGTGGCAGAGATACAACTATGTTCTCTCAGCAGCCCTGGATGCAGGAGTGGCATTCATGGCCGTGCTTTTATACTCTGTGGTTGGCATGGAGAATAAAAGTATAACTTGGTGGGGAACAAATGGAGAACATTGTGAATTAGCAGTATGTCCAACAGCCAAAGGCATAGAGGTAGATGGTTGCCCAGTCAACTAATGCATGAAGCTCTTACTAGATGTAAAACTTACAGAAAAAAATTAGCCATGAGTAGTGTGGTTATATACGAGTTGTACAAAATATTACAATTACCGGACATTTTTAGGCGTTGCACCTGATATAGCTGAACCTTGTGGGATTTATGACTCTTAATCAGCTGACTAGAGCACCAACCATCGTCCAAGTGACATTGACTGCAAAAATACAAAACCACCCATCACACTTTATCTGTTACTATAGCATAGATTTCCAGATTTCACAAAAAACCCAAACGAGACATATTTATCATGCACATACTATCTCCCATATAAGATCGCACTCATGGACAAGTAGTTATTAATGATAGGTATATAAAGTTATTGAAGTTAATTACCCTCAAAACAATTAATTGTGTAGAAAAAACTTGATCAGCAAGGATAAACAGAGAAAACCAGACGTGGCTTGATGACGACAATAGGCAAGTTCTTGTCCCAGAAGGTCTAAAATTTTGTTGATATAGATCGAAGCTAATCAATTTAAGGAGAAATGAGATTTTCTGAGAGAGTATATAAAGATGAACTGTCTAGCTCTTCTGGCAGTGAGCAAACAGATACTTTATGACATGAAATGGCGAAAAAAGATACATAAGAAAGGAGATTTCTCTCTTATCGCAAATAAAGATACAAGGAAATTCAAGAGCAAGTAGATTCTTTACCAATATGTACTCAGGGTGAATTCACTGAAAGCCAGTGATTATACTCATCCATCCTTATGATAAAGGAACTAGAAGTGGGGGTACCGCCTCCACCATATGCCTGCATTTATTCTGTGTAAGCAACATGTGGTCGGTTCTTCCGTATACAAGCTCAACAAAGTCAATGGCAAAGAAACTTTTCACTGCTAAAATGGACCTTTGCAACTTCTGAAGTATCAGTTGCATCATCAGTGCTCCTCAAACTCATCTTCAGGTTATTCCGCTGCATGTAAACCACAGCTCCAATAGGCCTACGCACTCACAATACAAGCCAAGGAAAACTATCAATTTAGTTTAGCAGTAACTTGACAATTTTAATCTTTAAAACCATTGACATTGGAAAAAACATATCAGGCAGAAGACTAAACTGGAGCGACAGGTCACTCAGCGCCCCCTTGGCCTCAGGTTTTCTTTTTTTAACAAAAGACCTTTTCATTTGGAGTCAATTGGGGCACTTAGGACCGAACAACCCAACAAACAAGAATAATCAAAATTGACAAGAATTTATATGTTTTGAACCCATGGTGCACTGCACGAACTAATTTTCATAGCTTCAGACTTTATATGACAAGACACAAAATTGCCAAACACAAAATTGCCAGTTCACCTCAAGCCTGATGCTGCACTCTTTACACTTAATTGCTTGCCTATTTCATCGCTTAAATCAGAAATCCCATCAGCCCTGATTCCCTGTATTGTAAGATAGACAAAGCATCTCATATAAATTGGAACGGTTGCATATAATCAATAAATAAGAGAAAAAACTATACAAGGACAGAGAGTTGCACACCACATAAAAGAGTACATTGACAGCAAAGACATCTACTTGAATGCAACAAAAGAGAAAAGAAAAACACAGAATAACAAGGGTCTTACGAGCCATATATCTTGAAACCTAAAGGAGCAGAATAGTAAATTTGAAAAGATAATGGCTTCAAGGGGCATCAGTTAGGAGCAGCATGACTCTGAACACTTACGGTATGTGGGTTTTGCTTCATATGAGTGAAAAATTATCAAAGAAACAGTGACAAACAATGACAAAACAAGTGCAATGATAAGAGGGAGAAAACTAAAGTTTTGAGTCTTCATACCAGACATTCCCCATAAAGCCCCCTGCCTAATCGAACTTCAAAAACTTTCTCCAGAAACTTAGATGCAGAGTTCTGTCTAGCAGTGCTGTAAGCATTTCCTTTAGCAATCAAATCTCCAGCACTTATATCCAATAACTGCAAGGGAAATTCAAATGATCCAAAATTATAGATACATATTAGAGGATAAAACTAGAAAGCAACAGAATTCACTAAAATGCAACTAAAGTTGGAGGGTCAGTCTTGCAGTGGAGTCTTTTACTCTATTCTTTCTCTCAGAAAAGTCAAAATAAAACACAATGAAGACATAGAACAGAATAAGTACCTGTTCGTACATGAAAGGATTAGTGATGCAATTTAACTTTGAGCGCCTCTCACTCAATCCAATATTAAAAGCCTTGATGTCCGGTAAGGTCCAATGGCGAAGATCTCCATCTTCAATATACTTAAGTACCATCTCCATGCGCTCTTGATCCTGGGGGTCTAAAAGACCCGGCACCGTCTTTTGCAGAGTAATATTTTGTTCAGAACAAGCAATTCTTTCTTTAGAGAGTGCATGGATTGAAGCATCAAGCATGCATGGAGTAGTTTCTCAGCTTACATTAGTAGATCTTTTTTCTGCAAGTTGAGCAGAAAAGTACTCATACACAGCAGTTGCGCTGCTCTTCTCAGTACTGAAATGGACAACAAGGTTCTCGGGGCAATCCTCTTTGGCAGAAGTATGTGAAAAAGCTGACTTTCTGTGCTCAAATGCAATTATCCTGAAAATACAGAAAAATGTTTACCAAACATTCGCAACCACAGAAGATTGAGAGAAGAAGACAGAAAAGCTAAGAACGTGATACAGAAATGTCAACATAGGGTACACAAATTAATAGTAAACACGATGCCAAGTTACTTGCAGAAAGATTGCCGTGCAAGCTTCGCTGCAAATCCTTTTGGGCCAAGAAAGTCAAGAAGATAACATTTTTCCAGTCCGGCGATATGCAAATCCTCAACTCTGTAGCAAAGATACAATTAGTCCACCCGGTTGCCATGAGTGAATGGAATGGCAGACAATGCAAGAAAATTTCTTGCTATGTCCTAATCAGTAAAATATCCGATTCGTAACAACATAATCATTAACCCGTCAACTTGTTCAACTTTTGTTGCACGCAGGGGCACACTCTTTTGGCTTCGTCCGAGGAAAGATAACACACAAACCATTCCATCACAAGGCATAATAGAGCATCAATCAGAATCCAAACAACATTTGAATCCAACGATCTTCACTCCTTCGAAGCCCGCCATCCCCAAAATTCCCAGTAACATTTAAGCTCAAGAACATCACAAGAACCCAAATAAACAGATAAACCAAACCACCCATTTCAGAGACAAAAGAAGACCCAAAAGAAAGAAGAGGAAAATCACCTGAAGGGTTCAACAGAAGAGAAAGGCAAAACGAGGCAAGGCACGCGGAGGCGAGAGTGGAAGAGACGAGCGAAGAGAGCGGAGAATGCACCCGAGAACGATGGGTAATTGTAGAGCGCGAGATTCGGGACTCGCTCGTCGCGGGCTCTGGCTATGGCTTCCAGAGCAGCGTCCGATCTGAAGCGCCGACACAAGCGAGGAAGAAGATGTACCGCAGATGACCCAGCTCCGCAACCATTCATTTGGAACTTTGTAGACCTGAAAGTTGGAAACTTTCTCGATCGCTCCTGCTCTCTTGCGTGCCTGACCAGTGCAGCGGAAGTGCAGGAGGAGCAACGAACCAGGGGGACAAGACAGGCAGCAGAGGTTTTGCGACCCGACCCGCACCGACAGGAACTGGGCCGAGAAGCGGGTCGGGGCCTTTGGAGAAGCCCGGTCTCGTGTTCGTGGGGTTGGATTTAGTTGAATCAGGTGAATTAGCTAAATGAAGCGAGATATTGGATAAATGATTTACCAGAAAATATCCATATAATATACTGGCGAATCCAAGTCATATAATCGACGTCACCGTGTAATTTTACTTATAGCACTATGTAAATAAAGAAAAATCTTTGATCAAATTATGTTACCCCCCAAATAAAAAGAAATTAGCTCGATCAAAATTTACGGTTGAAATGAAGGCAACTGAGTTAACTCTGGTGATCATCTCTTTATAATCATAGCAGGCTCACCCGCTCACCTTTACTTGCGACTCCGAGTGCAATTTCATATCTTTTACCATGGGAGAAAAACTAGTTATGCATCAAGAGCTCTCCAAATCTATAGGGTTAGTCTCTGTGTACCAGGACATAGATAGTTGAAAACTGGATCTTTGGATTCATTAACCTTGGAAATGAACTTATTAGCCCAGATTCTCATTCAGGGCAATCATCTGTTTACAAGCAATTAGGACACAATCAATAATGAGAATCTTAATATGAATCTCCAGCGAAAACTTCAGCTTTTGTCTAGCTGTGGAAAGTGACATTTAAGATCTGCTTGCTCACATCAAAACTTGCAGCAGTCGGTGCTTTAAATTTGAGGGAGTGCGGCCTGCTAACTATAGTCATCTTGAGCGGTGAAGTCACCTGGTCGAGGTAGTCGTAACCTGTCAAAAGGATTTTTTGATTTAATGTATTCTTAGAGAATATTGACATATGTAACGTGTAAAAAGTATTCAGGGCTTGCCGTTTTGGGAGGTGTAAAGGAGAAAATAACTCACGCCAATTCTGTGGTCACCGGAGGAGTCGCACTCCTATTTTGACGTGGGGGCCGGCTCGAAAGGGAAGGAATCGGTATATCTGTATCATCTCTGGTGTTAATGCCATACGATACATGATATCTGCTGACCTCACTACTGGAACTCCCTTCCCTGTAAATCTGACACTGAAAAATGTTAAGGTGATCACTAGAAAAAATATAGTACAAACTTAATTCTAATATTTACTAATATTGACAGTATGATCCATCCTGTAAATATAGACTTAATATATAGTTCACTCCACATCATGAAACATTTTGCTTGGGGCAAAGATCAGCAAAAGTTTGGTACCCACGCACTGTCAACTTTGCGTAAGTATTCTCATCATTTGAAATAAATATCCTCATCTAGAAGAAGATTTGTGAGAACAGGTAATATAACAACATTCGAACAATATTAATGAAAGCCTGTCTGGGTGCCCGAGTTGTGTGTGTCTGCACATACATAATTAACACCTTCTCCAGGAATTCTGCATTCTCTTTGTCAATAAGATTTACCTTCTCTTGCAGCTCTATATTTTTTTGATGAATGAGGTTTCTCTGCAGTAGATCAATCCATTATTAGCTAACTTATAGTCAAAGTAGGAGAAAGAATGATTGTGATCTATAGCTGAAGTAAAACCTTTCGATGGAGCTCGTTAATTTGATCCGTCATAATCTGTTCCTGAATAATAGTATAACATGAGATGATTCGGACGTACATATATAATTCATTGTTTTAACATAAATGGGATGATAATACTATGGCCAAATGTACCTTTTGAAGGCGGATAGTTGACAAACTTATTTCTAATTGGTTCTCCAAATTCTGTATATCCTTCACACTCAAGCCAGAGATGTCTTCACCCATCAGTTGTCTGCAAGGACTCAAATAGCCTCAATATATGTAACTGTTCATACTACAACTCTTGATCAAAGAAGATAGTTTGCATTTAGACATCATCCGCATCATATATGAGCCATGCCTTATATGTTTCTGTAATATGTCGTCTATCTGGTCTAAATGAAAAAAACCAAACTCTCGTAGAGGTTTCTTGTAATATAATAACCAAACCAAACAAATCATAAACTTAAGTATTGAAGACTCATCTTGGCTCTGATAGATACGTCAAGAATATGCACAATCAAGGGAGACATATCCACAATTAAGAAAGCTATGAAGGATCTCATAATTATCTCTAACACCACTAAAGATAGCCCCACGACCTGAGTGAAGCATCAAATATAGCCATATAAACTGGCAATCGACCTGAGTGAAGCTGAGAGACATATTTGATGCCTAACATTCCCATCCGAGCTCTAATACTCTTGAAGGCAGCCCCACTCAAGTCTGTTGCTAGTGCGATATTGTCCTCTCTGGTCGAGACTCACCCACGCTTGCAGGATTTTACACTGTGTTGTACTAATTTGAGATTTGTAAGACTTATCTACTAGCAGAACAGCTCATACGTGAGTGATGTAGAGTCAGAGATAAATTTAATGCCTGATAATCGATAAGTTAAAACCAAAAATATGTGCATGGCAACTGAGAAGTGATAGGATGTGAAAAAAGAAAAAAACTTTTGAGGTTTTAAGTAAAAGCCTCCAATTAAAAGCATGCTGAATATGTTACTTAGCCATAAGTATGGATCAGGTGGTACTATTATCAGTCCATGGAGAGAAGAATAGTGATCATTTGAGAGAATTGAAGTGGGTGACAAAAGCGCCAACAAACTAGAGTGGTGGAGATTAAGTTGATGAGAGTATGAACATAAATGTGAGCACTATAGTCTTAGAAGAGAATTTTACCTAGGCTTGTATTAAAGAGAAATGTTCCAAGAAATAAAATAACGTGACTGCAAAAAACATCTTTCCCTAAAAATGGTATGACTTAGAGCAAAACTTTGCTAACATTATGCTATAATCCTAGTTTCCTATCTGGATAGAAGCTATTAATTAAGGCAAACTAATTGGTTCTTGAAAATCAAAATGTACCTTAATTAGGGAGACTAAGTAGTTCTTGACAAGAATTAAGACTTTGCACTTATCCAAATGCCTCTCGAGTTTAATTCATTCACTCCTTTCTATTTCACAGATACATAACTGGTGTTTGACTATCGGGATAGTAGCATTCACACTATTGTAGGAAGCTCTTGGGTTGTGACCCTATGTACCTGTGGTACTCTTGCAGACCTTGAAGTTGACAATTCAAGTTTGCTATCTCTTCTTCCAAAACCTGCAAACGGTATTAAGAGGAAATTTCCAGACAATTAGTTTAACATTCGTGGGTGTTTGCCTATGATAATGTCGAAGGCTAGGTTGTTTATGCGACGTACCTTGGCATCAACAGGTGGCTGATCCAATTCCGGTTGGGCTTCCCGCTTCAGATTGTTGTAGCGTCCGATGACCGAGTCCATGCTGAACACAAACATGAGTCACTCCCAGAGATCTATATCATAACGATTGATGTAATCAAGAATGAAGACGGTATTTGATGCTCTCGAGGCATATAAAAGATTTCTAGACTTCAGACCATTACTAATTGGTTGATTCATAGGAGAAAAAGGAAAAGGAAAATTTAGGAAAATGTTCAAATTCAACTCGCAAACAGTTGAAGGAATGAATAATCAGTTAGTAAGTTCGAACTGAACTGAACATATGAAGCTTTAGTGACACACAAGAGAAGAGATAACAAAGAAACTCAAAAAGTTGATTCGATAGTGATGCTCAACTCTAAAACTAGGTCTCAAAGCGGCGTTGTTATCTCAGAAACCAATCCCGACATGGAGGAATAAGTTGCGCCAAAGTGGTTGCTAAAGCTGCAAGAAGAAGAAGCACGCACACACACACGTATCATGGTTTGTGCGTGCACGTGCGGGCGCGCATGTGCGAGGAAGCGAGAGGAAGGGAGACATCGCGGGTCGAATCTATCATTGACGTCCACTGACCTTGAGCTCGAGTACTCATGGAGCTGTCCAGTGCAGGAGAAGATGATGATTCCGACCTCGGCGTCGCAGAGACGCGATAGATCCCTGGCCTTCTTCATCAGCGAGTTCCTCCTCTTGGCGAACGTGATGTGCTCGCCGGCGCCGCTGGTCGAATGCGGATTCATCTCCGCACTGCGAATCTTCCCTCCTCCTCCTCCTCCTTCCTCGATAGACCTCGCCTCCTCCTCCTCCTCCGTCACTCAATACCCTTCAGCGATTTATCTTCCTTAGCGGAAAACCCGGCTCAGGAACCGCGATTTTATAGTTGAAGAGGATATCAGGGGAAAAGAATGAAAACTCCAAGGAGTGCTGAATTTAGCAGCTCTTCTTCCATTTTTAAGGAGAAGAAACGATCAAAGAAATACAGAAAAGAAGAAACGAAAGTACACAACAGATTTACCACTGCAGGGAGCACAGTGTTCGACTGTTCATTATAGGGGGGCCATTCGGAGATTGAAATTTTTGAATGGTTTTCTTAGAGTCAAGACAAGAGAAAACCTACATCGAAGTAGGACTTAGTCAAATTATTAAGTATAATATCATTATGGCACTTGCTTGGGCTCAACTTCAAGTTAACTAGTGGATCTTTTCTTTGAGATGTAAGAGAATATTAGGTTTTTTTCGCACATGTAAATATAATATAACGTAATGTCTAGCCATAAGATGCTTTTTCGGATTATTCAACATTTAGATGGAAAATTTTGAGTCAAGACAATACAAGTCAGTCTAATGAGTTTCAAACTCTAGCATCAATTATCTTAGAACTTAGTTTGAATTGAATAATTTGTTTGTTCGTACCAACTGCGTATGTTGATTAAAGTTCCCAAATTTTTTTTTTTGGTTCAGAATTAAAGTTCCCAATTAGGCTTCGTGATATAACTCATCTTCTTTTTGCTAGTTTTCCGATAAACATTGTAGGGCCGTGTTTTGTCTCCATTTCTAATTGGAGTAAATTTCCTTCTTTAGCAATCTATAAATATGGACATCACGTACATATAAAATTTAACTAAAAATTAATCTAGGTGATGTCCGTGTTTGTAACTCATCAATTAGAAGCCTAACTCGATGAACTATCCTCCAACCATGCATGCAGGAAAGTATACAAGCCTTCTCATTTTAATGTTATGTTACAAAATTAAAATGAAGTTTTACTTGGCATAATTTACTTACGTGTTTGGTTGCTACAGTAGCTTGAAATGCAAATCCTTCGTTCTTGAAAGTTTTGGTAATGTTGCTGCACTTTGCATGGTTTCGTTGGAGCTGGTAATGCTTTCGTAGCTTGGAGATCTTCGTTGCAAACTCTTGATTAGCTCATCTTTTTGGTCAGTATTTCTATATCCAGTGTTTTTAGAATGAATTAACATTGGGGCCTCAAATATTTGATGTGGAAGTGTTTACCTTTGATTAGAAACATACTCAAGAAATGTAATTCGATAACAGGAGTACATGGAGGACACAAGTTTTGAGGCTATTTTGTATAACTAAAATGGTAGGATAATGCATGTTGTTACTTTGTTTTCATAAATTATTTTTGAGATTATTGCGAGTAAAAGTTAAATATTTTCTTCATTTGTTAGATCGAATGAAAGATAACAAGTCATTTTTCTTATATTGGGGTTGTTTCGAAATCAAGCAAATTATGAGATTGCAGATTTTTTGCCTGTCCAAAATTCCTACTAATCATGTCCGTCAAATAATCCGATATAATATAGTTGGTCTACTTACATTCTTGGTTGGGAAATAGTATTTGCGATAGTATTTTTCTTAATATTTTCATAAGTTAGTCAACATACATTAGGGTTAGTATTTTTGTTGGTGAGTTAGTAATCTTAACTTTTCAAGAGGATCAAGTAATAATCAAGGATTAAATAATCACATCATCTTGTAGCGTTGACGTAACCCTTGTAAAAGAAACATTATTTACATGGAGGACGCCATTTTGCTAACCTCTAGCGATATCCAACAAGTATGCACGATGTGATTTTGTCAAAGAACAAGTTTGACTTTGGATCTTTTAACTCTTTTAACAATTATAATCTCATTGAATTTCATTTAGTTTATGCAGCAGATGTCAAGCCCCGTACCTCACGAAGCGCGAGCATCCCACCTTTGGTCGTTTGATTGCAACGTCCCAGGAAGCGCTGCCGACCCATACTCATATAGAGATCAAGCACAAGCGGAAGCATAAAATAAACAAACTCAGACAACAATAATATGAGCTAAGAATAGCCATACATCAAACACTATCATAAAAAATAATTACACATTTATATTACTATTAAAAACCATTTGTACAATATTTATAAGTACAAACAAAAAGGTACACATGATCAGTAGCCACTTGGTTAAAAAGTGGTAAGCGGCTAGGGAGTCAGACTAAAACTTGGGAAGAGGGCTACAGTCCAAAAAGTAGCGGCCCTCACTGCTAGCTAAGGATACAGGATGACCCTAGTGCTCCTAATCAGGATCGGATGACTCAGAAAAATCCTCTGACAACTCCTCAGAGGCATCCTCACTAGACCTTGACTCCTCCGAATCCATCGCTTGGGCTCGCTCATTCTCCGAGTCCGGCTTCAACTCTGGGTCAAGGTAAAGTTCGAATCCCTCCTCATCTGATCCCAACTCTGCCACCTCTCCGTTCTCCTCTACGTCCTGCTCCATGGCCTCGGGTTCATCCTCCTCCTCATCCATCGGCTCGGCGTCCTCTGCTAGTACCTCAGGCTCCTCATTCACCTCCTCCTCCTGCATCATCCACTCGGGGGTAACCTCACGGTCTATCACCTCACCATCAGTTATAATTGGCTGCATCAACCTAACATCATCGATCGGGATATCAAAGGTCCTGAGGGGCTCTCCCACATTTCCATCGGCATCTCGGTGGCACCATGTCACGTACTCTTGCTTCTAGTAAAAATACTTGCCTATCTCCACATATACTACTGATCAATACCTCACAAAAGTTTCCCCATTACCTGAGGGGTAGGTACTGGTATACTGCCGAATCTGTACAGGGATCCCAAAAGAGTCGGTGGTCTCTCCATCCTTACGGCTAGGGGTCTGAAAAGTTTTGGTTTACACAATCGTGAGACGAATCTCAGCGAGTTCAACCCCTAAACCTAGGCTAGGCTAGCATGCAATCTCCTGACCAGAAACAAATATTTAAATCACAATACAACAATAATCAAACCATTCTCTGACCCTGCAGGTTAGGCAGTTCAATATATAATAATCACGGCACGTACGTGGCACACATAATCACACGTATGCCAATCACATGCTCATGCACCGATTCTCACACATTCACATGCCAGTCCATGCATATTCATGCATGCAAATGTCATCGACATGTCACGTGCATTACCCGGCCCACTGGCCCACACTGGCACACTAGCAATCACCCAATTTATTATTTATTACGACTCGAGTTAATAATATTCACGGCCCGGTGCGTCTAGCCTGCTTCAAAGTGCATGAAGCGCAGCAACCGATCTGGCCCAGTGTCTCTAGTCTGCTTCAAAGTGCATGAGGTGCAACACTGATATCTTTACGAACCAGAGTCTGCTTCAAAGTGCATGAGGATGGTCGTCTTCCGGAAGTACCGGGCATCGTTTTGCTTCAAAGTGCATAAGGACGGTATCGACCCGAAGGTCATGACCCGAAGGTTCTTAGGTGATCACACAACTCATTATTATCTTAACCCAGCGTATAACGCTAAAGGGTATTTTAGATGATCACATGCTCATGGCAGACACGCATTCTTGCACAATTTCATCACATGCCTCACTCTTGGCATACACAATGCGTGTTCATGTTATGCAATGCAATGCACCATGAGCACTAATGAAATTCAAACACTCAATATCACAACCCGTGCTCAATTGGCCTAATTAATACCGTGTGGCCTAGCGTGCGATTCACAATTCAATAATTAATTGCAAGCCAAACAGTGTCCAATCGCACTCCACAAAAATCAGCTACACAACATGCGACATGGTAGTACGCAATCAAGCACGAATTATATACAATCAGTCAGCCCGGACATACCTGATAATTTTTCAATGGGCTCCTAAATTGGTCATTTAATCCAATTAATCTCCCTAAATAATTCTCATTAATCCACTAAATTTTCCCGATAATAATTTCTACCAATCAGTCCTCAACCCAGTCTGAAATACATACTGATACTACCTAAGTCATTCCAGAAAAATGCATTATCAGTCATAATTCGGGTTTAGGAATTTTACTTACTTAATCCAAGGTCACGACGACAGGGAACGGTGGCTGATCACTGGTGAACAGTGAAACCGGTGGCAGAATTCCTGGCGACGGCGTACGGACGGCGGCCAGCGGTGTACGGACCGTACGGACACCGTACGGACGGTGACGTACGGGGTGACGTACCGACGTCGGTGACATTATAGTGGCAGCAACTTGGCCGTTCGAGCTTCGGCGCAACGGCGGTGGGGCTCTGACGTGGTGGCGGTCCTATTCTGGGAGAGAAAAAGGGAGAGAAAGAGAGAGAAAGGGAGAGAGAAAGGGTCGGATAGGGGCAAGGTTGAGGTTGGGGGCTATGGTGGTCGATGGCAAGGCACGGTGGTCGGCGGCGGTGCTCTGGTGACCGGTGGCTTGCTCCGGTAAGGCCAAACAAGAGAGAAAAATGAAAGAAAAAAGAGAGGGGGAGTGATCTACGGGAGAGGGAGGACTGATTTGGCCAGATGAGGGTGAGAGGAGAGAGAGAGAGTCTTATCTTGGTCAAACCATAGGGGCTAGGGTGCCAAGTGTCAAAGATCTAGCCTAAAGTGATCATTTTACCCCTCATCCAAGGGCTAATATTGAATCTTATCCAATAATTCAAGGGCATTTTGGTCCTTTGCTGTCATAATTAGGATAAGTCCAATTTTAATTAATTTCTTTAATTATTCTCCAAAATTCAGAACCAAAAATAGCCTATGGGCAAAACCGTTATTTTTCCGGTCTCGAGGTGAAGTTTCATTTTTCGCTCGTACCAACCCTCCATGTGCGTGGCCAACATAATATGGCGTCGGAATCGCGAAATTCATCGCGCAAGCCCTTGAAAATTGATTGCAAAGTTTCGGGAATAAAATAATATTATTTTTTAATTTTTGTCGAAATTTCAATTTTTGGCCATAGCGACTCCTGGTATGCGTGGCCATCCAAAAATGGCATCGGCCTCGAAAAATAACCTCATTTGGCCTTGAAAGGCAATGCTGGCGTTTCGAGGGGCAAAATTGTAATTTTTCACCCCCGGACCAAAATTTCAATTTTTACTCATACTAACTCCAAACGTGTGTGGCTAACGTGATATGACATCAGATTCCAAAAAATAGTCTCTTAAGCCTTCGAAAATTGACATCGAAATCCGATCCCAATTTCGTGAACACAACTCGCTAAACTTTCAATTTCAGGGTCTTTCACTAACGGGCGGCAGTTTAGAAGTTACGTATATCGACCTAGGGCTATCCGTATCGTAATGGTCTCGATCATTGAGAGAATGAAAAATTATCACTAGTTCCAGAGGTCACGATCGTTCGATTCAAGTTCAAGACTGGTTGGCCACGTGTACTTTTGGTCTTGCAGAATCACCTGCATCCCTGTTGTACATCGTTGGCCTTGGCCAAACTCAATCCATTACTCTTTCTTAAGATCAGCCCACGTTGGCCCAAAATATTCCTTTATTGTCTCTCGTGATCGGTGTCCGTTTCACGATAGGGTCCCTGGTCCACGTACTGCTTTTTAATTAATCATACCTTATTGGTTAGTATCTCGAGAGTAATCAGCTCTGGGCGAGACTTACTAAAATGAAATGCGAATTAATGTTAGTTTTATTAATCTCAAAATTACATCGAAATTCGGGCTATTACAGCAAATGGCCGAAGCTTTTAATTCTAGTCTTGCGTCCCAAGTGGTGTGTCGCAATCATTAATATTACTATCATGAAATTGTCGGCTTGACTTTGGTTTTGTTCATCAGAATGAGTACACGTAAACGCATTGGACAATTACGATTTTTTTTGTCATGACGGGGTGATACCGGCTTCGTTCAAACTAATCCCCTGATATCCACGAACTCTCTGCTAGCCTACGGTCCTATTCAGTCGCAGGTTTCGTCTAAACAGGTGACCCCCAAGGAATTGGTAACACTCCGGACCAGCTGGATCAATCAGGAGCTGATCAGACCACCGGTCCTGATAACGCCCTAGTACCGATGGAGGTCAAAACCGTCAAGAACTGGCCTAACTGGACGAACTTGCCAAACCTAATGAATTTATCCGGTCAGCTCTTGTTTTCCATTTGACATAAACGACTTTACCAATGAAGCAGTGCTCTGAATGTCTGGTAGCTGGATAATGCACTATAACATATATTACTTATTTCACTAACCGCTGATTTTTCCGGTTAAACCTTTTGAATCGATTAAACTGCATACTAGTGGTCTATTTGGTATGCCTTCCAGTGCGGATTTCGAAACACTAGTGTTAAGTGAGCAAAACATGTACGGATGATCAGAGCATGGACCAAAATTTATCCATGATGTGTCTGCTTTTGAACATTTCTTTAACTATTGTCAGCTTAAATGGTAAAACGGTTTGTTCTTCTTTCTCTGATCTTGGGCTCAAGTTTTGTTGAGAGCACTTTATGAGTAAAATTCTGGATGTACTAGGCTCTTTTGAGGAAGTGCGCCCTTAAAATATTTCAAAAAGGTGTCTTGTCAAGGTGTGCGAAAGCTTGTCCGACATCTCCTAAGAAAAGAAAATTTCTTACATGCGAAGGTTGCGAGTGAGACAAAAAGGGTTAGAGTTTGAGCTATTGGAAACAGGACAGAGGAGAGAAAATTCAGCATACTTAGAAATAGAATATGGAACATTTGGGTAGAAGAAAAAGAAAAATGACTGAAATCATTCTCGTTCACACTATTAAAGAACATTATCACATGACCATGTTCACACCTGTGTTTGGAAATTAAAATAAGGAGTAATCTGTGTGCGTTCACATTTGGATCGTCAACAATTCAAAGGATAAAATATGGGACTTCGAGCTGTGCTTCATGGTTGTGAGTGTTCTGATTAAAGTTTCGGGGCACCTCTATGACCTGCATGCTTCATTTCTCATTAGTTATTTATCTAAAGGCCACGAAGGCCCTTTGCTCATCTCCATCTGTGTGGGTCAGGTACAAAATCATATTGTTGGTTTGATAGGAAAAGGCATGCGTAATCCATGCACTGAGGTAGTGTGAACACCAGATCTGCTGAAATATCTTATTGGGTCAAAAGTATGGTCATGATGTGAACGCTGGATTTGTTGAAATGACTTATTGGGTCAAAAGTAACTCTAAGCTCACGTGGAAGAATAGATGTTGACAAAAATTTTGAAGGTGGTGAATTAGCTTTTCCTAAGCTGTAATCATACAAGTAGTCATGGCTATGAATGGAGCTGGGCACAGTGATCTCTCAAAAAATTATAATTCCAACTCAATTAAGGGTTTCGAATGAACGGTAATATTATGATCTTTTGAGCGTTATGATTGACGCATTGAGATTATCGCCTAAAAAATTGTGATTCCATGTGAAAACTGACGATGATTTTTATTGTGTTTTAGTATTTTTCGCCAAGAATCAATGCATTAGAATAAACTCTATTGACTTGAGTCGTGATTCGTGGATAGTGATTACGATGATCATGAAAGTGTACACGCTTGTAAGTGAGAAGAGTTAATTTTTAAAATAATTTTGTGTTAGCTCAATAATTCCTGCTCAAAGAAACATTGAATCAGACTAGGTAACGTATATAAGTCAACTTTGTTTGGTAAATCTCACGAGGTGAGCTGATGCAATTTATAATATAATAAGGTAGAAATGCATGAACCACATCTACATTTGCATTTAATTGTATACATGTGCAATAACAACACCTCCAAGAACCCGCACGCTTTTCTAGTTTCCACGCATAATGTAAACTTACATGTACATACAAGTTATAGTCCTGACTACGTGAGTATATTTCATGAACAAAGTTAAGCAAGCTTCATGAGCAACTAAAACTTACAATCCTGACTATGTGATTGTTTTTTACATTTTATCCAAACAATTTAATGCAGTTTGCATTTGTTTTCAAATTCTTTGGAGAACGAAACCCGGCGGGGTGTTGCCTCAGCGGTTGGGTGCTGCTTCGGCCGCTCGTGTGAGATTGAAATACGCCTTGAGGCAATATCCCAATCTCTCCCGAGCGCGGGAGAGGGGGAGACCTCACGCTCCCGCAAGGATTTACCCGTCGCAACCGATGCAAGCAATGAATGCGCAGGTTCCCCTCACGATTAGAAGAAAAAATTTCTTTGACAGCTTATATAAGTAGTTTTTGCTGATTAAGTCATAGTATTTCATCGTACATAGTTGATTTTCCAACTACGTTATATCATGGTTGGATTCTTTCATTAGTTACAAAGGTCGTAGTCATTGCTTGAGAGAATCTACACAGTTGATTATCTTAAATTTTTGCAGTCTAAGATTTAATTGAAGATAGCAGATCTTTCGTTTCCTTTTGGGCTTTAACCTGACTTTTGTCGGATGAACTTCAAATTAGGGCGAACTTGGGTTTATGGTTTTCCTTGTGGGGGAGTGTGGCATATCCGCCCGGACCATATCCAAAGGATGCTTATCCACCGCCTGCTAAATATCCACGGCCGGCCTATGCCCTGCCACCTCCAGTCGTCCAGCCTCCTCCTCCTCCTCCTCCCCCCCACCAAGACCAACAAAGAGTCGGTTTCTTGGAAGGCTTGTCAGCCCTCTCTCTCTCTCTCTCTCACTCTAGTCAATTCTTGGAATGAATTCCCAGTTTTTATATCTAGTTTGTTCAGGGTCGACAGTAATCAGAAGAAGATAAACAGCCCTTCAGTTAGAATGGGTGAACTATGATGCAACGATATGATAAGTTATTGACAAGCCAATTTCAAACACCCTTGTGCGAGTGTGCGCGCGCGCACTCTTTCTTTTTTGCTGTGAATTTGCAGTTTGGCTGCTCTCCGTCCCTGCTCTCTTGGACGCTTGCTTCTGATCTCCGCTCCTACACCTTGTGAAATGGGCTCCTGCTAGCTATCTTTGCTCTGTCTACGAGCATTGAACGATTCCTGCCCTCGGACGGATTGTTGAATAAATTCCGATCATTTCTTTTCTGAAAAGGAAACTCGCATGATCTCGAATTGATAATTATATGTATGTCCTTTTTGTCATCATATAAAATCACTTGGGGTGTTCTATTCGATTCAGCAGCATGATATCGGTCTGCAAAAATAGTGCAAACACTTCAAATACCTTGGCAGCAATTTTTGCTCATCTACATGGGAGCTGATCAAGCATGACTCAACAAAGGTAAAGTACTCCATCAAAATAAAACCAGTTGTGGCATACAGTTAGTGCCTTAGCTGATTTTCAGCTTAACTTTGGAGGTAAATTTTTGTTAATATGTTCTACTTTTGAGCACATTACAGTGTATACCCTTACCAATCTGTGTGGGATCATGCATACATACATACATACATACATACATATATATATATATATATATATATATATATATACGTACGTGCGTATGTATGCACGGTACAAGATCATATGAAAGAAAATGTAATTGCCATTTAATATGGTACATTAGCATTTCGTCAAATTCCATCTGGCGGTTTTTCTTATTTATATTTTTTGCCAAATCAATCTTTCCTGATAAAAATAATGAACTTTACCTCAAGAATATGGATTATTTTGTAGGGCGGGCCACCTAACGAAAAAAAAATCTTATTGACTTTGGATCTATCGAAGGAGCAAGACGACGAAATGTCAGCTTGTCTAAATAAGTTATTATATATCATATATAGACTGGCAAGGGAATTTAAATACTTCATTTCGTAATGTCACTTCAAAAGAATAGATTTTATTAAGATCAATTGCTCTTTCTCGCATGTTCATACAAGTCATTCATTGACCACGAAAATTGGTCACCTCATGATGTCACATTGAGTAAAGTAAGAATTTGAAAATATTGTTCCTTGAGATCAAAAGTTTAGTAATTTGGAATTTAGTGTGCATTTGTTTAGTAGAAAATGAATACTTTGAAAAACATTTTCATAAAAATGATTATTTATATCGCTTATAAAAGTGAATGCACAAAACATATTTTCATCATCCACGAAAATGTATAAATATAATTTGTTATCGATAATGAAAATATTTTTTATTGACTAATTATTTCAAGTAATATAAACGATTATTTTTAAGAAAATATTTTCCAAAGCATTCATTTTTCGTGAAACAAATGGATCCTTAAGTTGATATACACTCCAAGATCGAGGTGATAGAGCTCATGAGTTGGACTAAAATCGTAACATAATTTTTTAAAGAGGGTAAGTACAGCGTAAGTGCCATAACTTTTGTACGGAGGACATTTAAGTGTCATAACTTTTTTTGACTCACTTGAGTGCCATAACTTCCAAAAAAAAGATTACTTAAGTATCACTTACGAGCTGGTCGTGAGAGCCCCAAACCGCAGTTTTTCCGGCCGCACGGTGACCTTCCCAACGAGGCGAGCACTACCAGCTTAAAGAGGGTGTGTCGGTGTGTGACATTCCGAATTTCGGCCCATTTTTGAGATTTATGATACGTGCAATTCGTCAGTGTGCTTATAGTAAAATCTCGCCTAGAAACTGATTACCCTCAGTTATTTTATTTTTAAATTAGAGATTTTACTAGAAATGCACTCGATCAAATTTGGCCGTTAATTAGAGCCCAAACTTTGGTATCGAATTTCTCGGAGTTTCGAGACGAATTTAATTGGACGACGTCGATATTATTGTGGCCAGCCTCGAGATCGCCCGGAATATGTGTAAAGTGGATTTTTGATCGGGTGCAGATTTGGATTAGTAGACCTCCTTTTGGGTAGTTTAATTGAATTAATTTGGCCTTTGTCCTTTATTATACTCTAGGATTAATTTAGACTGCCGAATCGTTTTCGGTTTTAAATATTGGCCGTTGGATCGCAATGATTATTTGAATGAACGTTTGGTTCTCTCTCTTTTTCTCTCTCCCTCCCTCTTTCTTTCTCTCTCTCCTCCCTCTCTGCCGCGCACGATGGCCCCCCCTCTCTCTCTCCTCTCTGCCGCGTTGCTGTTGTGCATGCGTTTCCCCCCTCCCCCTTTATCAAAATCTCTCCTCTCTCCTCTCTTTCTCTTTCTTTTCTTTTCTTTTTTTTTATTTCTCCCTTCTCTTCCTTTCTCTTCCTTCTTTCCCCCCCGACGAGTTCTACTTCTACTTTCCCCTGCTCGCCCAACCCATCATCGCTGATAGCCTAAGCTTGCTTGGCCGCCGCGGGCCGCCGCCGTTGCCAGCCAACTCGATCGCCATGCCGCAACGTCTACCAGCCGCCGCCCCCTGACCGGCTGGTCTTTTCCTTCGCGCGCGCAGCAGCGAGCTCGCCACGGCTGCCTGTCCCGCTCGGCGTTGTCCAGCCGCGCTTAGCCATCGTCGCTGTTGTCCCAGCCGCGCCGTGCCGTGCCGTCATCGCCGATTCGCCCCCTCCCCCTCAACCCCAGTCTCCCTCTCTCTCTCTCTCTCTCTCTCTCTCTCTCTCTCTCTCTCTCTCTCTCTTGCCACCTCCACCCCCAGCTGATCATCCCCCCCTTAGCTAGCCGCCGCCACGTCGTCATTGCTGTCGCCCGCCGTAGCTCACCGGCTAGCTAGCTCGTCGGCTGAGCGTGCCCCGCCGTGGTCGACCAGCCAACTAACCGGCTAGCCAGCTCAGCCGCAACCAAGGCGCCCAGGCCATTGACAAGCCGTTGCCCAGGCCGTGGCTGAGTTGCCTCGGGGTGTGCCCGTCGCTGTGCCCATGCCGTGACCGAGAATTTTACCTGTGGTCGAGGCCATGGTTGAGCTCCACGCCCTTTGCACCCTCGGCCGTGCCGAGACACCGCTGTTCCGACCGAGCCATTTTGAGCCATAGCCGATTTTTCCCAGGGCAAAACTCTAGTAAGTGACCTCCTAATCCTTATTTACGACTATGGGTATTTTAAGACTTGTTTATGACGTGATTAGTACTGGTTTAGGGGCTAAACGTAGATTATGGTCAATATTCATATGTGTGTATTTGTTAGAATAAATTGTGATAATTGTGGGGCTTAATTAGTGGCTAATTTAGTGACTGATTGAGATGAATAACATGACTGAATTGTTGTGACGCGTGTGATTGACTTGGATTAATTGATTGTACCGATTTGATTGTCGGGTCAGTGAATCGATGTGGAGCGTATGAGTTGAATTGAGTATGATGGCGCGTCAGATTGACATTTGTGAAAGTGTGGTGATTGAATTTGAATTGTACGACGTGTTGATTGGTGAGTTGTGATGTAGTGAGTATGCCTTGAGTTTGATTGATATGACTCGTGAAAATGGCGAATTGTGTTGTGATGCATATGCATGAGAAAAGCCCGAATTGATTGGAGAGCTGCCAACCTGAGGTGTGGTTACGCGGGTGTGGCGAGAAAGGCATGATCAGACCTGAGGCATAGGTTACGCGGGTCATTGGAAGGGGAAAAATGTCCTGAGACGTGGTTACGCGGGATCGAGCCTGGCTTGATCTAAGGGCTGAGCCTGAGACACAGTGGCGTGGGCAGTGTGAAAGGAATTGGGAGGTCGTGGAAAGTTGTTCGACCACACATGTGAGTTGAGTGTGATTGAATTGATTGGACTGGTTGATTGAATGTGTGATTGAATTGGTAAGATTAATTGAGCGCTAGTGTGGTTGGCGTTTGATTGATTGTGATATGTTATTAAGTTAGTATTATTGTCTTGTTGTGTTTTGACTAACGTGCAGAGTTGGTACGCGTTCTTATAGCAAAGGTAAGTACAATGTTGTGAGCTTATTATGTTGTTGGTTAGATTGCGTGTACGACTTGTCTGGGTATGCATTGGCCTGGGTAAGGTTTAGGGTGTTGTTTATTGAGACTCGTTCTCATGGTTATTATATAACCATTTCAGACGCTTAATCCCGACCATGAATGGTCCGTCACAGCATTTTAGGATCCGAGGAAGAACCGATGGAGCAAGACCCGAAGAGAAGCCATGGAGTTGATGAACTTTTTTGTATAGCTAAGCTAGTTGACCCTGCCACCTGTCCCTTTTTGATATGGTAGTTTTAATCCTAGTAGCCCTTTGTTTGTAAGGTTGGATTTTGTAAGTGGCGATCTTCTAATGTTATGATGTTATTGATTTGTGCTATTGCTACCCCTTCGTCATTATTAATTATCTGGGTTGTTTCATCTTGTTTTTGTGCGTGCCTAATTTCTGATGTTTGGGTTGGTCGGCGACGTGCCTGGGACGTCGTGTTCAATTCGATCATGGACAGGATGTCGTGGGCTCGGTGGGGTCCGGGGCGTGACACGGTGAATCATTCCATGGCCTCCATTCATCTTGAAATTTCCGTTTTAACCACCGTTGACGAAGGTAAAAATGCTTCGTAGTCACATAAATCGGCTCGATAAATATGTGACTACGAAACATTTTTACCTTTGTCAACGGAGGTTAAAATAGAAATTTCGAGACGAATGGAGGCCTTGGAATGATTCACCGACACACCCTCTTCAAGCTAGTGGTGCTTGCATCACTAGGAAGGTCATTATTCAACCGAAAAAGCCGCGGTTTCGGACCCTCACGACCGGCTCGTAAGTGGCAGTTAAGTGATCTTTTTTTTGAAAGTTATGGCACTCAAGTGAGCCAAAAAAAAGTTATGGCACTTAAGTGTCCTCCGTACAAAAGTTATGGCATTTGCGCTATAGTTACCCCTTTTAAAGGAATGAAGATAGATGAAGTTTGGTCACATTCTCGAAAACTTAGTCTTTTAAGCTTGGTTTGTTTCTCAAAAAATGTGACATTTCAAGTTTTAGGGAAATCATTTTTCAAGAAAATGATAATATATTTTAGTATTTGGTTGAAACCTGAAAATGAATTGAAAAATATTATCCGTCATTTGTAAGAAAAATCTGATTTGATTTCCTAAATAAATATACATTATACGGGTACTAGTGACTTGTGCAAGGGCAGCTAGAGACCAAGGTATTGGCACCAGGGTCTTGAATCCGCCCTCTATGTATCTTGACCAAGGTGTCGGGATCCGAGCATGAGCATGGGCATCAATCCCAAGTCCACAGAAGCTGGGCTCGAGAACCTAGTGCTAGTGCCCGGGCCTAGGGCCATAAAGTCGGGCCCGAGGCCTCGATGCTTGTGCCCATATCCTAGGCACCCGAGCCCAAGTCCATTGAGCTTGGACTTGGGTTCACAAAGGGCGAGCGTGGGACCTCGGGAACCTGATGCCTATGGGACCTTAGGAACCCGACGCCCATGCTTAGATCTCTAGCGCTTGAGCTCAAGTCCCTGACACTTGAGCCATGGTATGTTGAGGCTAGGCTTGAGACCTAGTGCTCATGCTTAAGTCCTTGACGAGCGTTCCAGGTCTTCGACAATCGGGCATGAATCCTTGGAGCTTGCGCTCTCCTTCATGGAGGTTAGGTCCTCGATGCTCGAGCTCGAGTCCTCAATGCTCTGTGCCTGGATCCCTTGAGCTCGAGCTAGGGTTTGTCAAGGCTAAGCCCAAGAACCAGTGCCCATGCACGTGTCCATCAAGATCGGGTTTAAGACCCCAGCGCCCGTGCCCAGAATCCCGGCATCCATGCCCTAATCCTTGGCACCTAGGCTAAGGTCCGAGGCTTGACTTCAATGGACCATAGCCTAGGCATCGTGGACCTAGCATTAGCATTGGGGTCTTGGGCCTTGTCTCAATGGACCCTGGGTGCTAAGAATCGGAACACAGGCTTTGTGGTCCGAGCCCATCCTCAATGGGCCTAAAACCTAGCCTCGATGGACCCGAGTGTGAATGTCAAGGACTCGGGCACAAGCACTGGTGTTCTAGGCCCAACCTCAATGGACCCAAGTGCTAGGGATTGGGGCATTGAATTCGAGGTCCCAAGCTTGGCCACGATGGACCTAGGTGCAAGTGTTGAGACTCGGGATCTCGAGCTTGGCCTTGATGGATCTGGGTGCAGGCATTAGGGTGCGGTCGTTAGGGTTTTGGATATGGCTCGATGGATCTGGGCTAAAGAGAAATGAGATTTTCTCCAACAATATATAAAGAGTGACAAAAAAGAACTTTGTCTGGTTCTTCTAGCAGTGACCAAACAGATACTTTATAGCATGAAATGGCAAATATAGATGTACAAGAAAGGAGTTTTCTCTCTTATGCAAATATAGGTACAAGGAAATTCAAGAGCAAGTAGATACTTTACCAATATGTACTTAGGATAAATTCACTAAAAGCTAATGATTATACTCATTCATCCTTATGATAAAGGAACTAGAAGAGGGGTATCGCTTATTGACACCTAAATTTTAATTATCAAATTAAAAATTATTTCACAAAAATTAGGAGTCAAATTTTTAACCCCTAAAATAAAAATATTTTATTTAATTGTATGACATATAGACATTATGTGCATTTGCATTAATATGGTTTATTATAATTTATTTTTCTTTTTTGAAAAAAATCAACAAAAAAATCAACAAAAAGAAAAAAAAAACGAATCGGGCCAGGTCGACTTGGCCTTCTCTTTGCTTGCCTTCGGGCTCGGGCCCTCTCTTTTCTTGTTGTTTTTTCTCTCCTCTCCCTCTCGCGCAAGCTAAGCCTAGCCCACTCGCCCTTCTCGCGTGCTAGGCTTGACTCGGCCCCTATCTCCCTCTTTCCCTCTCTCCTCCATCGCTGTGGCCTCTCCACAATTGAGTAGGGCAAAACGCTATTCCACCAAGCAAATTCGTGCGGCTAGGAGGGAGAGAAGAGAGAGAATTAGGTTGGTTGAATTTTAGAAGAAAAAAATAGAGAAAGAGAGAGAAAGAGCGACATCGAGAGTTGAGTGAAGAGTGAGTAAGAGGGAACCCTAGCCAGTCTTGCCATTGCCATGAGTTCACCAATGATCCCCCTGCCGAAGCCTTAATCGGTGAATCTCACGGCCCTTGTTTTATTCTGTTTTTGTGCAGGTTGGTCGGAGTTAGTAACTGTGCCTTTCCCGCGAACTTCGGCCCATACCAACCATGCTCTTGGTCCAATCATCACCATTAGAGGTGAGTCGTAGCCGCTAGAGCAAGCCTGAGCCTTGAGAAAGGTCAAGGATCCTTTGCTCAATGAAACACTCGAATGAGACACATTTGTTTTGGTCCTTAACTAGCAAGGTGGAGGTTGGCTTGGGAGTTAGGTGGTCAGAAACGGCCTTGTGGCGCCCTTTTAAGGCAGAAGTCGGACCAAGTTTGGCTTGGGTTGGCTAGCCAAACCTCAACCTACGTTTGGGTCCAAGAGGCCCTGATTGGGCCTTAGCCAGCGATCGCCTAGCCAGCCATTAGGCGGCTGACCAGGCGGGAACCTCCTCTACCTGGAGTGCTAAGGAGGATAAGGCCAATGGTTGAGTGAGATGGCTGGCCAGACGCCAAATCTCGCTTGGCCGATTGTCTCGCATGGTAGATGCACGAGTGAATCGATTTGGATTGGGCTTACAGACTTGGTCGGACCGATCTTATGCCTACTAGGCACACTGACGAGCCACGTTTGTCAGAGAAATTAATAAAATATGATCACATTGAATTTCCGGAGGTCTAAATCGAAATTGATACTTAAGTGATCAGAAAAAAAATTTTTTTGCACCAAAGTGAATGCCATATGAAAATTTTATCACTTCTAATGTCCTTGCTCTAATGCTTAAGTGTTGCTACGATTGCTATGAATAAGAAGAACATAAAAGTTTGATGGAACATGGTGATGGTCGAATTCACCAAAAATAATTCCTATTCTCTAAATTACAAATAAATTGTACTTAGGATGAGTAGAGTCGAATCCACAGATACTGACAAATTATTAATTCTTTGAAAACCAAGTAAACAATAAAAGCGAAACTAAAAAGGGGGGTTTATGCAGAAAAGACTTAAATAAAAAAAGCAAACAGAAATTAAAGAAAATCAGATTATGCAACATCTAGCAAAGGTAATCTCATTCAAGTTCGAAAGTTGATTATTGAGTCAAATGAATAATCTCAAATACTACAATAAACTAGTTATGATTGTTGAAACGCTTTTGACAACATAATCTTTTTTTAATATTAGATTAACGAGACACGCACCTATGATTAATCCCTTATTAACGAATAACCCCGACACGCGTCTAGGATTCAATTCGCTAATAGCATGAAAAGCGAGAAAAACCCAACCCTAGCCAATAAATCACACGCGTAACTTATGTCACGCCCCGAACCCTACGGACACGCAACGTCCCGCTATGGTCATTATGATGCGACGACCCAGGACTCGTCGCCGACCCTTTTCTTTTTATCTTTTAATACGCATGCGGAAGCGAACATAACAATCTCCCGACAACAACAATAAATAGGGATAGTTAGGAAAACAAACACAACGGTATTTTACTTTTCACTTGATTAACCCCTGGGAATGTTCTTATAAGCCCGCTTCGGGCGCTACCACGAAAAGGTCAGCAAAAAGTAACAGGCTGGGGGTTATACTACTCCACTAACAGGTCGATCCCAAAAAGCCAGCTTCCAAACACCCTGAACCAAGTCGGATGTGTCAACATGCTAAGGGCTTGAAAAAGGGGTTAACAACAACAAATGAGACAAAGTCTCAATAAGTTAACGGCCTAAGCCCCGCTTAGGAGGCTAACTCGCACGGGGGTCCCTAATCAGGCATCACAATATCAACAGCACATTATTAAACAACCACAAGCATCCTTACCTCGCCTTGGTACACACGTTGATGAAATGCATATGCCACATACTCGAAGCATTTAACGAGATTTTCCATGCATTAATGCAACACAGTCGCGCGTGTCTCGATTATAAGGCAAAACCCGCTTGGGTACGTCTCATAACATGCCTAGCAGTTTCTACCTCATAATCAAGCACTATGCATTACACGTATTCTAATTATTACGACCCCTCGGGGCCACCACACATCAAGCAATACGTAGCAAGATGACAGTCTATCGGTAAAAACCGGGCTCCATCCTGCCCCGTCGGGCACGGCTACGTCAAACTATACACAGGATGACGGCATTTCAATACGGTAATATCAAACGATACACAGTAAGATGGTACCCCGTAAGGAGCATTAAGTCCGGCCTCGGGCCGCGATAAGGCATCCGGGGTATCGGCATTCCAGATTATCCCCAGGCATCCGATAAATCGAGCATCGTCAAGCAATACACAGCAAGACAGCTCCAACGTGTGACCACACGAGTACACAAGCATTCCGGCCAACTATCATCTTCTCAATTAGTCCATGCATCCATGAATAGTGCTCATCTAATGTCATACAATAATACAAAGTGGTCACACATGCAAACAGTCTATCAATTAATGCAAACTTCGATAACGACACAAGTATTAACCGCAAAACACCACTATCAATTCTGGCATAACAATAAAATAAAATAATTTAATGCCAATAATCTCGTAAACTTTCTTGAAAACTTCCGATAAAAAATAAATTGTCATAAAAATAATTTTATACGACAATTCACGGTATAAACGCTAACATTCAAACCAGAAATAATAATTTGAAATTACAAATTTTCAAAAATAATAATAAATAAATTCGGAATTTAATTATTTAATAATATCCGAAAATAATTTATTTTTCCAAAATTCAAAATATTTTCTCGAATCGAAGTCATTCGAATCATTTTCTAAATACGTCAGTTATACGGCAAAATCCAACATTGGCATAATAATCGACGTTAGAAAATTTTTCGAAAATAATGATATTTAATTTTCGGAAATTAATTATTTAATAATAAAATAATAATATTTAATTCGGAATTAATTTCTCAAATAATAAAATAATATTTAAAATTCCGAAAATAGATGATTTAATAATAATAATAATAATAATCAATAACAATAAACTAATCAGTAGCTTATACCCTAAACACAATTAATTAAACACTAACCCATAATTAACACATAATCCTAACTAAACAAACTTAATATTAACCTAAACACTACTTAAACTACCCTAAGCAAGATTAACACCATAAACGGGGGATTAGAGATTAACTTACACCACTAATGACGGCGAGGGCGTGAGAACGGCGGCGGCGACGAGGGCGGTCCGTGGTGGTTCCGGTTCGGACCCGGGGACCGGCGAACGGCGAAGGACAGTTGTTGTGGGGGTTGACCCGGCGCGGCTTGGGCTGTTCCGGGCTGAGTTGGCAACTGGTGGCGGTGTCCCAGCAGTCGGGGCAACGGCGATGACGTCTGAGATAGCGGCAGCGAGCGGCTGAGACGGCGACGAGCGCTGGCGAGCTCGACTGAACTTACGGCGGAGGTGGATGGCGACTGGGCGAAGGGCGAGCTCGGCTAGAGGGGAGTCGGGATGGCGGTCTGAGACGGCATGGCGCGGCTAGGGCAAGCTACGGTGGCGCGACGGGCGACCGAGCGCGGCGGTCTCGGTTCCGACGAGGCGCGGTCGCGGGCAGACAGAAGCCAGAAGACGCGGTGCCGAGGGAGAGAGGAAAAAGGAAGCGGCTGGGGGTGAGGCGCGGCGGCCGGACGGCGCGCGCGGTGGATGGACTGGTCGTCAGCGAGCGGGCGGTCGACGGCACAGCAAGAAAAAACCAGAAACAATGGCGTCGGGGAGAAGCCAGCGGAGGAGAAGAAGAAAAAAGAAGAAGAAGAGAAAAAGGAAAAAGAAAAAGAAAGAAGAAAAAGGAAGAGAGAGAGATAGGTAGATGGGGGTTGGTGAGGAGGGTGTCAGGCACGCCAAGGAGAGGGGGAGCTGGCGGAAAAGAGGGAGAGAGAGAGAGAGAGAGAGAGAGAGAGAGAGAGAGAGAGAGAGAGAGAGAGAGAGAGAGAAACAAAAAGTCAAAATGGCACTTGAGTGCGATCCGACGGCCACTATTTAAACCCGAAAACGATCCGACTGTCCCCGAAAAATCCTAATTAATAATTTTAGGATTTGGCCAAAATTGTGTTGATATAAACACACTGCGAGGGTGGTTTACCAGTCCAAATTCGCATCCGGTCAAAAATTCACTTTCCACATTTCCCGGGTAATATCGAGGTTGGCCACAATAATATCGACACTTTTCAATTAAATTCTTTCCAAAATTTCAAGAAATTCGACACCAAAGTTTAGACTCTAATTAACGGCCAAATTCAATCTAATGCGATTCTAGCGAAATCTCAATTTTAAAAATAATAACAGGAAGTGATCAGTTCCCGGGTGAGATTTTACTATAAGCATACTGATGAATTACACGTTTTATAAATCTCAAAAATGGGTCAAAATTCGGAATGTCACAACTCTTCCCCCCTTACAAAAATTTCGTCCTCGAAATTTATAACCCAACCCAATTACTTAAACAAATGGGAGTATTGGTGTCGCCTCAACTCCTCGCTTTCCCATGTTACACCTTCGGTTCCATGGTGCTCTGAAATCACCTTAACCATTGGAATTGTCTTGTTCCGTAACACTCGTTCCATTCTGTCATCAATGCTAATCGGCCTTTCCACGTACGACACTCTGTCGTCCACTTCTATTTTTTCATAATTCAGCACGTGGGTCGGATCCAGTTCGTATTTCCTTAGCATAGACACATGAAACACATTGTGCACTTGAGATAAATTGGGCGGTAGTGTGAGACGGTAGGTTAGAGTATCGATTCTCTCTAAAACCTTGAATGGACCAATGTATCTCGGGCTCAATTTTCCTTTCTTACCAAACCATGATAGTCCTCTCATCGGTGTCACTTTGAGGAAAACGTGGTCTCCCACTTGAAATTCCAAGGGCTTACGTCTCCGGTCTACATAATTCTTTTGACGACTTTGGGTAGTCCTTAGCTAATCCCTGATGACCTTAATAGCATCTGATGACTGTTGCACCAACTCGGGTCCCGAAATTTTTTGTTCTCTAACTTTGTTCCAACAAATTGGAGTCCTACAGGGTCTGCCATAAAGTGCTTCGAAAGGTGCCATTTTGATACTCTGCTGGTAACTATTGTTGTACGCGAATTCGACAAGATGCAACTGTTCTTCCTAACTCCCTTTGAAATCCAGAACACAGGCTCGCAGCATATCCTCGAGAGTTTGAATCGTTCTCTCGGATTGTCCATCTGTCTGCGGATGAAAAGCAGTGCTGTACTGCAGCTTTGTTCCCATGGCGCCTTGAAGGCTCTTCCAGAACATGGCAATGAATTTGGGGTCTCGATCTGACGTGATCGTCACCGGCACACCATGAAGACGAACTATATGTCTCACGTACAACTCAACATACTTGTCTATGGAAAAATCCTTTCACATCGGAATAAAATGAACAGACTTTGTGAGTCTATCTACCACGACCCAAATGGAATCATTACCTCTTTGACTCCTCGGTAGACCCATCACGAAGTCCATCATGATATGCTCCCATTTCCATTCTAGTATTTCCAGCGGTTGCAATAGTCCATCGGGTTTACAGTGTTGAGCCTTCAATTGTTGACACGTTAAACATCTAGCCACATGCTTGGCAATATCTCTTTTCATGCCATTCCACCAATAATATTGACGAAGATTCTGATACATCTTTATGCTGCCCGGGTGAATACTGTAGTTCTTGCGATGAGCTTCCGCTAAAATTTCCTCTTTTAGTCTTTTATCATTAGGCACACACAACCGTCCACGAAACTTCAAGATCCTATTTGTTAGTGGTCTGCCCTAGGAATCAATCAATGTTGATACTCTAATATTAGTTGTGGATTAGGTTGTGTCAGAAAACCGATCTTCACTATACTTAGGTAGTCATAATGTCTTGCTAGAGACCGCTTATGACTTGTGGGTCAAAAGGGTTTTGAGCACACTGCTAATGTTTAGTGAACCTACAGGGTCGCACACAATCGCGAACGGACTTAATATTTTCTGTACGCCTTGATCTACTTGAGAAGTAGATTTTAATTTATTTTCTTATTTAAATTATCTATGCGGTCGTGCGCGTTATGAGATAACGATTAAACGTGGGGCCCACATCGCCTGGCCCACTTCTTTTAATTCCGCTGGATAATGAGACTATATAAATAGATAGAGAATCGTTCTCTGTCTAAGGGTTTTTTTCGATACAGTATCGAAAAGACAACGGCGTTTAAGAAAAAAACTTCAAGATCTTTCGCTAGCACGTGGATCGTTGGAGAATTCCGCTCGTGTGTGTGGATACCGGTAGAGGCGCAACACTTGGGGCGCTAATCCAGACACAATCAGTTATCGATTTATCCTCGATCTGCAAGAGGTATGTTTCGAAATTCTCTCTCGATTTCAATATACACATGGATCCTGTCTAGGGTTCTATATTCCGCCGCGTTGTTTTTCGTTGATGAACCCAACAGTGGTATCAGAGCAACTTGTGTAATATTGAAGTTGAAATCGGAAACCCTAATTATTGATATATATGATGTATGCCTGAAGTGAGTCTAAATTAGGGTTAGATGAATTTGAAATATGAATTGATATGATCAATTCAGAAGGAATGAAGCAGGATGGGTCGATCCGAGGCGGGGTCGGCGTTGCGCCTGGGCTCGTTCCCCGAGGCGGTGACGTCGAGCTTGAAACGGCGCTGTTCCAATCGCGTCGCGTCTGGGCTCGTTGCCCGAGGCGGAGACGTCGGGCGGAGACGGCGGCGCGTCGGGTGAAGACGGCGGTGCGTCGGGCTGAGACGGTGGTGCGTCTGGGTTCGCTGCCCGAGGCCGAGACGGCGGCGCGCCAAGTCAGTCGGTGCGCCAAGGTGCTCGGCCGGATGGGCATGGTGTGGGAGCAGGAGGTGGCAGCGACGGATAGTCTTCCGAAAACACAGAATTGAGAATTTTGTTTAGTTTTCGGGGCTCTCCTTAGAAAACAGAATTAAGAATTCTGTTTAGCGAGACCACCGCAAAGGGCTCTGCCCCTTGACCCCGCGAGGGGCGCTGCCCCTTGACCCCGCAAGGGGGCGCAGCCCCCTTGACCCCTGCATGGAAATTTGTCGTTCCCGTATGATTGATGTACCTTTATTATTATAAGTGATGTTTTGCTTATGTTTATCACATGCATAGATTTATTGCTAAATAAACATTAAGAGTCCCTAATAAAATTAAGTAATAATATGATGCCTTTCCAATCATACACCTATTAAGACTTGAATCGTCAAAAGATGGGCCTGCCAAAGCAGGGTGTCTTTAACTATTTGAGTAAAATAGGATGGATAATAGTTGTCCATAAGTCAAGATTGGTTTACTTAACGAGGCTATCAAAACGGTTTTGGGCCTTGAGGCATAGTGTTTGGGGATAAGATATGAGATGTCAACCCCAACAACCAAGAGTTGTATTCGATACAATTGACAAAGAGTTGTCTACCTAAATAACTTAGTCTTGAGCGGTAAGCCAAAGTTTACTCAAGTCTTAGTAAAATATGGATCTTGGTTCACTATACTTATTGGGACACATGTTATAAAAGTATAGTGAGAGTTTATTATAAATAATATTGATGAACAATTTATTTTGCATATTTGTTGTAGATAATGGCAAATAGCTCTGCATCACATTTTTCACTGCGATCTGTTCTTGAGAAGGACAAATTGAATGGTTCAAACTTTTTGGACTGGTATAGAAGTTTGATTGTTCTCAAGCAGGAGAAAAAGGATTATGTCCTGGAGAAACCACTCCCTCAAAAGGCACCTCCTTCCAATGCTCCCCATACTGAAAGGAATGCTTATCAGAAGCATAAAGATGATGCATTAGATGCATCATGTCTAATGTTAGCTACCATGAACTCAGATCTTCAGAAGCAATTTGAGAACGTGGATGCCTATGATATGATCATGAATCTGAAAAATTTGTTTCAAGAGCAGGTACGCACTGAAAGGTACCAAACGGTAAAAACCTTAATTGAGTGCAAGCTAGCAAGTGGGAGCTTAGTTAGTCCACATGTCATAAAGATGATAGGTTATATTGAAAACCTGGAACGACTAGGCTCTCCTATTAGCCAAGAGTTGGCTACTGACATTATTCTTCAGTCATTGCCTCAGGATTATGACACGTTTGTTATGAACTATAACATGCATAATCTGAATAAGTCTTTGACTGAACTGCATGGGATGCTCAAAACTGCTGAGCAGAATATTAAGAAGGACCCTACCCCTAATGTTCTCATGGTTCAAAAGGGGAAAGGCTTTAAGAAGCCAGGTAAGGTCAAGGGCAAGGGCAAGGGCATTAAGCCCAAACCCAAATCCAAGATCAAACCGGGTCCGACTGCTGATGCTGTATGTTTCCATTGTGGTGAGAATGGACATTGGAAGAGGAATTGCAAGAAATATTTGGAGGATCTGAAGAAAAAGGGAAGTGAGACTTTCGATTCAGGTATTTATGTTATAGAAGTAAATGTTACTACTAGTTCTACTTCATGGGTATTGGATACCGGTTGTGGTACTCACATTTGTATGGATGTGCAGGGACTAAAACGAAGTAGAACACTTGCAAAAGGTGAAGTGGAACTACGAGTTGGAAATGGAGCAAGAGTTGCTGCATTAGCCGTAGGAACATATGATGTAGCTTTACCTTCTGGCATGATTTTAGAACTGAATAATTGCTACTATGTACCTGCTATACGCAGGAATATTATTTCTGTTTCTTGTTTGGACAAGGAAGGTTTCTATTTTGATATAAAGAACAATAGTTGTTCGTTTTATCTTAATCGATTATTTTATGGTAGCGCCCATATTGTGGATGGGATATATGTTCTAAATCTTGATGTGCCAATCTATAATATAAATACAAAAAGGTTTAAATCTAATGATTTGAATCCAACCTACCTATGGCATTGTCGATTAGGCCACATAAACGAGAAACGAATTCACAAGCTTCATAGCGATGGACTATTAAATTCATTTGATTTTGAATCATTTGATACATGTGAATCTTGTTTAGTTGGAAAAATGACAAAAGCTCCTTTTACTAATCAAAGTGAGAGGACGAAAGAATTATTGGCCCTTATACATACTGATGTGTGTGGACCACTAAGTTCTACTGCCAGAGGAGGTTATCAATACTTCATTACATTTACTGATGATTTCAGTAGATATGGATATGTTTATTTGATGAAACATAAGTCTGACTCCTTTGAAAAGTTCAAGGAATTTCAAAATGAAGTACAGAATCAACTTGGCAAAAATATCAAGCCTCTTCAATCTGATCGAGGAGGAGAATATTTAAGTCAAGAGTTCAATGACCATCTCAAAGAGTGTGGAATTGTTTCACAACTCTCTCCTCCTGGAACACCACAATGGAATGGTGTCTCTGAGAGGAGAAATCGAACTTTGTTAGACATGGTTCGATCAATGATGAGTCATTCAGATCTTCCATTATCTTTCTGGGGATATGCACTCGAGACAGCTGCGTTTACACTAAATAGAAGTCCATCAAAAGCTGTAGAGAAGACACCATATGAGATGTAGACAGGAAAAGTTCCTAGTATGTCTTTTCTAAAGATTTGGGGTTGTGAAGCTTATGTAAAACGTTTACTTTCTGATAAACTTGGACCCAAATCTGATAAATGCTTCTTTGTGGGATATCCTAAAGAAACAAAAGGATATTACTTTTACAATCCATCAGAGAACAAAGTGTTTGTTGCTCGAAATGGTGTCTTTTTAGAGAAAGAGTTTCTTACTAAAAGAACCAGTGGGAGTAAGGTAAACCTCGAAGAAGTTATAGTGCCACAAGAGGGTGTTCCAATTCATGAGGAACCTCAATTAGATCTACAAAGAGTTGTAGAGTCTACTCCAGTGGCACCTATAGTTCGTAGGTCAGAAAGAACACATCGTGAGCCTATGAGATATGGTTTTCACGTGACAGAACATCGTCATCTATTGTTAATAGAAAATGACGAACCTACGACCTATACAGAAGCTATGATGGGCCCAGACTCCGATAAATGACTTCAGGCCATGAAATCCGAAATGGACTCAATGTATCAAAACAAAGTATGGACTTTAATTGATCCACCCGAAGGTGTCAAAACTATAGGGTGTAAGTGGGTTTTCAAGAAGAAAACCGATATGGATGGAAATGTTCACATCTATAAAGCACGGCTAGTAGCTAAAGGTTTTAAACAAACTCATGGTATTGACTATGACGAGACCTTTTCGCTAGTGGCCATGCTTAAGTCCATTCGGATTATTCTAGCATTTGCTGCATATTATGACTATGAGATATGGCAAATGGATGTAAAGACAGCTTTCCTTAACGGAAATCTAGAGGAGGATGTGTACATGACACAACCTGAAGGCTTTACATCACCAGATAACACTGGGAAGATATGCAAGCTTCAACGTTCTATTTATGGGTTGAAGCAGGCATCACGGAGCTGGAATATTCGTTTCGATGAAACTTTCAAAGAGTTTGGCTTCATCAGAAACAAAGAAGAAGCTTGTGTATACAAGAAGTCTAGTGGGAGTGCAATTGTGTTTCTAGTGTTGTATGTGGATGACATACTACTCATTTGTAACGACATTCCTATGCTTCAGTCAGTTAAGACATCGCTAGGAAATTTTTTCTCCATGAAGGACATGGGAGAGGCAAACTATATCTTGGGAATCAAGATCTATAGAGATAGATCTAAGAGACTTATTGGACTGAGTCAAAGTACATATGTTGACAAAGTCATCAATAGGTTTAATATGCAAGACTCCAAGAAAGGTTTTCTCCCGATGACACATGGCATAAGTCTTAGCAAGACTCAGTGTCCTTCAACACAAGATGAGCGAGACCGCATGAGTAGGATTCCTTATGCATCGGCTGTGGGATCTATCATGTATGCTATGTTGTGCACTCATCCTGATGTTGCTTATGCATTAAGCATGACAAGTAGATACCAGTCAGATCTAGGAGAACCTCACTGGATTGCTGTAAAAAATATCCTTAAGTACTTGAGAAGAACTAAGGATTTATTCTTAGTCTATGGAGGTGAGGAACAGATCATTGTAAATGGTTACACTGATGCTAGTTTCCAAACCGACAAAGACGACCTTCGATCGTAGTCAGGTTTTGTCTTTTGCGTGAATGGTGGAGCAGTGTGCTGGAAGAGTTCCAAGCAGGACACTATTGCAGATTCTACAACAGAAGCTGAGTATATTGCTGCTTCAGAAGCATCAAAAGAGGCTGTTTGGATTCGAAAGTTTATAGAAGAACTGGGAATCAGTCCCACAAGTTTAAATCCAACGGACCTCTATTGCGACAGCAATGGGGCCATAGCTTTGGCTAAAGAGCCTAGGTCTCACCGGAAGACCAAACACATACTCAGGAAGTATCATCTCATTCGAGAATTCATTGAAAGAGGTGATGTCAAGATGTGCAAAGTTGCAACGGAGTTGAATATAGCTGATCCGTTGACGAAGGCTCTTCCACAATCTAAGCATGAGCGTCATTGTAATGCTTTAGGCCTTAGACACATTAGTGATTGGTCTTGATGTGAGTGGGAGCATATGTGATATACATTTTCATTGTTCATTGATAAACTATATATTATATTTGATTTCGATTTAATTTTAGTATATAATTGAATGCGAAATCTTTATCCCCTGAATATTGAATATCCTTAATAGATAATCAAATACGTGATTTGATTGTGAAACTCTATTAATAGAGTGGATATTAATATTCTAAATGTCCCTAGTCAATTACCATTGTGCATTGGGAAGCAAATGGTGTTTGAGACTAGCATGTGAGTCAACTGATGACCAAGTTTCACAGGTTATGAATATAGAGATATAAAGTTGATCACATGGAATACATGTTAGAGAACATTGTATTGGACAGACCCACTATGAGAATACTGTAGGATTGTTATATAATGTCATCAGTATTTCTCATCACAACTATAGAGTATAGTCCTTTGACCTGAGTCTGCCATGGTTTCCTAGACGTGGATTGGCATGCTTTAACATTGCCAAACGTTAGCCGTAACAGGTGATTATAAAGGTAATGGCTGGGCATGTTATGAATCGTGCTGAGTGATGTGAGTAGACAAGATGGGATTTGTTCCTCTCATATAACGAGGGTATGATTTCCTGGCCTCCTGTAGAGTTGAGACTGTGAAATGCATGGTCATGCTCAAGTGAGTTGAAGAGTCAACTACTTGTTTAGACAGTCTAACTGCGGTATCGGGAAAATGAGTTTAAGCTATATAAGGATGACACTTGTCCTGCCTTATGCTTAACTCGGAAATCAAGTGACAAAGGGACTTAGTTTATATGATTGGTTCTAGTGCAAGTGGGAGATTGTTAGTAGTCTGCCCTAGGAATCAATCAATGTTGATACTCTAATATTAGTTGTGGATTAGGTTGTGTCGGAAAATCGATCTTCACTATACTTAGGTAGTCATAATGTCTTGCTAGAGACCGCTTATGACTTGTGGGTCAAAAGGGTTTTGAGCACACTGCTAATGTTTAGTGAACCTACATGGTCGCACACAATCGCGAACGGACTTAATATTTTCTGTATGCCTTGATCTACTTGAGAAGTAGATTTTAATTTATTCTCTTATTTAAATTATCTATGCGGTCGTGCGCGTTATGAGATAACGATTAAACGTGGGGCCCACATCGCCTGGCCCACTTCTTTTAATTCCGCTGAATAATGAGACTATATAAATAGATAGAGAATCGTTCTCTGTCTAAGGGTTTTTTCGATACAGTATCGAAAAGACAACGGCGTTTAAGAAAGAAACTTCAAGATCTTTCGCTAGCACGTGGATCGTTGGAGAATTCCGCTCGTGTGTGTGGATACCGGTAGAGGCGCAACACTTGGGGCGCTAATCCAGACACAATCAGTTATCGATTTATCCTCGATCTGCAAGAGGTATGTTTCGAAATTCTCTCTCGATTTCAATATACACATGGATCCTGTCTAGGGTTCTATATTCCGCTGCGTTGTTTTTCGTTGATGAACCCAACACTATTCTCGGATACTTGAAAGTCAGGTTTTCTCTTACTTGCGTCCATTTGCAAAATCTTTTGCAATTCAGGATCCGAAGGTTGCGCTGCTTTAATCCTGGTTTGCATTTCAGGCTCAATCCTGAGAGTAGCCATTAAACTCGAGAGGTGACTTACTTCGAATCTGAAATCCGAGTCTCGAATTCCTTCAAGCAAAATCCATTCTTGAACCATCATATGCGCAATCGAGGACTTTCGACTCAATGCATCAGCTACCTTATTAGCCTTACTCGGATGATACAAAATGTCACAATCATAGTCTTTAAGCAGCTCCATCCATCTGCGTTGTCTCATATTCAACTCTTTCTGCGAAAACAGATACTTTAGACTCTGATGATCCGTATAGATATGAAACCTTTCTTCGCATAGATAATGCCTCCAAATCTTAAGCGCAAATATTATAACAACCAATTCCAAGTCGTACGTCGGGTAATTCAATTCGTGTGACCTTAATTGTCGGGATGCATATACCACAACTCTTCTATGTTGCATTAAAACACATCCCAATCCTTTGTATGACGCATCGCTGTAGATCTCATATCCTCCTGAACCAGACGGTAAGGTTAGAACAGGCGCAGTAGTTAGCTTCTGCTTAAGCTCTTGAAAACTATGCTCGCACTTATCTGTCCATTCGAACTTCGTGTCCTTTTTCAGTAATCGCGTCAAGGGCATGGCTATAGCAGAAAACCTTTCCACAAACCTCCTATAATAGCCAGCCAATCCCAAGAAACTCCGAACTTCAGTTACCGTCGTTGGTTTAGGCCAATTCATAACTGCCTCAATTTTAGCCGGGTCTACTGAAATTCCTTCTCCAGAAATCACGTGTCCAAGAAAAGCCACTCAAGTTAACCAAAACTCGCATTTACTAAACTTAGCATACAGTTTATGATCTCGAAGAGTCTGCAGCACTATCCTCAAATACTGTTGGTGTTCCTCTAAACTGCTCCATCTTATTTGAAGACCTTCTTTGCAGATAACATCCAAATCTCCAAAAGATCAGTACTCACTATTAGAGCTTAAAATTTAAACTTAACACCTCTAAAATATATCATTGTCTTGACGCAAAATAACCAATACTAGCATCCTTAGTTCCTCTACTAAAGTGTCAGCTATAGTTGCCAAATAGCATTGGCAATCCTCATCTAAGATCCGAGTAACCTTAGGTGACAAAATCAAAGGGATTGATAGTCTTTCTCGATTCCCAACAACTTGAATCAAACGCTCCCTATAGGCTCAAACTGAATCGTCTTACGATAACAATTTACTGTGGCTCATTGCTTAGTGAGCCAATCCATCCCAATAATCGCATTGAGGTCAAATATCATTCAAACAATTAAATCTATGCTATCTTTACGACCACTAACAGATAACTTACGACTAGCACAACCAACTGCAGATACTACGCTATCCTTTAAAGGGGGTAGAAACACTATAGACCACTCTCAGTAATTTCAGATTTAATTCCACTAAGTCCATAAATTGCTTAGCCACAACAAAGGCGTAGATCCAGGATCAAACAAAACATAAGCAGCATGGTTAAGTAACGAGACTATACCTATAATTATGGCAGGCGAGTCTTTCGCTTCCTTTCTCGTGACAGTATAGACCTTTCCTTATACTTGGGGTCGGTTAAATTGGTTCGGCGGGGCATTCCTTGCAAGTTGTCCTACCTGCTGCACTGGTCTTTGCGCTCCCGCTGCTTGGCATGGACAATCTCTTACATGGCGGCTGTGCTGGCTACATCTGAAGCGAGCTCCCGTCTTCACTAAGCACGGGGCTGATTCACGGCTCCTATGATAAAAGCGGCACACACCATTTGGATTGTATGCCTATTCCTCATACTACCTTTCTTGTTAGGAAGGCTGGGAGACCTATCCCCTATTATCAATTTCTTCCTAAACCGATGATTATCCTTGTTTGGCATAAACCATGATCTAGACGAGGCTGCCTTCTCAGTCAGGTTCTTCTCAATTAACTGTGTCCTCTCATATAACTCATCACAATTCTTCAGATTCCGGGGCACTAATTGCTCCTTAATCTCGGGTTTCAACCAATCCCTAAACCTCCTTGCTTTCCAATTCCAAAAATGAATTAAAAACCATAAACAATCCGTTGAAAAACGAGAAATCTAATAACCAAGCACAGGCACATAGTGTTTTCTTAACTTACTATCCTAAAACCCATCGAACCTTATCACTCCAGGTCTCGACCAAACTTGAAACAAGCTAACCTTACTCTGATACTAACTCGGGACGGGGATGTCACGCCCTCAACCCTACGGACACGCAACATCCCGCTATGGTCATTATGATGCGACGACCCAGGACTCGTCCCGACCTTTTTCTTTTTATCTTTTAATATGCATGCGGAAGCGAACATAACAATCTCCGGACAATAACAATAAACAAGGATAGTTAGGAAAACAAACACAACAGTATTTTACTTCTCACTTGATTAACCCCTAGGAATGTTCTTACAAGCCCGCTTCGGGCGCTACCACGAAAAGGCCAGCAAAAAGTAATAGGCTGGGGGTTATACTACTCCACTAACAGGTCGATCCCAAAAAGCCAGCTTCCAAACATCCTGAACTAAGTCGGGTGCGTCAACATACTAAGGGCCTGAAAAAGGGATTAACAACAACAAATGAGACAAAGTCTTAATAAGTTAACGACCTAAGCCCCGTTTAGGAGGCCAACTCGCACGGGAGTCCGTAATCAGACATCACAACATCAACAGCACATTATTAAACAACCACAAGCATCCTTACTTCGCCTTGGTACACACGTTGATGAAATGCATATGCCACATACTCGAAGCATCTAACGAGATTTTCCATGCATTAATGCAACACAGTCGCGCGTGTCTCGATTATAAGGCAAAACCCGCTTGGGCACGTCCCATATCATGCCTAGCAGTTTCTACCTCATAATCAAGCACTATGCATCACACGTATTCTAATTATTACAACTCCTCGGGGTCACCACACATCAAGCGATATGCAGCAAGATGGCGGTCTACTGGTAAAAATCGGGCTCCATCCCGCCCTGTCAAGCACGGCTACGTCAAACAATACACAGGATGACGGCATTCCAATACGGTAACATCAAACGAAACACAGTAAGATGGTATCCCGTAAGGAGCATCAAGTCCGGCCTCAGGCCGCGACAAGGCATCCGGGGTATCGGCATTCCAGATTATTCCCAGGCATCCGATAAATCGGGCATCGTCAAGCGATACACAGCAAGACGGCTCCAACGTGTGACCACACGAGCACACAAGCATTCCGGCCAATTATTATCTTCTCAATTAGCCCATGCATCCATGAATAGTGCTCATCTAATGTCATACAATAATACAAAGTGGCCACACATGCAAACAATCTATCAATTAATGCAAACTTCGATAACGACACAAGTATTAACCGCAAAACACCACTATCAATTTTGGCATAACAATAAAATAAAATAATTTAATGCCAATAATCTCGTAAACTTTCTTGAAAACTTCCGATAAAAAATAAATTGTCATAAAAATAATTTTATACGACAATTCACGGTATAAACGCTAACATTCAAACCAGAAATAATAATTTGAAATTACAAATTTTTCGAAATAATAATAAATAAATTCGGAATTTAATTATTTAATAATATCCGAAAATAATTTATTTTTCCAAAATTCAAAATATTTTCTCGAATCGAAGTCATTCAAATCATTTTCTAAATACGTCAATTTATACGGCAAAATCCAACATTGGCATAATAATCGACGTTAGAAAATTTTTCGAAAATAATGATATTTAATTTTCAGAAATTAATTATTTAATAATAAAATAATAATATTTAATTCGGAATTAATTTCTCAAATAATAAAATAATATTTAAAATTCCGAAAATAAATGATTTAATAATAATAATCAATAGCAATAAACTAATCAATAACTTATACCCTAAACACAATTAATTAAACACTAACCCATAATTAACACATAATCCTAACTAAACAAACTTAATATTAACCTAAACACTACTTAAACTACCCTAAGCAAATTTAACGCCCTAAATGGGGGATTAGGGATTAACTTACACCACTAACGACGGCGAGGGCGCGAGAACGGCGGCGACGAAGAGGGCGGTCCGCGGTGGTTCTGGTTCGGACCCGGGGATCGGTGAACGACGGCGAACGGCGAAGGACAGCTGCTGTGGGGGCTGATCCGGCGTGGCTTGGGCTGTTCCAGGTGGAGTTGGCAACTGGTGGCGGTGTCCCAGCAGTCGGGGCAGCGGCGGTGACATCCGGGACGGTGGCAGCAAGCGGTGGAGACGGGCGGCGAGCGGTGGCGAGCTCGACTGAAATTGCGCCGAAGGTGGATGGCGACTGGGCGAAGGGCGAGCTGGGCTAGAGGGGAGTCGGGATGGCGGTCTGAGATGGCACGGCACGGCTAGGGTAAACTACGGTGGCGCGACGGGCGACCGAGCGCGGTGGTCTCGATTCCGACGAGGCGCGATCGCAGGCAAACAGAAGCCAGAAGACGCGGTGCCCAGGGAGAGAGGAAAAAGGAAGCGGTGGGGGTGAAGCACGGCGGCCAGACGGCGCGTGTGGTGGCTGGGCTGGTTGCCGGCGAGCGGGCGATCGACGGCACAGCAAGCAAAAACCAGAAGCAATGGAGTCAGGGAGAAGCCAGCGGAGGAGAAGAAGAAAGAAGAAGAAGAAGAGAAAAAGGAAAAAGAAAAAGAAGGAAGAAAAAGGAAGAGAGAGAGAGATAGGTAGGTGGGGGTTGGTGGGGAGGGTGTCAGGCACACCAAGGAGAGGGGGAGTCGGCGGAAAAAAGGGGGAGGAGAGAGAGAGAGAGAGAGAGAGAGAGAGAGAGAGAGAGAGAGATCAAAAAGTCAAAATGGCACTTGAGTGCGATCCGACGGCCACGATTTAAACCCGAAAACGTTCCGACGGTCCCCGAAAAATTCTAATTAATAATTTTAGGATTTGACCAAAATTGTGTTAATAAAAAAACACACTGCAAGGGTGGTCTACCAGTCCAAATTCGCACCCGGTAAAAAATTCACTTTCCATATTTCCCGGGCAATATCGAGGTTGGCCATAATATCGACACCGTCCAATTAAATTCTTTCCGAAATTCCGAGAAATTCGACATCAAAGTTTGGACTCTAATTAACGGCCAAATTCAATTTAATACGATTCTAGCGAAATCTCAATTTTAAAAACAATAACCGGGAGTGATCAGTTCCCGGACCAGATTTCACTATAAGCATACTGACGAATTACACGTTTTATAAATCCCAAAAATGGGTTGAAATTCGGAATGTCACAACTTATTCAAGCTAGATCATATATTTTCAAAATACAACTTGAAAATCTGGTTTTAATCAAGTTATATTATTTGCCAATATTATTAAAACACCTAAACAATTACAGGTTTGGGTATTTCAATTGGCAAACTATCACCCTGTCAATTGCACAATGAGCTCTTATTGTAACAACCAACAAAGCAATGGTAAACAATGAAACAGAGAATATATAAATACTGCAGAAATTAAGAAGAAGGATTAAGTTTAGATCTCACGACTTGAATGAACTTGAACTTTGATAATCCTTTGCTAGACTAAAAAGGAGTTAGCCACACATGGCTACAAAATGCGCAAAAGAGAAAATAATATGTTTCTGAATTTTCTAGAGTCAAGTCTGTCCTCCCCTCTTGCGATCAACCTCATAAATAAAAAAGAGAAGATCTAGAAAAAGAAATTCTATCCAACATGGAAAGAGAAAATAAAACGCAAAATTTTTTTCCTAATGTCCCTAATTAAGAGTTCTATTTTAGTACAAAAATCCTTCTCAATCAAATTTGGAAAATATGGAAAGTAATGGTCAAATTACATCCCCAAATTTTGCGCCAACTTTACATCTGCGCGATCTTAAGCCGTGAGTACGGATCTCTGGAAAATTGTTCTTTTATATGCAGAATCCCAATCAATAGCTCAAAAACACATCAAAAGCGTCCAAAATCTTCATGATTGCATCATTCACCATCACCTAATCACAATGCATAAAACCAAATAAATTCCACTCTATTTATTTGAATATTTGCCCAAAATACCACCAAATATAATCAAAATATAAGTCAAATATACACATCGTCAAACTCCCCCACACTTATCCAATGCTTGTCCTCAAGCATAACACAAATCTGTCAACCAACAACATCCAGCCATCACTCGCACAAATCCCTCATTAATCCATGATTCAACATACTAAAAAAATAATAAACTCAACATAACCAACAAGTTTCAATTTCTCAAGCAATAAATAACTGATTTTAATAATTCTTATCATCATAAAACACAAGGCTCGAACATTTTTAGAATATTCACACAAATGAGCTTTATATAAGTTAATGCATAAAGAATCATCCCTCAACCTGCCAAGTCACAAATCTCTCACAAATTCAAGCAATAAACAAGAAATTGAGGTGCTTTTAAATTATTGCAACACTTTTAGGCTTGCTTAGGGTGTCATAGACCTTTTGACACGAAAGTAAACCAGTTGTGGTGGTTACTCCCGGTTGGTCAGCCCATCACAACCTTAAGTGGCTACTAGCACTGCTCATATTATGCTAGCTGTTTTTTTGGCCTGAGTGTCAACATGGGGCGCATGAAGACCCTTGGTTACTCAAATACAGCAGAACAGCGGAGCAAACATAATCAAACATAATACTTTTCTCAATTTTTTTTTCAACAATCTCATTTTCATCACATTTTACATGTGAATAATTATGTCACTAGGCAAGTTTAGTAAAAATTCCATATGCATATGACGTAGATTTAAATCAAGCAAGTTAAGCATATTTCACCTCATTAATTCAAGCCTCATATTTTATGATAAGAAGAATGACCAAAATCAACCATTTATTTCACGAAAAATTAAGAATAAATCTAGTCATATTAAGTTTATTACATAATCTAGCATATTTTATCAATTCAAGATAAGAAGAGTTGCACAAATTCAAATTAGAAGTTAATGATTTAACTAGATAAAAGCTATGGTCAAGGACAAACAAAGTGATAAGCAAGTTCCTCCCCCACACTTAATAGACACATTGTCCTCAATGTGTAGGAAAAAGAAAAGCACAAATGGAAAAGAAAGAGAAGTTTAACTTCCTTGAATAGTGGAGGTTATGGAATCACGGCAATCTAAGACGGGTAGCTGAAGTGGACGGAGAAACCGTGCTCGCGTCGAGAGCTCGAGTAGCGAACTGTTCCTGTGGGAAAATCGAACAAGGCACGATGGGCTATCCTTGAAGAGTTTTATACTTGGCCTGGTGGGCTACATCTTCAAATTGCAGAGTACTTTGAAGCGCTTCTGCTTGTTGAGACGAGCTTGATAGTGTTGATGGAGAAGCATGAATAGACATGTATGAGGGTAAATAAAAGAACAAAAAATTAGGGTAAATTATTGGAGAAGATGACAGTAAATAAAATGAACTAGAAATAAGGCGTAAGCACGCCTTAAACTTGGGTTGCCTCCTTAAAGCGCCCTTGTTTAATGTCCTAGGCTAGACAACCTGCATTTTCATTCCCCCTCATTAATCCTGTGCATGGTTATTCCTTTGATATCTGCAATTGTCCATCTTACAGCCCTTTTATGTTCTTTTAACACTTCAATCAACTCTTCCTCTTCTCTCTTGCTGAGTTTACTTGAGATGATCACTGGGAGAGTATCTCCTTCACCTAAAAATGCATACTTCAAATGGCTGGGCAACGACTTTAATTCCAATTTAGGAGGCTGCAAAACAGAAGGTAAAAAGAATGGTGTGAGATGTAGGCAAGTTCATAGAACGACTAGATCTTACCTTAAGCTTAAGTGCCTCCAATTCGTACACTACTTCTTGCAATTCATCATCAATTAAAAACTTTCTTTCAACCTTACCAATGTTGTCCAGACTCATACTTTTGCAAAGCGCAACCATTAACTTGTCATCCTCACTTAACTCAAATGTCTTTTGAGTTAATGGGTCAATAATGTCAATGCTGAAAACATAAGATATATCATCAGGATATTTCATGGCATCATAAACATTAAATTTAATCACATTACCATCAAATTCCATAGTTAATGTACCATTATGCACATCGATCTTTGTTCTAGCAGTACTAAGAAAAGGTCTTCCTAGCAGAATATCATATGAGTTTGAGGATTTGTCATCCTCCATATCTAAAATAAAGAAGTCTGTAGGAAAAATCAAACCATTGACCTGAACTAACACATCCTCTAACACACCTTTGGGGTAAACAATTGACCTATCGGCAAGTTGAATTACTACCCCAGTTTCTTTTAATGGACCGGCATTTAAAGAAGAATAAATGGACCATGGCATCACATTAATTGAAGCTCCCAAATCACACATAGCCCTTTTTATTCCCACATTCCCAATAGTGCAAGACATAGCAAACATACTTTAGTCTTTGCATTTGGGGGGTAGTAATTTTTTTTGAAGAATAGCAGACACAGTTTCCCCCACACTTACCTTCTCATACCCGGTCAACTTTTTCTTATTAGTGCACAACTCTTTAAGAAATTTTGCATACCTGGGTATTTGCTTAATTACATCAAGCAAGGGTATATTTAACTTCACCTTTCGGAATGTTTCAAGAATTTCTTCCTTTTCCTTTTTCTTCTTTGATTTGGCTAATCTTTCTGGAAAAGAAGGTTAGGTCTCCAAAATTTTGGGCTTCTCAGGTACAGACTTCTCAGGCTGCTCCGTCTGTTTCTTAACTATCACCTCTATTTCTTTCTTTGATTGCAAGCCATACTCACATCTTTTTTCAGCAATAGGTTCCAGCTCTTTTCCACTTTTTAAGGTAATTGCGCTCGCATTTTCTGTTGGGTTTACTATTGTTTGAGAAGGCAATTTTCCTTAAGACTCCAGCTTGCTTAGGGACGTTGCCAATTGGCTAACTTGATTCTCCAAATTTTGTATGCTCGCCCTTGTCTCCTGTTGAAATTGCTGAGTGTTAGTTGCAAGAGATTTAACTATCTCTTCAAGAGACATACCTGGTGCTGAAGAATTTTACTGCAGTGGAGCTGATGGTCTTTGCTGAAATTGTTGGAAATTTTGCGCTTTAGATCCATAACTAAAGTTTGGGTGATCTCTCCATCCCGGATTGTATGTATTTGAGTATGGATCATACTTCCTTTGTGGTAGGCTAGGAAAATTCCCAACGGTATTTGCTTGTTCAGGGGTATCATCTTGCAAAGTAGGGCACATATCCGTAGAATGACCGGTATAAGCACAAATCCCATACACTTTAACTTGTTGTGTATTCCCTACAATCAAATTTTGAACCAAAGAGGTTAGTTGATTGATTTTGCTTTCAAGGGAAGATGCATTTACCTCATTAACCCTTCTTGAGGGTTTTTGGTGAGACCCAAATTGCTGGGAATTGGTAGCCATGGTAGTAATTAAATCACGAGCAGCTTGTGGTGTCTTGTTGACAATAGCTCCTCCACTTGCGGCATCCATCATCTTTCTCTCCATGGATAATAATCCTTCATAAAAATACCGAATAAGGGCTTGATCTGGAATTCCATGTTGAGGACAGCTTGCACACAATCTTTTAAACCTCTCCTAATATTCATGGAGAGTCTCCATATCCCGTTGCTTAATCCCACAAATTCCTCTTCTTATTCCAGCGGCTCGGGAGGTAGGAAAGAACTTGCCAAGAAAAATATTTACCATGTCTGTCCATGAAGTAATAGTCCCAGGAGGTAGATAAAATAATCATTTCTTGGCTGCATCAACTAGAAAAAATGGAAAGGCTCTCAACTTAATTTGCTCTTCCGTTACTCCTTATGGTTTCATGGTGGAACAAATTATATGAAATTCTTTGAGATGTTTATGAGGATCTTCATTCTCTAATCCACGAAAAGTGGGCAGCAAGTGGATTAAACCTGATTTCAACTCAAATGGAGCCTCCATATTTGGGTAAGTGATGCACAAAGGCTGTTGATTGACTGGAGGGGCCGCTAATTCTCTCAAAGTCCTATTTTCTTTGGCCATCTTTTCTTCTTGATCAGATTCGCCGGAAGAATAAGGCGGTTCAGGGGATGCTTCGTCTTTAGGTGCTAAAATTGTGGATAAAGACGCTTGTTTTCTTAATTTTGCTTCTTTTCTTAACCTCTTAGCTGTCTTCTCTATCTCAGTATCGTACTGGAGTTCACCTGTACGATCAGACCTGGTCATCAAAGAAATCAATTAAAATCAATCCTTGGCAACGGCGCCAAAATTTGGTGGTGGTCGAATTCACCAAAAATACTTTCTTACTCTCTAAATCACAAATAAATTGTACGTAGGGTGAACAGAGTCGAATCTACAGAGACTGACAAATTGTTAATTTTTTGAAAACTAAGTAAATAATAAAAGCGAAACTAAAAAGGGGGGTTTATGCAGAAAAGACTTAAATAAAATAAGCAAACAAAAATTAAAGAAAATCAGATTATGCAACATCTAGCAAAGGTAATCTCATTCAAGTTCGGAAGTTAATCATTGAGTCAAATGAATAATCTCAAATACTATAATAAACTGGTTATGATTGTTGAAACGCTTCTAACAACCTAATCTTTCCTTAATATTAGATTAACTAGACACGCGCCTGTGATTAATCCCTTATTAACGAATAACCCCAACACGCGCCTAGGACTCAATTTGCTAATAGCATGAAAAGCGAAAAAAACCCAACCCTAGCCAATAAATCACACGCGTAATTTATTCAAGCTAGATCATATATTCTCATAATACAACTTGAAAATCTGGTTTTAATCAAGTTATATTATTTGCCATTATTATTAAAACATCTAAACAATTACGGGTTTGGGTATTTCAATTGGCAAACTATCACCCTGTCAATTGCACAACGAGCTCTTATTGTAACAACCAACAAAGCAATGGTAAACAATGAAACAGAGAATATATAAATACTGCATAAATTAAGAAGAAGGATTAAGTTTAGATCTCACGACTTGAATGAACTTGAACTTTGATAATCCTTTGCTAGACTAAAAAGGAGTTAGCCACACATGGCTACAAAATGCGCAAAAGAGAAAATAATATGTTTCTGAATTTTCTGGAGTCAAGTCTGTCCTCCCCTCTTGCGATCAACCTCATAAATAAAAAAGAGAAGATCTAGAAAAGAAATTCTATCCAACATGGAAAGAGAAAATAAAACGCAAAAACTTTTCCCTAATGTCCCTAATTAAGAGTTCTATTTAAGTACAAAAATCCTTCTCAATCAAATCTGGAAAATATGGAAAGTAATAGCCAAATCACGTCCCCAAATTTTGCACCAGCTTTACATCTGCGCCATCTTAAGCCGTGAGTACGGATCTCTGGAAAATTGATTTTTTATATGCAGAATCCCAATCACTAGCTCAAAAACACATCAAAAGCGTCCAAAATCTTCGCGATTGCATCATTCATCATCACCTAATCACAATGCATAAAACCAAATAAATTCCACTCTATTTATTCGAATATTTGCCCAAAATACCACCAAATATAATCAAAATATAAGTCAAATATACACATCATCAGAACAATTTATAACTTTTGATTGCATATAGTATTCCTTATTTTTTTTTTGTTCTTGGAGTATGGATCGGATACATTTAATAACCACGTTCAATAAATTGGTCATGATTCCATGAATAAAAAATTTCAATAATCTAACAGCTCAAAACTTCAATTTTCTCATGTAGTTAAGTAATCGCCGAGTATGTACGTTTCCATATTTGTATATGAACGAGTTATAACAAACCTACCGATTATGCTATTTCTTAGTTCCAGAATGTATTATATAAAAAAAAAAAGGTAAGTGTATCCTTAACAATAATTAGAGTATTCATTCATAGTTATACAATTTTTGATCTTTTGTTATGCCTCGCGTGCATTAGAACTCTCCGAAGACGAAGTTCCTCATTAAATTCTATAAGGGTTCTCATATAAAGTGAAATAGTGTGATGTCAATAGATCGATTTCTTAAGGTCCATCTTACGAAATTAAAGAGGCATTAAATGCTCCAGTTAAGCGAGATATCATATCAATGATTTACGAGAAAATAATCACGTAGTATACTGGCGAATCCGAGTCATCTGATAAAAGTTACCATCAAAATTTAGCTGTAGGATTATGGAAATCAAAAAACTGTGATCAGTATGCGTTCCCAGATTCTCATTTGGGGCTATCATCTGTTTACAAGCAATTAGGACATAATCAATACAATGAATCTTAATATGATTCTCCTGAGAAAACCTTAGGTTTTGTTTGGCTGTTGAAGTGGAATTAAAGATCTGCTTGCTCACATCAAAACTTGCAGCAATCAGCGCTTTAAACTTTGGGGAGCACTGACGGCTAACCATCATCATCTAGACTTCTGAAGTCGCCTGGTCGAGGTAGTCGTAGCCTGTCAAAAGGAATTTCGATTTTATGTCTTCTTGGAGAATATCGACAAAAGTAAGGTGCAAAAAGTATTGAGGGCTTGTCAATGTTGGAGGTGTAAAGGAGTGAACAACTCACACCAATTCTGTGGTCACCGGAGGAGTCGCACTCCTATTTCGACGCGGTGGCCATCTCGAAGGGGAAGGAATCGGTATATCTGTATCATCTCTGGTGTTAATGCCATATGATGCATGATATCTGCCGGCTTCACCACTAGAACTGCCTTCCCTGTAGATCTGACACTGAAAAATGTAAGGTGAGCACTAAAAAAATAGAGTGAAAACCTAATTCATAATATTCACTAATACTGCCATTACGATTCATCCTGCTAAGATAGGCTTAATTTATAGTTCACTCCACATCACAAAACACGTTACATAGGGCAAAGATCAGCAAAATGTCGGTACGTGCTGTCAACTTTGTGTGAGTATTCTCATCATTTGAAACAAATATCCTCATTTTAAGATGAGAACCCGGTACTGTCACAACATTCGAAACAACATCAGAGAACGTCCATAAGCGTGCCCAAGTTGTGTGCGTCTGCACATACATAATCAACACCTTCTCCTGGAATTCTGCATTTTCTTTGTCAAGAAGATTTACCTTCTCTTGCAGCTCTATATTTTCTCGATGAATGAGGTTTCTCTGCAGTAAATTAATCCAGTATGAGCTAACTTATGGTCAAACTAGGAGAGAGAATAATGAATAGCTAGTAATACCTTGCGATGGAGCTCATTAATTTGATCCGTCATAATCTGTTCCTGAATCATAGTATAGCACGGGATGATTCATATGTACATATATATTTTGTTGTCTAACCATGAATGGGATGATAATACCATGTCCAAATGTACCTTTTGAAGGCGAATAGTCGATAGACTCATTTCTAATTGGTTCTCCAAATTCTGTATATCCTTCACACTCAAGCCGGAGAGGTCTTCACCCATCAGTTGCCTGCAAGTACTCAAATAGCCTCCATATGTGTAACTGCTCATACTATAACTCTTGATCAAAGAAGATGGTTTGCATTTAAACATCATCCACATCAGAATATGAGCCATGCCATATATGTTTCCATAAAGGACTGTGTCTTCTATCTGATTTACGCTAAACAACCAAAGTTGAGTATGGGTTCATGTAATATAATAACAAAACCAAACAAATAAGAAACTTAAGTACTGTAGACTCATCTCGGCTCCGACAGATACGTCAAGTATATGCACAACTAAGAGAGATATATGCACAATCAAGAAAGGTATGTAGAATCTCATGATTATCTCTAACACCACTGAAGATAGCCCTAATCAGGTCGATCGCCCTGAGTGAAGCTTCAAATAAAGCATATAAACTGGCGATCAACCTAAATGAAGCTGATTCTAGGGAAGAAGTTGAGGAAGGTTGACGGTTCAGATTTAGTTCCAAAGGATCACAGCATCTAAGAAACACATTTTACTTTTCTATTGATAGTAGACAGGAAGGAACACAACAAGAAGGGCATATATGAAAACAAAGACAGTCCAAGGAAAGGATTGAAGAATTTGTGTCAAAGCTTAGTGTTGCAAAGGCTAAAGATTTGGTCAAATGTCAAAAATTCGCCAACCAATAAGCATATATGTAGTTAATTTCTCCAAAGAAAAGTAAATTGTTTGAAACTATATTTTAGTTTGATAAGGACTGTTGAAAAGTGATCAAGTCTATAAGGCAACCCAACTCAGTTCAGTTGCCTGCCCAACGTTGTTTGCTTTTGGCTTTGAAACACGTCAAACTAACAACCCAGACACGGGCGATGGGATATGCGAAGCATATATGATGCCTAACATTCCCATCCTGGCTCTAATACCCCCGAAGGCAGCCCCACTCAAGTCTGTTGCTAGTCTCACCCACTTGCATGATTTTACAATGCGTTAGACTAATTTGAGGCTCATATGTGAGCGATGTGAAGTCAGAGATAAATCTAATGCCTAATCATTGATAAGTCAAAACAAAACATGTGTGCATGGCAACAGAGAATTGATAGAACGTGAAAAAAGAAAGAGTCTTTTAAGGCACTGAGTAAAATCTCCAATTAAAAGCATGCTGAAGTATGTTACTGAGTCATAAGTATGGATCAGGCATTACTATTATCAGTCCATGGAGTGAAGAATAGCGAACATTTCTAGAATTGAAGTGGGTGACAACAGCATCAACAAACTAGAGTGGTGGAGATTAAGTTGATGAGAGTATGAACATAAATGTAAGCACTATAAACTTAGAAGAGAATTTTATCTTGGCTCGTATTAAAGAGAAATGTTCCAAGAAATAAAATAACGTGACTGCACAAAACATTTTTCCCTAACCATGGTATAACTTAGAGCTAACTTTTTGCTAATTTTGTGCTATCAATTTAGCCTCCTATCTGGATAGAAGCTATTAATTAAGGTAAACTAATTGGTTCTTGAAAATCAAAATACTAAAATGGGCCTCAACTAGGCAAACCAAGTAGTTCTTGACAAGAATGAAGACTTTGCACTTATCCAAATGCCTCTCGACTTTTATTCATTCAATCATTTCTATTTGACAGATGCATAATTGGTGTTTAACTATCAGGATACTAGCATTCACACTATTGCAGGTAGCTCTTGTGTTGTGACACTGATGTACCTGTGGTACTCTTGCAGACCTTGGAGTTGACGATTCAAGTTTGCTATCTCTTCTTCCAAAACCTGCAAACGGTATTAAGAGGAAATTTCCAGACAATTAGTTTAACATTCGTGGCTGTTCTCCTGTGATAATGTCGAAGGGTAGGTTGTTTATCTGATTTACCTTGGCATCAGTGGGTGGCTGGTCCAACTCCGGTTCGACTTCCCGCTTCAGATTGTTGTAGCGTTGAATGACTGAGTCCATGCTGAACACAAACAAGAGTCACTTTGTGGACTTTAGACGATTGATGTAATCAAGAATGAGAGAGACGGTATTTGATGCTCTTGAGGCATATAAAAGATTAGTGGACTTTCAACGACTGCTTTTTTGTTGATTTTATAGGAGAAAAGAGAAAAGGAAAATTAAGGAAAATGTTCAAATTCAACTCGCCAACAGTTGGAAGGAATGAATAATCAGTTTAGTAAGTTTGATCTGAACTGAACATCTATAGCTTTAGTGACCCACAAGAGAAGAGATAACAAAGAACTCAAACAGTTGATTCGGTAGCGATGCTCAACTCTAAAACTAGGTCTAGGTCGAAGCAGCGTTGTTATCTCAGAAATCAAACCCGACATAGACGAAAAAGTTGCGCCAAAGTAGCTGCTAAAGCTGCAAGAAGAAGAAGCACATGCATACGAATCATGGTTCGTGTGTGCACGTGTGGGTGCGCGGCGTGCATGTGCGAGGAAGATGGAGGGAGACACCGCGAGTCGAATCTATTATTGATGTACACTGACCTTGAGCTCGAGAACTCATAGAGCTGCCCAGTGCAGGAGAAGATGATGATTCCGACCTCGGCGTCGCAGAGATTCGATAGATCCCTGGCCTTCTTCATCAGCGAGTTCCTCCTCTTGGCGAACGTGATGTGCTCGCTGCTGCTCGAATGCAGATTCATCTGCTCACCGGCAATCTTTCCTCCTCCTCCTACCTCGATAGACCTCGCCTCCTCCTCAACGTCACTCAATACCGCGATTATCTTCCTTCAAGGATAACCCGATTCAGGAAGCGCGATTTTATAGTCGAAGAACATAGGGAAAGAAAAGTGAAAGCCAAGGAGACATGTTTAAGGAGAAGCAATCATCAACGGAATCCAAAAAAGACAAAAAGGAAAAGAAAAAGAGAGGAGTTAAAAAGTACACGCAGTCTTACCTCTGGAGAGAGCACGGTGTTCTTCAGACAGGCGATTTTGAGATTGAAATCTGAGTGGTTTTCTCAGAAGAGTCAAGACAAGAGAAAACCCTGAATCGAAGTGGGACTTGTCAGATTTGCAAGGGTGAAACTGAAAACCGCCGAGCGGTTTTTCATATTTCTTCTGCTTTTGCGGGGGGTGCGGCTCTTGGTCGTGCCTTCTCGCGCGAGTGCGGTTCGCGGATGGCACCCGAATACCGCTTGGTAAAACAAGGTCGGCCCAACTAAATTACCGGAAAAAGACATCAACCTAATTTCCCAGAAAACGACATACGATGGATTTGGACACATTCCTTTTCCCCAAACGACAATTTATCATCTGATTAAGACCGACTAGACTTGAAAAACGGCGTTTTAAAGTTATCATCACAAGCGGGCCACATATGTAGGAAATTGGCACCTTCACCTTTAGAGAACACTTAACATCTTTTCCAATTTCGTTTGTAGTAAAAACTTATGTAATTATTCCTCACATAGTATAATGTAGTCTAATGTAAATTAGCAAACATAATACAATTATGGCACTCACTTGAGTTCGACTTAAGAGTAATGAGTCAATTTTTTCATATTAGTAATAGCGATAGAAGTTTTTAGATTTCTCACCCGTGTCATATGATATTCTCTAGTGTCTATCCATGAGATATTTGTTCGGATTTTTTAGCTCTTAGATGGAAATGTTTTGGATCTCGCAACCTATTACTTGTTAGTAAAGAAACATTTAAAAAGAAAAGAGGATGATAAAGACACGCAAATCATGATATAAACCATCAAACAACTTAGTTTGAGTTGACTAATAAGTTTATTCAGACCAACTGCGTATGTTGATTAAAACACCAACTAGGGCTTCATGATATATAACCCATCTTCTTTTGGCTAGTTTTCTAGTAAACATTGCAAGCCCCGTGTTTTTCTCCATCCTTAATCGGAGGAAACAGTTTTCTAATTAGCAATTTATAAAAATATGGATATCACTTGCATCCATATTTAACTAAAAATAAATGTGGGAGATGTCCGTCTTTGTAACCCACCTAACTGAATGAATATATCCTCCGACCGTGGACACAGAAAAATATAGAAGTTTCGTCATTTTAATATTGTGTTCAATTTAAGATGGAGGTTTACAAGATTAATGTAAACTGATGCCGAGGGCATCCTTTTCTTTTCATAATTGACTTTCGAGTTTGGTATATATAGTAGTTCAACGTCAAATCTATCGTTCTTAAAAGTTTTGGTAATGCTGTTGCACTTTGCACGGTTTAACTAAAGCTAGTAATGCCCTTGTAACTTTTTGGACAATTTTCCCGAGCTTAGAACTACTAATTTGGATGGAATTGCTGAAGATGTTCATTGGTTAAGAGACCATTTTTCTCAGAAATTTCTGAATCTTTTAACAGGAGAGGTGGATCAAGATATTGACAGACTTTTTGAGCTCTTCTTGCAATTCAAAGCTGTTCATGTCATCGTTGAGATTGTCTCACATCAGTTGTGAAAGGGACTGGTGGTCAGTTTATAAGTGTGAGGGAAAGTCTCACCCTTTGAGCTAGCTTTTGGGGTGAGAGAAACCCAAGACCATCCAATACTGGTATCAGAGCCCAAGATTGCCAACAAGTCTGGACCCAATAGTCATCCGGGAGAGATACGGGTTGTCACGGCTCTAACCCCGGGCCGATGTGTGAGAGGGAGATTGTTGAGGTTGTCTCACATCAGTTGTAGAAGAGGTTGATGGTCAATTTATAAGTGTGAGAGAAGCGTCACCCTTTGAGCTAACTTTTGGAGTGAAAAAGGCCCAAAACCACCCAACAGTTATACATATAATTTGATAGTAAATTGATGTTCTTACTAAGAACCAATTGAATGGAACGTCTAGGTTCAGGGTCATCTTGTCTGCCAACTCCGGATTCCGCTTATCTTTTTGGTGGGCACTGCTATATTAAGTGTATAAGATGAATTGACATTCAAAATTCCTAACTTTCAAAACTAGAGATGAGAACTCAGCCCTTGTGCTGGTCTTTACAGACCGGAAGCTAGAGCTGTCTTTAGAAATCTAGCGGCGGCTAACCAAAGACAGTAAGCATACGACTGAACTTTAAGCCTTTTCAGGGACGTTTTTCAGCCGCTAGAAATACTTTTTTGCCCGTCGCCTGAGATTTTTATACTTCTTCATATTATAGAAATATGAGGAAGGGAGCAGATTCTACACCTTGCGTACCACAGCCTACTAGGCGGGCCTGTCATTTTGTCGAATATAATGTAGTAGGCCCTGACATTCTTGGTTGGTAAACAGAAACAGTACGTGCGATGGTAATTTTTTCGATATCTTCGTAATTTTTTCCGACATACGTTAGTGTTAGCAACTTTTGTTATTGAGTTAGTAATTAGCTTTTCAAGAGGATAAAAAATACTAATCAAGGACCATAGAAAAGTGACGTAGAGCAACTAGCAAATGCTTATGTGGAAACTTTGGAGCATCATAAGAACGGGTAGTCCTGTCCATGCCTCAAAATGACATGTCAATTTCAAATGATCATAATTTTTGATCCTGTTGAAATTATGATGCATACAACATATCAAATCAAAATTCTTGATTTTCGGGCCTTCAAAGATTTTGGATGTGTCATGTAAATTTTCAGGACGCATTTTGAAGAATTTCCCCTTTATCAATATTATTTCCTTTATTATGTTATATGATTTTAAATATTTGATTATTTCCTAAAAGATGACCTCCCTATAAATAGACGTTTAAGATAATATAAATGATACTTCATTATTCAGAATAAATATTATCTTTTGGAATCTTTTTTTAAGTATATCTTCCTTTGCGTCAAAAAGTTTGAATAGTCATATCATCTTAACCCTAGTAAAAGGACCCAGTATGTACATCGAGCACACCATTTTGCTAACCTCCTATGACATCTAATAAGTATGCAAGATGGGATTTTGTCGGACGACAAGTTTAACTTTGGATCTCTAACCCTTTTAACAATAATAATAATATTGTCATTTAGTTTATGCAGCAGATGATCGAAGCTCATAATGATATCCTTGCTTCCTAGGTAATACACCGTCATTACTGATATTATTATCATGAACATGTTGGCTTGACTTGTTCTTTGTTCATCAGAATGACTACATGTAGTCCCATTGGACAATTTTACAATTTGTTTTATTGATAGTATGACCTGCGCTTTGCCCGACAATTGTGAGACTTTTCTACACAACTAACACATGCATCTCAACACACTCCAAGAACAGAGGGATTTGAGTTTGCAATGTGGAGTCCCACGCTCAAGCCTGTCCCTAATCCAGTGGAGCCAATGTCTTGGGGTCAGTGCTTTTTAGTTTCCTTCCTTTTCTTTTGTTTTTTTATGAGGTCCGAAGCAATGTTTTTACAAGCAGATTGGACTGGCCGGTTCAGCCAGTTAGACCTCCGGTCCGTTCATGCCCTTATACCGATGGGGTCAAAACCGGTCAAGAACCGGCTGAACCGGTCCAGACTGTTTCGGATTTAATCAGTCTCGATCTTGTTTTCCATTTGTTTTAAAAGAGAGATTTTGGTTGCAAAAATGGCAATTCAATCCACTGACTTTTTGGAGGATAGATGTACTCCTCCAGCCAACTGGGCAACGTGATTCGTTTAAACTATATTTAGCGAACTTGTTTACACCATTTCTCACCTATTATCGTAAAATAATGTGTAAAAAAGCCAAACACCTAACCATACTATGCGAGACTAGTGGCTACATAATGCAGTATGACATATATTACTTATTTCACAAACCGCTCAATTTCTCCGATTAAACCAATTGAACCGATTGAACAACATATTGATGGCCAACCAAGTCCTGCGAGGTTGTTGACTGAATAATGCACTATATTATATATTACTCACTCCACCAGTCGTCCGGTTTTTCAGGTTAAACCACCTGAACCAGTTAAACTGTGTAATGGGGGCCTATCTAGTATGGCCCTCATTCCGGTTTTCAAACATTCGTGTGAAGTAAGCAAAAGTGGTATGGATGATATAGCCATAAAGCAAACTTATCCATGATATGTCTGCTTTGTTAAAATGATGAGTGAGTTTGTTACTCTTCTTTTGGTTTTAGGTTCAAGTTTTGTTGGGAGCATTTTGGGAGTGAAATCTTCAATGTATTTGGTCAAGTGGAGGGGTATGAAATCTGAGTGATTGAGTCGAGGTTTGCCAAATCTGGTCCCAACATCGTCTGAATGTAAGAAAACAAATGAATAAAAATGTAGGGACATCTCCTGACTGCAAAGGTTGTGAGTGAGACAAAAAAGATAAAGAGTCCGAGCTGCTGCAAACAGGAAACAGGAAACAGGAGAGAAAAACTCAGCATAAATAGGAATAGAATATGGAACATTTGGGTCGAAGAAAAGTACAAAATGACTGACATCATTTGCGTTCACACTATTAAAGAACATTATCACATGACCTTGTCCCCACCTCGCATGTTTCGAAAGTAAACTAAGGAGTAAATTATGTGCGTTCACATTTGGATTGCCATCAAGTCCAAGGATAAACTGGGGGAGTTCGAGCTGTGCATGTCCATAAAATATAGCACGACTGGATTCTTTAGACAACTTTTCGTCTAATATAATCTTTCTTTGTCTAATAATGACGTACTTGGGAATATAACTAGCTGTCTTAGATATGTTATTCGATATCAAATTGATTGCGAGGGTCCTGATTAAGTCGTGGGGTACCTTTGTAGACCTGTGTGCTTAATGATTCATCATAATTCATTCCTCTAAGCTCATGTAGGCCCTTTCACCATGGACTCATCTTCTTTTGTGTGGGTCAGATACAAATGCATGTCGTTGGATCGATAGGAAAAGAGGCATGTGTAATGCATGCCGCTGAGTTAGTAATGTGAACTCTAGATTTGTTGATATAACTTTTGGAGACAAAAGTAAGTCCTAAGCTCACATGGATGAATGCATATTGACAAAGTTTTTGAAATTGGTGAAATTAGCTTTTCTTTTAACCTATATAAGTATAGGATTAGTCATGATTGCGAATAGCGTTGGGCACAGTAACCCCTTAAAAAATTGTAATTCCAGCTCGATTATAGGTTTTGAATGGACGGTAATGTTTATACACTTTCGGACATCACGATTGATGTATCGAGATTATCACCTAATATAATCGCGATTCCAGACAGGAAGTGACAATGAATTTCATTTTGTCCTTTAGTATTCGCCAATGAGAATCAATGGACTAGAATTGACTCTACCGGCTCGGGCCGCAATTCGTGGATATTGACAAAGATGATCATGAAAGACTACAAACTTGTAAGTGAGAAAGAGCTAATTTTCAAATAATTGTGTCAGCTCAGTGATTCTTGTTCAAAGAAACTTTGAACCTAGACTAAGTCATGTATATGTTCATTCGTTTTACGACGAGGAATATCCTTCACCGAAACTTCGATTTTCAGTTTTTATTAAAGTAGGTTTTGTGGCTTGATTATTACGAAAGTTGTGGTGAAAAACACAGCACAAGATTGTATGGAACGGATAGAAACCGACTGGATTGGAAATGGATTTGGGATCAACAGAGTTTCAAGTTACGTTACAATACTCCTACGAAAGCTGTAAAGGACTGGAAAGTTAACTAAAGCTACATGAAGCTGTAAATACAGGAAGTAAAGATGCATTGAAAACTAAAGTGCAGATAAGCTTGAGTGTTTTTGCATTCTTGTTGTCGTCGTCCCTTTCCTCTTTGCCTCCTCTGAGTATTTGTATCTCCTCCTATCCTGCAACAGCTCGTCGGTTACTTCCACCGTGACATTCCGAAATTCCACCAATTGGAATTTATTGAATAATTGAGTTTTATGAGATATACTCGCAGTAAATTCTCGCCCGGAATTGATCATTTCTAGGAATGCTAACCATTAGGGAAAGGCTAATAGGGGAATTAAATTCGCGCGACTAAAGAAAATTCGATCGTGAATGGATTTTGACCATTAAATCGCGAAAGTAATATTTTGAGCCACTGTTAGCCGATCCAAGAATAGTTAGGGGTCAGTTTGTCACTGCCCTAGTAGTGGATCGCGGGTGATTCCGTTGGACCATGAAACGACTTGACGAATGATTCTGAAATTATACTGAATGATTGCACTTCTTGGATCAAGTGATTGATCTTCGCGATTTTAATGACAACCGAGATCGTCACGCACCGAACGGACTTGCACGTGACTCGATTCGGTATTAGTCATGAGTCGATTCTGCGAATTTCCCCAGCAAGCCGCCCGTTAGCTTGAGAAACGCTCGAGTTGCGTTTAATAGAATTTAATTATTGAATTTTTGCCCAAATTGGACACCGGAAAATTAGGAAGTTACGACGGAACGTTAGGACGACATTGGACATGACACGTGTGAATTTTTGGTGCGCTCAATTCCTTCAGAAAAATTTGATTTGGACAAGAAACGGAGGAAGTGACCAAAATACCCCTAGGATTTATTAAAGGGTATGTTTTAAGGGTAAATGGCATTTTGGTAATTTTGCCCCAAAATTTTGATTGGACAATTTTACCCTTGGATATTTTGGAAATTACAAGTATACCCTTGGATATTTTTGTGCAAGAATCGATCTCGACCGTCGGATCAAGATAAGATCGAATCGGAACCGTCGGATTAAAAATATGAGTAAAGGGCATTTTGGTTATTTCCGCAATTGGTCAAATTCTACTATTTGGTCCAAGAACACCCTCTCTCTCTCTCTCTCTCTCTCTCTCTCTCTCTCTCTCTCCCCCTTCCACCGTGAATCCCCTCCCCTTTTCTTTTTTGGCCATGAAACCCCCTCCCCACTGTGACTCTCTCTTTCTCTCACGCCCAAGCTGCATCATCGCCGCCCAAGCCGATCGCCGCCACTCGGGAGCCGTACATCGTCGCCACCATCCCCGATTAAGTGCCGCCGCTCTCCGTTTTAGCTGCGATAGTCTAGAACGCGGGTAAGTCGCAATCTAAACCCAATTTAGGATTTCGGGTATTGAAAGGCGATTTTAGGCGAAACCGGGCGTAGGGTAGGTGCAAAATGGCATAATTTAGAAGTGGGATTAGGTGGCGGGCCTTAGAATTGAAACAAAAAAATTTTTATTGGAAAATTCAGAATAATAGGGGCTGCGAATTATTGTTCACGAGCTGTAATTTACTGTTCATGGGACTGTGATGATTTGTTCGGGACGCAAGTTGGATTTTTAGAATCGAAAATTTATGACGAGAAAGTCTTGTGAAGGACCCGAATCAATTTGAGACCATTTGATTAGAGAAAAATAGCAATTTCCGTGTTTTCGTGTATTGAAATTATAATTAAGTTGGGATGGTGAAATGGACAATATGCGGGTGCGAAATATTGGGGTTTAAGATCGGAAATGTTGTGGTGGGTCTTAAGGATTATTTTTGGAATTTTTGGAGGACAATTTGAGGTGAATTATAAGCTGCGAGTTACTGTTCACAAGATTTGAATTACTGTTCACGGGGCTGTGATGATTTGTTTGGGACGCAAGTTGGATTTTGAGAACCATTATTTAATGGCGAGAAAGTGTCGTGAATGATCGGAATTAATCCGACGCCATTTGGTTGGAGAAAATTGGCAATTTACGTGTTTTGGGCATGATTGAATTATTCTGTTGGGGGTGTCGAGGTTGAATAGTTGTTGCCTCGTGACCGGAATTTAGGCTTGAATGTGTGTTATATGAGGTGACATGAGGATGAAATGAAGATGTTTCGAGGCTGGAGTGAGACTGAATAGAGTGTCAGATGTTGTGGATGGAATTGGCGAGCTTAGGGCTCGATTTAAGGACAAGTGGTGTCAATTTGGTGTGTGGTAGTATGGCTGGATTGTGGTGTTTAATATGCTCGGAAATGTCGAAATTATGCCTATGAACATGGCTGTATTTGTGGGTCTATGAGTGGCCTTGTGTGTTTATTGAACTGCGATTGATGGATTGAAATGTGTTTGATTATGTGCATGCGTGGACCAAATTAATTTAATTGTTGAAATTGGCCTTGTCGAATGCTGAGTGAGCATGTTTTACGTGTTAATTGATGCGTACATGGGCCGCGTGTGATGGGCCAGTTGAGTGTGGTAAATGCTTGATGAGCATGTGCATGAGTCAGAAAGAAAAGTGGTGTGGCATGTGATTGTGGAAGTTATGTGAAAGTGTGTAAATGTGAGAATGGGATCGGGCCAAGTATCATAAGCTCGAGCAGTGATCACGTAGGTCTGTTGCATTTGACACAGGCTAAGGCTTGAAAAAGCAAGAATGAGAATCGGTCCGAGATACGATCAGTTCGGGTTAGACTGGGATTGGACCGAGGTATTATAAGCTCGGGTTCCGATCATGTAGGCCTGTTGCATTTGGTGCGGGCTGAGCATTGGATCGCAGTGTACCTAAGACGTGTATGTTTACGCGGGTCACTGACGAGCGATATGGGAAGTGATGAGTGGTTGCGGTGTACCTGACGCGTGTACGTTTACGCGGATCACTGGCGAGTGATGTGGGAAGTGATGAGTGGTCGCAGTATACCTGAGGCGTGTACGTTTACGTGGGTCACTGGTGAATGATGTGGGAAAGAGGAATTGAGAATGAAAAGAATGTGTGCGAGATGAGAATGGTACATGCGCGTGTTTGCATCTGATGTAATTGTGATTGAGCGTGGGTGTGCGCATGATTGAGCTTGACCATATTAATTGATGTGCCTGCTTTATGATTACTTGATGTACGTGAATGTGTGTGATTGCGTAATTATCTGGAGGTACGTGATAGCCTAAGTAGGGTCTAGGTTACAACTTATTGAGAAGTGTCTCGTGGTTGTATAAACCAAACCATATCAGATAACCCGCCTGAACAAGGAATCAGTCACCATCGCCACCGTCAGAATGTTTTGGTACAGTCATGCACATCGAGAATAATTTCGTGGAGTACACCCTAAATGGATGTCGTACCAAGGACGCAAGGACTAGTGAGGAGGCGATGAGCTAGTGTACGTGTAGTACCGCTTTGGTAGATAAGGAATTTGCCTCTTTTGATTATGATTTTTTTTTACGTAATCACAGTTGATGTGCATGTAAAATTTATAGACCCAGAAACATCGAGAAAGTGTAAGTATGTTCATATGTGGATAATGTAAGGTTTGTAAGTGTTGGCGGTTGGTCGTGCAAGTTTAATTCTGGTGTTCTCCAATTTATTGTCCGAGTTTAATCATTTATTTCCGCTACAATTAACTATGTTGCGAAACCGTTGAGTCGGCGACATACTCCTAGGATGTCGCATTGTTTGACTCATGGAGGTGAGGTGTGGAAAGCATTAGATTTGAGTCGGGGCGTGACATTCACATTTTCAAACTTTGAATATTTTGGCGCTTCTAGTAACTGCTATTTCTGATCACGTTTTCTCAATTTTATTGTCCGCCAAAACCTGATCTCAACCGCTAAGATGATTTCAAATCTGGATAAGTAACTTCCCACAATATGCTCATGCTCACTATCTCCGCTTTTGCTCATAACTTCATGTTATCGTGATGTACGTGGCTGGGCTGTGATTTTTCAATGTATTCTCGAAGTGTGAATCTCTCGAATTTCAGGAAAGGGTCGCTGTCCTAAAATATTAATCTTCCATCCTCCCGAATTACAACTCTCTATATTTCGATAAATATACATATTTTCATCATTTACCGAACTCGGGAAACGATGCCATTCACACTTGCTCCTCGGCATGTTTCCGAATTTGGTCTAGACGAGTTTCGGAAGATGGCTGATTTCCCTTGTACGCCAGATTCAGCATTAAAGCCGATTCGGCACTTATGCCGATTCTTATTTTGGTGTCAACATATGCCCCCTTTTAAAAGGATTAAAAGAACTTTTAATTTTTTTAAATGCCGAAAGGAAAGACACTTACGTTTTGTTATTGCCATCGCTTCGTCACCTTGCTTCGTGCGCTACACCCTTTCCTCTTCAAAACACTTTCTCTAAAATCGTTCTTTTCTTCGTGCCCTTACATTCTCACCTTTTCGACTCTCTGTAACTTCTCAATTCTCTGCACTCTCTCTCGATAGTCATCTGACTCCAATGGCTTCCAAAGCTTCCAAGGAGCAAACTTTTTCTTTCTCTGCCTCAGTTGCTCTTGATCGTTACCATATATTCCGAGATTCTAAAGATTTCAACGAAAACTTTCATCTGTTCTCTGTGGAGAATGATTTGGAAGATTCTTTCATCCTTGGTCTAGCAGTGCACAATCAGTTCTCTGTCCCAAGGTGCCTAACAAGCCACTTCCCACGTCATCAATTTGAAGTGCTTCCAGTCCACGAGTCATCCATCTTTGCATATCAGTGGCACTCTTGTCCTCCTCACCTTAGGGCTTTTTCTGTCTTTGAGCCAGACTTCTACCAGTGGTATCTTCGACTCCTTCTGTCTAAGGGTCCCCTTTGGGATATCCTTTCAATTCATAATGCTCTGCGTCTTAGCTGTTTTGATTACCATTTGAATTATGCACTAATCGGAGCATTATCTTGCTTTTGGTCGCCCTTTACTAATTGCTTGTTTTTCCCTTTTTCTCCTATGTCGATAACTCTGCTTGACGTATACTGTCTTACTGGACTCTCTCCTTTAGGTAGAGACCCATCTACCTTATCTCTCGATTCTCGCTCAATATTTGGTAAATTATCTGATTCTGAAATGGCCTATGGAGCATTCATAAAAAAGTACTTCACAAAGGAGAATATAGTTACCGACGAGGAGCATACTGCTTTTCTTCTATACTAGCTCTGTAAATTCCTTTTTTGTCATCCCATAGTTAGGATTTCAAATAACTTTGTTGTTGTTGCCTCCACTCTAGCGTCAGGGACCCCATTGCCCTTGGGCAAAACCATATTAGCTTTGCTGTATCGAGGTTTAGCCCATGCTTCCCCCTCTATTGCTTCAGAAGAAGTTAGTGGAGTTTTTGGTGGTTCTCTCTGGCTCCTTCAAGCATGGGCGGCTTTTTATTTCCCTGCTTGGTTTTCTAAGGACCAAGTTGTCCAGCCTCTTTTAATCTCTATTCCTGACCATCCAGTTTGTCAGGCCTTGAGTAGAAAATTAATCCCTATTGCCGAAGAGCTATCTTCTTATCTTTAGTACTTTATTTCTCAAATTTATTCTGCTGAGGAGAACCCATATTCTTTCACTCCTTTCTTTGTTTCCCAATTCAAGTCCTACCTCCCTACTTTCCAGAAAAATAGGAGTGACTTTTGGCAAACCGTTCTGACTTCTATTGATCTTCCCGTAAGATTTTCAATAAAAGGTAAATTCGTTACTGGTTTTGAAATTTACTCTCCCCAATACTGTGCTAGACAGCTTGGGCTAATTCAAGGGGTTCTTGTTCCAGCCATATATACCTTTTTATATACTTCCTTTGACAAAATATCATGCAAGCTTAAAGATAGCCAACCTTTTATTGAACTGTCCATGCTGGTTCGGGGTGTTTATTGATTATTTTGTGTCGGCGAGTTCATTGGATACCCCAACTGCTCTTCAGCTGATTTTGACCTCTGGTGAGATGGCTATAGAAAGACCATATTTTCAGATTCTCTAGATCAAATTCTCCTGAAGATAAAGGATACTATTCCTCTCACGTTGTCAAAAACAATCGAAGCTGCCAATGTACCTTTAACTAAACCAGCAGAGACTTCTAAAGGTAACTTGATTATGCTTTTCCATATCCATGTATTTTGTTTGATATTCAACTTCCAATCTGACTTTCTATTCTTATAGTGAGTAAGAAAAGGAAAGCTTCAGACTCACTTGCTCTTGCTCCAAAGAAAGTACCAGCAAAGCAGAAGGTGAGGAAGGTATTCATTCGATCCTCAGAGTCACCTCCAGAGAGCTCACCCTCAATGAGTCAATCTCCAAAACCCACACTTCGAGCCATGATAAAGTCACGCACTCCAAAAGGTAATTCTCAGGCTTTATTTTTGCAGGTTATTACAGCCTTAACTTGTTTATCTTCTGATAATCCAGGAACTCTTAAGACCTATCAGCCTCGTGCTATTTCTCTCGGTTCTCTTCCTGACAAGACTCCTATTCCACTAGCTTCCAATCTTTTATCATTGATCCTTGCTCCTATGTCAGAAGCTGAATCAATTCAAGAACAACCTTTTGTTCCACATCTGGAAGAGAGTATATCGCTAAAGGATACTCTTATCCCTGTTATAGAATCTGAAGAAGATCTTACTTCGTCTTTTATCGGTAAATATTATTATCTTTTATCCGAATCAAGGTTTTATATTGTTGTCTACCATGCATCGGCCAACATTTGTAGTCACTGATGAGACCATTCATGTGCTTCAAGAAACTTCAATTTCTAAAGAAGCATCAAATGTATCACTACTAACAACTTCCGATGAGCCTATCCCTACGCTTCAAGAGACTCTAACTCCTGCAAGAGCATCAAGTGTAACACTGCCTGTGACATTCCAGATTTTGGCCTATTTTTGGGGTTTATAAAACGTGTAATTCGTCAGTGCGCTTATAATGGAATTTCGCCCGAGAACTGATCACTCTCGGGTTCTTGTTTTTAAAAAAATAGAAATTCTGTTAGAATCGCACTCGATCGAACTTGGCCGTTAATTAGACCCCGAACTTGGCAGTCGATTTCCGGGAGTTTCGGGACGAAATAAATTGGACGGTGTCGATATTATTGTGGCCAGCATCGAGATTGTCAGGAATAGTGGAAAAGTGGATTTTTGAACCGGTGCGGATTTGGACTAGTAGACCTCCCTCGTAGTGTGTCTTGGGTTATTATATTTTGGTCATTTACCCTAAAATATTATTTGGAATTTTTAGAGGATCGTTAGGCCTTTTTCTGAATTTAAATCGGGACCGTTAGGTTGATTTTTTGTTTAAACCATGTCCATTGGATCGCGCTTATAAAATTTTAATCAGTCTTTTTTCTCTTTTCTCTCTCTCTCCTCTCTCGCGTCCTGTCCCCTCCCCTGCGTGCGTCCTCTCTCTCTCTCTCTCTCTCTCTCTCTCTCTCTCTCTCTCCCCTTCCCCTCTTTCCTCTGCCGTGCACGCTTTTCTTTTTCCCTTCCCCATGCGCGTCCCCTCCCATGCAGACACCCAGCCCCCCTGACACTTCTCTCTCCTATCTCCTCCCTTTTTCCTCTTCTCCTTCGTTTCTTCTTCTTCTTCTTTGGCTTCTCTGGGTCTGCTTCGTTTCTGTCCGCTCGCCCAGCAGACGCCGCTCGACGCCGCCCTGCCTAGCTGCCGAGAGTGCCGCCATCGCCAGCCCGACCGCTGCGCCGCGCGGCCCGGCCAGCCCCGCCGCCACGTCCCCGTCGCCGCCGGCCCCCACCTCGCCGACTGCTCTCTCTCTCGGCCCTCCACGCCAGCCGCGAGCTCAGCTCGCCGGATCGCCAGGAGCTTGACGCTCCGACGACGGCGCAGCTGCCCCACCCCAGGCCGAGCCCCGCCGCCCCCCAGTTCTCTCTCTCTCTCTCTCTCTCGCCTTTTTCCCCCCCGGCTGACCCCTCTCTTCGTCCAGCCGTCGCCGCCTCGTTCCGGCCACGCCGCCGTGGTCCGGTGCTGTCCGGCCTCCTTCCAGTCGTCGTCGCCCGTCGCCGGTCGTCCGGCCAGCCGCCCCAGCCACACTCCCCCGCCTCAGCCACCTCCTTCCCTTCCTTGCCAGCCATCCGCCGCTCGCTGCCGCCGCCGCCGCCGGCCGCAGCTCCGGCCAGCCAGCCCAGCCGGCCAACCCAGCCGCGCCGCCTAGCCGGCCAGCCGCCGCTCGCCGCCGCCGCCGCCGCCACCGCGTCGCCGCCGCCGCCGCCACCGCCGGCCGCAACTCCGGTCAGCTAGCCCAACCGGCCAACCCAGCCGACCAGCCAAGCCGTGGCCCGCGCGCGCAAGACGCGAGCCCGTCACCCTTGGTCGTGCCCGCGCCGTGCCCACTCCCGCGCCCGTGCCCGCGCCCGTTGTCCAGGCGCATTGCCCATCCGCGCGCCGCGCGTTCGCCGCGCCCGCGCACTAGGCACGCCGATCGGCCATTGTGCCCACTTTGGCCGGTCAGCGCGCCCGTGTGGCTCGTGCCCGCGCCCAGTCGGAACTTCTCACCCGGGCCATTTTGGGCCCGAGCAGACTTTTCCTGGGCCAAAATTTGGTAAGCGACTTCCTAGACCCTACTTAGTCTTTTGGGTAATTCATTGACTAGTCTCGGGTTAGAACGGCTAGGGCGTGCATTAATTTAGTGATATTGTGATTTAATTATGCAATTTGAATTGGATTAGACAGTATGCTTAATTTGGGGAAATCGTGTGTGACCGACTTGTACGTCAGGTTTGTGAATTGAGGTGGCAGAGTGTGAATTGAACTGAGCTGAATTGAGTGTGGTGGCATGTTAGTGTGACATTGGTGGAATGTAATGTGGTGAGCATGATTAAGTTTGATTTGTACGATGTGTTGATTGGCGAATTGTGTTATGGTGCATGTGCATGAGAAAAGCCCGGATCGATCGGAGGGCTACCAACCTGAGGCATAGGTTACACGGGTGTGGCAAATAAGGCATGATTGGACCTGAGGCGTGTTTACGCGGGTCATTGGAAAGAAAGTTGAGCCCGAGGCGTGTTTACGTGGGCTGTGAAAGGAAGGTTGGACCTGAGGCGTGTTTACGCGGGTCATTGGAAAGAAAGTTGGGCCTGAGGCGTGTTTACGCGGGCTGTGAGAATGAGCCTGAGGCGTGTTTACGCGGGCTGTGAGATTGGGCCTGAGGCGCAGTGGCGCGGGTCGTGGGAAAGATGTTCGACCACGTGTGCGAATTGTGTGATTGGATTGGCTAGTTGATTGTGTGACTGGATTGGCTGGTTGAGCGTGTGGACGCGTGTGCGTGATGTGACTGATTGGTTTGGTTCAAGGTGCGTGTGGATACTTGGTTGGATCGTTTGATTTCGAGTGGAAGTGTGTGTGATGGTGATTGTGATGTGGCGGTGATTTATTTTTGCATTATTATGCTTGAACTAATATGCAGGATTGGCATGTGGTTCGAGGCGAGGTAAACCTTTCATGTGTAATTGACTGTCTTGATTGGTAGTGCGCATGTTAGACTGGTCTGGGTACGCATTAGCCTAGGTTAGGTTTAGGTTGTTGCTTATTGAGACTCTGTCTCACGGTTATTATATAACCATTTCAGATCTGTGACCATAAGAGATGGAAGACGCTGCAAGGGTATTTCGGAGATCGAGGACGGGTCAAGCACCCGGCATTTTGAGTTCCCCTTTTTGGTAGAGGAGTTAAGTTTGTTGTTATTGTCCCTTTTTTGAGAATTGTAGTTTTGCTGTTGTGGCTTAGCTTGGGGATTGTCCTTCGTGGACGTAGTATGTATTTGTCAAGTGTATAAGTTATAGTTATTGTTTCATGCTGTCGCTATCCCTTGGTCATTATTTATTGTCTGGGTTGTTTCTATTTGTTTCCGCGTGTGCTTAATCTCTGATGTTTTGGGATTGGGTCGGCGACGTATCTGGGACGTCGCATTTAATGATCGACCATCGAGGGATGTCGCGAGCTCGGCGGGGTCCGGGGCGTGACACTGCCTGCAGTCACTGATGAATCTCGGGAGATTTCAACTTCTGAAAGAGCACTAAGTATACCACCTGCTACTTATACAATTACTGTTTTGCTTCCCTCCACATCTCAGGCTGTGCCTAGTCCACTTGTCGAGATAGAAATCTTTTCTCAAGCTGAACAAGCAGAACTAGAAAGGAATTTGGCAGGTTCCCATCCTAGCTCCTCAACAGCTCCTTACTCTCCAGAGTCCTCAGCTCTATTAATGTCAGCTGAAATCCCTAAAGAGATAGCTAAAGCCAAATGGGAAAAACTCCTTAACTTACTGGAACTTGGCTATGGGAAGTTGATCAATGACTCTGATAAAGAACGCCAGGCAAGGATTCTTTTCCAAGAAGTATGCTCTGGCAATCCATCTTTCATTTTATCTGAACCTTTCTAGGACAAGATTGATCTCTTTGCAGTTAGCTTTGTGTATGCTATGAGCACAATAAGAGTTAATCTTGATCAACTCCTACGCCTACTCTTTGGAGAAAACCGAGGACTGGCAATTCAAGATGAACTGGCTCGTAAACACGAAGATGTTCGTCTTTTCTACAACAATTTCAAAGTTGAAGATGGCAAACTTCAACGTTTGGAAGCCAAGAAAGAAGAGCTCGAGGCAGAGCTGAGGATGGTGAATGCTCAATTAGAAGAACAAAAGCTCACAGTTTTAATTTTTTGCCCTACACTCGGCGCAAAATGAAACAATGTCGGGAGTTGGAGAAAGAGTTTGATGCCACTATTGGAATGATCAGAGTCCACAAAAAGAAGAGAGCTGAGATTATGAATAAAAATCATAGACTTGAGACTGAATTGAGAGACTTTGTAATTGAAGCTAAAACCTTGTTGGCCAGATGGCAATGAATTGAAAGTCTTGCTTGTTGAATTTTGAACTCCTTTACTTTACATTCACTCAATATCTCGATGATATAATTTCCCGACGCTGTTCTTTGTTCACATAAATAATTTAACCCTCACAACCAAAGGTTAAATCTAATCTTCGTTCGGCTCCTTTAACATCTAAACCAACTCAAAGAAAATTGCGCTATTGCTCCATTATGACGAGGAATATCCTTTCTGAAATTATTGACTTCAAAATAACTGATTGTCTACCCACGTTCAGTCACTATCTCAGTTTTTCCAAAAGAACTCTGGCGCATTACTATCCATGATCTGCTCCATATCCTTTATCTTTATAACTACTCAAGCTACCAAATCTTTGCTAAGAATTTACAGTCCTGTTCATAATGTCTTCATATGGTTCTTCCTCTCAATTGCCTCTTTGGTCCTAATCACAAAGACATCGTATTTCTTAGATCTGGTTTGGGAGTTATGCTCTTTATTCCCTGCTAGCTTTGATGAATTCGAGCATAATGTGAGGGAAATTTGGAATTTGGAACCTTTTATTGTGGAAGCCGATGCCCTTCATCTTCAAATTGAGAAAGAATCTTCCTGATTGCAAAATTCCAAAGAGGACTATGTTCAAGCTCAAGACTCCTACACTCAAGCTAGAGATGACGTTGAGATGACGCGTCACCTTCTTAATTTCTTTTCCAATCATCATCATCATGTGGAGCAGAGGTTACTCAGAGATGAAATTTCCCATGTCAAGTCTATGGTTGAAGCTGCTTCAAACAAGTACAGGCGGTTGCTTCAAAAAGCTTAAGAGAAGTTTGAAATTGTCCGCTTTCATTCTTGTCACCTAGAGTATCTTGAGGGACAATAATCTAAACTCCATCATGATCTTCCCTTGCATTCTCATCATGTAGCCGAAAACCTCATACTTATTAATGACTTGCAGACTTTTGTCACCAAGATTGGAATGTATTTTCATTTTGAATGAATAAATTAACTTCCTTGTGTTTCCCAAATTGATGGATGATATTTCTTCAAAAATTTCCCATTAATAGAGCGTGATAGTTCTCTTCCGTTGACATCCATCAATCGGTATGCATTCCCATTAAGCACTTCGGTAACCAAATATGGACATTCCCAATTTGATGACCATTTACCGAATTCCCTATTTTGGAGGTTAAATGGCAAAATTGCTTTCCACACTAAAGCCCCTACAATAAACCGTTTGACCTTAACCCTTTTACCAAAAGCTCTAGCCACTCTTCTCTTTTGTGCAATCAACTAATCCAAAGAAGCTGCACGAACCTCATCTAGCTGATCCAAATTTATGTGCATCCAATCTCTATAATCTTCAGACAACATCTCGCTCTGCAATTGGACTCTTAAAGATTGTACTGTTATTTTCATCAGTAAAACTGCTTCCTGTCCATATGTAAGCATATAAGGACTGACACCTGTGCTCGATCTTCATGATGTTCGGTATGCCCACAATACTATTGATAATAAAACATCCCATTTTCTTGGATTTTCTTCTAGGTGTTTCTTGATTAGTCCAATAACAACCTTATTAGTTGCTTCAGCTTGTCCATTCGCCTAGGGATAATATGGTGTGGAGTAGACCATTTTGATTTCTCTTGATCGTGCAAATTCTATCACTTTACTTCCAGTGAATACTATTCCTTGGTCCGCAGTAATCGACTCGGGCAAGCCAAACCGATGAATTATGTTTTCTTCAATAAACTTAACCACAGTCTTCTATGTAATATTCTTATATGGAATGGCCTCCACTCACTTTGTGAAGTAATCCGTAGCTAATAAAATATAACTATACTTATGAGAAGAGGGTGGATAGATCTTACTTATTATGTCCATTGCCCATCCCCTAAATGGCTATGGTTTTATGATAGAATGGAGCTCTATAGCAGGTACATGTTGTAACGATCTATGCTTTTGACACGAGAGATATGCTTTGGCATAGTTGATACAATCTTACGTTATGGTTGGCCAAAAGTATCCATATCTTTTTAATAGCCATCTTATCTTGATTCCTACTCGATGAGCTCCACATAAACCTTCATGCGTTTCTGCTATCACCAATTTTGCATTATCTTCATCAAGACAACGTAACAGTAATCCATCTAAGGATTTTCGATATAATTCTTCTCCTAATATAACATATTTCTGGGCTTGCATCCTTAGCTTTCGATCTCTCGAATCTGGATTCTTCAAATATTCAATGATAGTTTGTCTCCAATCCTCTTCTTCAACCACTTTGCTAACTGCTATCGCTATCTTTCTATGTTCAATAAAAGGTATCGACAGCGTTATAGTAGTCATGATGTCTGTCACTTCTTTTGATATTCGGTATCCAGAAGCTACTTGAGCCAACTTTTTAGCCTCGAAATTCGTATCTTTTCTCACACGAACTATGTCGTACTTTCTAAATTGTTCTAACTGCCTCTTGGCCAGACAGTAATAGCCAATCAAATTTTCATGTGAGCATTGATATTTTTCCTTTAATTGTTTCATCACTAATTGTGAATCACCAAACACTTTGATAAATTGCACTTTTAGCTCAATCAATATCCCCAAGCCAATAATCAATGCTTTATATTCAGCTTGATTATTTGAACATTCAAAGTCTAACTTACACATGCACCTTGTAAGTTTTCCATCAAGAGAAATTATTATCAATCCTGCTTCAGCCATACTCTTAACACGCGATCCATTGAAATACATAGTCCACGGTAACACTTGATTGAAGCTCTGCTCATTTTTTTTTCATTTGCAAACATGGGTATTCGGTAAGAAAATTGGCAATGGCTTGACGTTTTACTACCTTGATCGGCATATATGTTAAATCAAATTCGGACAATATAAATGCCCACTTGGCTATACGCCCTTTTATCACAGGTCGAGATAACATGTATTTTATTATATCAGTCTTGCCGATCACATGCACTTTAGTTGGCAATAAGTAATGTCTTAACTTCATACAAGCAAAGTATAAAGATAGACATAATTTTTCAAATGCGGTATATCTTTTTTCAACATCAGTTAGTATTCTACTCAAATAATATACCGCTTGTTCTTTTCCACTTTCATTCTCTTGTGACAACATACTCCCGATAGTCATATCGGTAGCCGATAAGTACAATTTCAGTGGTTTGCTTGCTTTTGGCGGCACTAATACAGGAGGATTCATTAGAGAAGTTTTGATCAAATCAAATGCCTTTTGCTGTTTCTCTCCCCATACAAATTCGTTCTAATTCTTAAGACGCAAAAGTTGTGTCATAGGTTCCATCTTGACGGACAAATTGGCAATGAATCTTCTAAGGAAATTTATTTTCCTAATCACCATTTGTAGTTGTTTCTTGGACTTAAGATGGGGAAGCTCCATAATAGCTCTTGCTTTGTTCTTGTCAATTTCAATCCCCCTCTAGTTGACTAAGAATTCCAAGAAATTTCCTGCTCGTACTCCAAAGGCGCACTTGGTTGGATTCATCTTCAATTTGTACTTCCTCATCCTGATTAATGCCTATTCGAGATAATCCAGATAATCTTTTTGGGCTGACTTAACCACCATGTCATCAATGTAAACTTCTAAGAATTTACCGATCATATCATGAAAAATAAAATTCATTGCCTGTTGATATGTGGCTCCTGCATTCCTCAATCTGAAAGACATAACTAACCATTGAAAAGTCCCGATCGCACCAAGACATCTAAATGCTATCTTTGGGACGTCTTCCTTAGCAATAAAAATCTAGTTATAACCCGAATGACCATCCATCAGGGATAACATCTCATTTCCCGACACCGAATCTACTAATATATCTGCCATGGGCATTTGATATTCATTCTTTGGAGTAGCATTATTTAGATCCCGAAAATCATTACATACTTTCAACTTCCCATTCTTCTTTTTCACAGAGACAATATTTGAAATCCACTCTACGTACCTAGCCGTTTCAATAAATTTTGCCTTCAGCAGCTTTTCTATTTCCTCTTTTACTTTATCAACTACATCAGGAGCAAATCTTCTAGCTAGCTACTTATGTGGATGAAATCCCTTCTTAATTGATAGACGATGTTCTACAATATCTCTTGATAAACTAGGCATTTCATGATAATCCCATGCAAAGCAATCCTTATATTCTTTGATCAGGATAATCAACTTGTCCTTCATGCCCCCTTGCAAAAATGTACTTACATACACTGGGCGAAAAAGACCAGGTTCTCTTATATCAACCTCTAGTAATGGATCTTGAGCCTTTATTGTTCTGTCTTCCTTGACTAATGCATCTTCCCATTCATCAATACAATCTGAGGCTTCAACATTTTGTTTTGCCATTTTTGCCAGGTGTGTGAAGTATCTTTCACAAACTTCTTGCAATATGAACTCGTTTTCCATAAAGAATGTGTAATTCTTCTAATGCCAAGCTTGACTTGGGATCTATTCAGCTTTCCTATCCTCGAAGCGGTAATAAGCAAGGGATTGTAGATCTATCTTTGGTAATTTAATAGCATAACGCTCATAAAGACAATTCCGATGTTCTTGACAAATGTCAATCCATTCGATTGAAGCATATCTCGAATCTGCTTCAACATATTCCACTTTCTCACCGTTCCAAAATGCCAACATTTGATGCAAAGTTGAAGGTACACACTGATTAGAGTGTATCCAATCTCTTCCGAGCAAAAGATTATATGAACCATCAGATTCTACTACAAAGAAAGTCATTTCAGCCGACTTAGATCCTATGGTTAAATCAAGAACTATTGCCCCTTTGACTTCGGTAACCTCCCCAAGAAAATCAGATAATTGAACGTTAGATGGGATGATGTCATTATCATATTTTCCTAATTTCTTGAAATATTTGTAAGATATGAGGTTCAAAGTAGCTCTAGCATCTACAAAGATTTTACCGACAAACCTACCATTGATCCTTCCTGAAACAATCAAGGATCTTAAATGTTTCATTCTTTTAGAAGGTACCTTATCAAACTTGATGGCTTCTTTGTCAGGAAACTGAAATTCTGCCATGGCTGTTTCTTTTTCTGAAATATGTTCGATATCTTCCTCCACTATCAAATTAGTTCCATACTTTGCTGGAAGTCTAGCGTGGACTATGTTTATCCGTACTAAAGAACCATATTTCTTCGACATCTTAGAATAGCTACTTCGGTAACTTCTGCCATTCTTTTGTGATAATTTAGGATCTAAGTCTTTTTGTTCCACCTTCCGTTATTGCTTTGGATTGAAAGCTACAGTAATCTGCCCAAAATTAATTGTTTGTGGACCCTGAGCAACTCTTTTCTCTTTTTTCGTTTCGATCTGAGAGCTACTTCCCGAATCACCTGGTTCTGGTTTACTCTGACTTTTTTCATCGAGATTTCTTCTCCATACCCAATTGTCTTTCCTGCTGACAGATGTGAAAGGCAAACCTTGCCTTATAATACCTTTGATTTGGCCATTCTCAAAATTCCTTTGCCTATTTCTTATTCACTGGAAACGCCTTTTAATAGTTCTATAAGATGCCTGTCCTAGCGATTTAACTGTTGACCATTTCCCTTCGAGAGGATTATATAGCACCTTAACCATTTTTCTTCTGTAGACTTCCTGAGATTTTAATGGTGGTGGATCATCAAATTCATCTCCCCAATTGGTTGGCTCAACTAGCAATGATGAAGAAAGATAATCATCTGTATTTCCACAATAGACCACATAGTCAAACTTCCCACTAGGTTCTCCAAGCAATCCGACTTAGGAATCACCTTCCTTATATCGCTGCCATAGATTCTTTTTCTCTGTAGGCTTCGGTAATGTTTCGTTCTCTTCATGAACTTGCGTAGTTGACTCCCGAATTGGGGGGGCTAGTTGAGATGAACTAGGGTGCTTTTCTTTCGTCTCATGACTATGACTAGCATCTTTCCTTTCAAGCACTTGTGCTGTTTGTCTTGGGTAAATTTTCTCCTCTCTTGCTTGTACCGAAGAGCTTTCGGCAGCTACAATCTCAGATTTTACTCGTGTTTCGCTTATCCTGTGAACAAATGATCCCGATCTGTATCTTCCTCTCGCTCCCCTCATGAATTGGAACTTGGGAAACTCCCGATTCAACTCCCGATCCTGCTGAATGAACTCCTGGTGGCAGCAAGTGCCAAGTTATTTGTTGTCATCATCTGTCGTCTCTCGTATATTGACCATGTTGATCATCTTTGGGAAATAATCTAAATCTACTTCCATTAGAGCCTTGCCTTTGTCCTCGGCAAATTTAATTTTGCCTTGACGAATTGCTTCTTGGATTGTCTTTCTAAACACAATGCAATTCATCGTATCATGAGTTGTAGAGTGATGCCATTTACAACATCTCTTGTCTGCTACTTCTTCTTTTGATGGGATTACTTGTCCTTCAGATAATTTGATTATTCCATCTTTCAACAATAGATCAAATATTTCATCTAACTTGTAAATATCAAAAGAATAGTTATTTGTCTCCTTAGCTTTGAACTTGGATACATCTCTCACCTTGGCCGGCTTAAGTGCTGGGCACACATATGGTTTTTCAAGTACCATAGTTGTTACAGCTATCTCATTCTCCTCTTCGGCTATCCCACCATGTTCGGTACTTTCGGCAAATGCAACTGCCTGTCGATTGTCCTTATTTGGCTTCTTATCTCTCTCCTTCAACAAATGTTCATACTTAGAAACCCAGGTGTTCAATTAAAAGAGATCCTCAAAAGCTTGTCCTTCAAATCTTTCCTTAAGATTAAACCTCAAGCCATTAAAAGCCAAATCTGTGAACTCCTTCTCAGTGAGCGAAGTTAAACATCGGTTTCTGGATTTCTTGAAACGGGCAATAAACTGTTCTACTGTTTCGGTATTATATTGGTATATCCTAGCCAAATCGGCTACCGTTACCTCTGGTACCGTTCGGTAAAACTGAGAATGAAACTGCCTTTTCCATCTCAGCCCATGTTTGAATAAAATTCGCAGGCAAATTTGTATACCAAGTAAACACTGTTCTTGACAAAGACAATGGGAACAACTTTAACCTTAGATACTCATTAGTTCCAGCTTCTCCACATTGTGCCAGGAATCGACCCACATGTTCCACGGTCGACTTATCTTTCTCTCCAGTAAATACAGCAAAGTCTGGCATCTTGAAACCCCTTGGATATGGTCTGTTATCAACCAAATCGGGATGTGGCTTCCTATATACTGGCCTTGGTAATCCTCTCTCTGCTCCCAACTATTGCATCACCAATTCTGCCACTCTATCTGGGTTCCATGGCCTTAAATTTTGCCGACCTAATCAAGGATCTTGCCTCATAGGATCAAACTGTTAAGGTCGATTCACCATTTGCTACTCCATATTAAAATTAACGAATGATGGTGGCCTATAAAGAGGGTTTTCTATCACATGAGGATACGGTTAAGGGGCAGGTGGTTTGATATGGTTAACATTAGGCATATTTACTGATGAAGGTATATTCATCATTGGTGGTGCATTTGTGACCATGGGATTAACCAAATTAACATCATTCAGGACATTTTGAGGAAAACTATAAGTACTAACACCGTTCACAAGATTTATAGGGGTAGGATTCTCTAGTCTTGATATAATTCTAACAAGAGGTTGAGAATTTGATCCTCCATTGCCATTATACCCTATATGAGGAGGTCCCGAAGTTAGTGGAAACAATGTTACCCCAAGAGGATTTACATTAAAGGGTGGAACTTGGGAAGATGAACTGAGACGCGATATTACCTCATTTATAGCATTGAGCACCATGGGTTTTATCACATCTGTCACATGTCGTACTATATGGTTGGTAAGATCGTTCTGTTATTCTTCAAACAACCTTTTGATCGTGGCTACCAAGGTACTATCTAGTGCCAATGCGCGGGCTTGTTCTTCAATTAATTGCCGAGGAATGTCGGCACTTTCTTCCACTTGATTAGCCGCTGAATGCTCAGAACGTGCTCCTTCAACTGGATTGTTGATGTTATTCACCGGTATTCCTTCAGATTGCCTAGTTCTCACCATTTTTCCAAATCTTATCACGCAGGTCCCACCAGGCGTGCCAAAAAGATGTTTGCTCATTTTACGACGAGGAATATCCTTCATCGAAACTTCGATTTTTGATTTTTATTAAAGTAGGTTATGTGGCTTGATTACTAGGAAAGTTATGGTGAAAAACACAGTACAAGATTGTATGGAACGGATAAAAACCGACTGGATTGGAAATGGATTTGGGATCAACAGAGTTTCAAGCTACGTTACAATACTCCTATGAAAGCTGTAAAGGACTGGAAAGTTAACTAAAGCTACAGGAAGCTATAAATACAGGAAGTAAAGATGTGTCGAAAACTAAAGTGCAGATAAGCTTGAGTGTTTTTGCATTCTTATTGTCTTCGTCCATTTCCTCTTTGCCTCCTCTAAGTATTTATATCTCCTCCTATCCTGCAACTGCTTGTCGGTTACTTCCACATGTTCACACTTTGAATATTTTGGCGCTTTCAGTAACTGCTATTTCTGACCACGTTTTCCAATTGGGGTTGAATGTGTCGCGGAGTGGCTGGTTTGATGGCTATCCATTGGAGGATTATTGGACTGGATTAGGCATATTGGGGTTTAGTTGTAGGAATTGCCGGAATTATCCGGATTGGTTGATTGTTGAGTGACTCGTGCGTAATTGTGATATGCCATGTCGCGTGCTCGTGTGGTCGAACCGTGCGAAGTGTGATTAGCCAACTGATGGCTTGTACTGAGTATGAAATTATGAAATGTGATTTTGGGAAGCACGGTATTAATGGGCCAAGTGAGCATGCTGTTTGTATATTGGGCACGGTGTGGTGATGTGAATTTGATTAGGTGCCCTTGATTGGTTGATGCTCAAGTTGTATTGAATTGCATTGCATGGTCATGCATTGTGTATGTCGATAATGGGGCATGAGATGAGATTGTGTGAGAATGCGTGTCTGACATGAGCATGTGATCACCTAAATGCCCCGATGCGTGTTATGTGGGGTTCAGATAATAACTAGCTGTGTGTATGTGTGATCACAATTCGCCCTGATGCGTGTTACGTGGAGTGTGCCATCCTGATGCGTTTTACACGGGATGATACCCGGTACGTCCGGAAGACAACCATCCTGATGCGTTTTACGCGGGCTCTGGTTCGTAACGAGATCGGTGTTGTACCTGATGTGTTTTGACGCAGGCTAAAGACACTAGGCCTGGGGTTTTTTTACGCTGGCCATGGAGTGTTGTGATTATGTGGACCTGTTGCATTAGCACGGGTCAAACTTGATGAGTTTTACGCGGGTTGAGCTTTGAGTTAATAATTGAGCATTGAGCCAGTGTGCTATTTGTGATTGATGGAAATCATGGCATGAGAATAGAAATTACATGCATAAAAATGCATGGGCCAGTATGCGAGTGTGCAAGACTCGGTGAATAGCATGCGAGATGAATACTTTGAGCATGAGCATGTGTGTAGCGTAGGTGTAGCCAAGTATGTACACGCATGTGTTGTGATTATCCTGTTGTTATTGCCTAACCTGCAGGGTTAGCAAGGTAAGCGATCCGAGATCAAGGGCCTAGGTTATATGATTGATATTATAGTCCGTTGTTGTGTTGATTTGCTTGTCGGGAGGTGCATGTTAGCCTAGTTTCGGTTTAGGAGGTCTACTCACTGAGATTCGTCTCATAGTTGTTTAAATCCCGTTTTTCAGCCCCCTGTTAGAGGATGCCTGGTGTACCCAATTAATATGAGGATCTGGAGCCCATAGAGCAGGATCTCAAATAGGTTGGCGAGGTCGAGCAGATAGATTCGGAAGATGAGATAATCGAGGCTGAGTTCGAGTCATCAGAATCTGATCCCGATTAAGTTTCCTAGGATCAGCCTTAACCTCTCTTAGGTCGGGCCAGTAACCTTTTGATTATAGCCCCACCTTAGACTGCCTCCTTGGCCACTTAGGGATCTTGTTAGTAGTGGCCTTTGACCCGCTTTTGTTTGGTGATTTATATTGGTGTATTGTGGACATTGTACGAAGCTCAATGCAAGTCTTGATTAATAGGCTTTTGATTGTTCGACGTTCCTGTTATCCTTGGTCATGTATTGTTTTGTACGGGTGTTTTAATTATTGCTTCCGCATATGCCTTATGTTCTGTGTTGAGAGTTGGGTCGGCGACGCGGCTTGGGACGTCACATCAAATTCGACCGGTACGTGGGATGATTGCGCTTCGAGGGGTTCAAGGCATGACATTGATCTCGCCCTCCATCACTTTCTCTCGTAGAAAGTGATAGTGGACTTCCACATGCTTAGTCCTAGCATGGAAAACTGGATTTTTTGCCAAGCTTATAGCGGATAGATTATCACAATACAATATTGTCGAATAATCTATTGACTGATGAAGATCATCCAATAATTGCACTAGCCACGTGCTCTCCTGAGTTGCCATTGCTGTTGCTCTGTATTCAGCTTATGTTGTAGACAAAGACATAGTCGGCTGTCTTTCACTGCACCAGGATACTATTGTTGATCCAAGATGAAATGAGTATCCAGTAGTTGATCGCTGTGTGTGTTGATCTCCAGCATAGTCGGAATCACAATGACCGACCAACTCACCCGATGATTCTTTTTTATACAAAAGCCCAAAATCAAAAGTCTTCTTTACATACCTCAGGATACGTTTGGCTGCATCCAAGTGAGGCTTCCTTGGTTTCTCCATGAATCGACTCACTACTCCTACTGCAAAAGCAATGTCAGACCGAGTTATGGTAAGGTAGATTAGACTACCTACCAGTTGCCTATACATAGACGAATCTTCTAGCTCTCAACCTTCTTTAGCACATAGCTTTGCGTTCCCATCTAACGGAGTAGATATAGGTTTGCAATCGAGCATCCCGAATTTTTTCAAGAGATCTCGTGCATACTTCTGTTGACATAGGAATAATTCTTCTTTTGTTCTATCAACCTCGAGCCCCTTCATCTGGAACCGCACAGAGAGGTTGGCTCTAATTTGACATATCTCATCTTCATCATTTCCAGTAATGATGAGATCATCCACATAAACTAGCACAGTTGCAACCTTTCCATCTTCTGCCATCACAAATAGGCTCGAGTCTGCTGGAGCTACATTATAACCGCTTTTCAACAAGAATTCTGCAATCTTTCCATACCACGCTCTCGGGGCTTGCTTTAAGCCATACAACACTTTCTTTAGCTTGCAGACATATTCTGGATAAGTTTTGCTCTTGAAACCATCCGGCTGCTCCATGTATATCTCTCAGTCAAGTTCTCCATACAGGAAAGCATTCTTCACATCCATCTGTCACGCATTCCACAACTTGCTTGCTGTAAGTGCTAATAGAACTCGAACTGTGGTAATCTTTGCTATCGGGCTAAAGGTCTCTTCATAATCAACCCCATATTTTTGGGCAAAAGTACACCATAAGTGCCATAATTTGTGTACGGAGATCACTTTGGTGCCATAACTTTTTTTGATCACTTTGGTGCCAACTTTTTTGAAAAATGATCACTTTAGTGCCAATGCTAACATGGCCGCCGGAAATCTGACGTGGCTATTTTTTTATTAATTTTTTATGCTGACATGGCTTACCGGAATCTGACGTGGCTCGCCAGAAATCTGACGTGGCTCTTTTTTTGGCTGGAATTTTGGCCGGAGTCACTAAAGTGATCTTTTTTCTCCGATTTTGGCATCAAAGTGATCCGAAAAAAAGTTATGGCACTAAAGTGATCTTCGTACACAAGTTATGGCACCAATAGTGTTCTTTTGCCCATATTTTTGTGAAAAACCTCGAGCCACTAGGCGTGCTTTATACCTCTCAATCGATCCGTCTGGTCAAGTTTTAAGTTTATAAACCCATTTGCAGGAAATAGGACGTACCTTTTTAGGTTTCGGTACCAAGTCCCACATCTCATTCTTCTTTAGTGCGAGGATTTCTTCTTCCATCGCTTTCCTCCATTTTGTACCCTTTGAGGCTTCTTCATATGTCGAAGGCTCAACCATGCCAACATCTACAGTCAATGCCGCATTGGCATACTTGGGATTTGGCTTCCTTTGCCTCGTCAATCTTCGAAGTTAAGGCTCCTCCTGTTCAAGTCCTTCGACCTGACTTGGTCGAAGTTCTTATGTCGACTTTGGGCGCTCATCAAATGAACTTGTCGATCCTGGTGACTGTGTGTCGACATCTTTTTCAACAGGCTGATTCTCATCGAATTCTTTCAGCCTTTCTTCGACCTCTTCGTCGAAATGTTATGAATTTGGCAATTCAACAGCTTGAATTGACCACCAAGACGGCAATTCATCGAACACCACATTCCTTGAAGTATAACACCTCCCCGTTGTAGGGACGCAGCACTTCCACCCCTTTCGTTGATCATCATATCCCACAAATATGCAACGAACTGCCTTCTTGCCGAATTTGCTGCGAAGATAATCAAGCACAAATGCATACCATACGCACCCGAAAACTCTAAAGTGACTTACCACAGGCTTGCGATTCCATAGCTTCTCGTATGGTGACATAAAACCGAACCTTGCTTGTGGCAGCCTGTTAATCACGTGAGCCGTTGTCTTCATACATTCGGCCCAAAACCTTGGTGGAACATTCTTTGCGTGCAAAATGCTCCTGCATGTCTCAGCTAGATGCCGATTCTTTCTTTCGGCAACACCGTTCTGCTGCGGCGTATATGGACAAGTATATTGTCAACGTATCTTGCACTGTTGCAAATATTTCGTGAACTCGTAGGAAGTGTATTCTCCCCCGTTATCGGTGCGTAGGCAACGGATTTTTCTCTGCCTACTTCACTTTCAACCTTCTCCTTAAACACCTTAAATTTAATGAATGCCTCGGATTTTTCCCCCATGAAAACAATCCAGACATACCTGGAGAAGTCGTCGATGAAAGTGATCATATACTTGAATCCGCTAATAGACGGCTGCTTCACTGGATCAAACACATCCGAGTGAACAAGCTCGAGAGGCATCCGAGTTTTGAACGATGATTTCTCATATGGAAGTTGATGTGCCTTCCCATACTGGCACCCGGCACAAATCACATTTTCTTGCACTTCCAATTGGGGAAGACCCCTCAGCATGTTCTTTTGCATCATCACCTTCAACTTCTGATAACTTACATGCCCAAGCCGCACATGCCATAAATCAGGTGTATCATTCCTTCAGGTTTTGTTTACATATGCCGTTTGAGCAAACATCACATAAATAGACTCCGGCTGACGTCCCTCCATGATTGGTCGACTAGTGGGCTTCACACTTCGGTATGCCTTAACATCTCGTGGACCGAACACCACATAATTACCCGAGTCTATGAGCTGGGACACAGATAATAAATTCTTCTTCATTCTCGGCACGTGATACACACTTTTCAATTCAACTAGCTGTGAATGGAATTGAGGAGTTATCATCGTCTTGCCAATATGAGTAATCGGCAGCCTCGAGTCGTCTGGAGTAATAACAACACATCCTCTAGTATATTCGTGCATGTTTGACAGCTTGCCTTGATCTCCAGTCATATGACTCGAACACCCTAAATCAACAATCCAGTCGAAATCATAATTAATCGACTTTTCACTTATAGAGATTAATGCCATCGCATCGTTTGACTTGACTGTGGAAGAGACAGGGAGCTCATCTGATACCACCATTGCAACAGACGTTTGGAAATCCCATTCGTTATCTTCATCGAAATCATTCTTCTTCAATGATGCTGCAACATTTCCTTCAACTTTCTTCGCTCGACAATCTCTGGCAAAGTGGCCCTCCTTGCCGTAGAAGCAACATTGTCCACTACGTCTTTTGCCATCGCCCCGCCAGGCTCCTCTTGGTCGAAGACTCGTCTCTCTTGGACACTTTTGCCATTCTTCACGAGCTGGTTGCTTTTGCCATTCGACATAGCTTTTCCTCGACTTGCCATCTTTATTGTCAGCACCGGTTCGCCTCTGACCCTTGAACCCTCTCTTATCACTGAAGAGGGCACTTTCTTCTCTCTTAATCGAAACCTTAGACATTTGACTGTCTAAAGTCTCTTGGTTAGCCAGAACACTCTCCAGATCGGTCAACTTTGGTTGTGTTGCCCATCGACGAGTAGCCGTAATAATACCATTATACTCTGGCTTTAACCCGTGAATAATAATTCTTCTCATTCTTGTTTCTGAGATGGCATTAGTGGGATCCAACTTTGAAATTTCGTCACAAATAGACTTAACTTTGGAGAAATATTGACTCACCATCATATTTTGTTGTGACATCGACAGCAGCTCGTTCTCCAGCCTTTGTAGCTTGGCATCATTCAACCTTGCGAATAGCGCTGCCAAGTTATCCCATGCCTCTTTTGGAGTCCTCGCGCTCTTTATGTGTTGCATTAATTCATCTTCAATAGTCACAGAAAGAGCATAAAGAGCTTTACCCGCTTTGATGTTCCATCTCCTTAACTCGCCATCATTCGTGGGTGGTGTGGTGTTGCCCCTACCAACGATATCCCACAAATCTTGTCCCAGCAAGTAAAATTGCATGCGGGAACTCCAATTATTATAATTGGAGTTGTTAAGCTTCTCGACCCCATTCATCGAACTTGAAATATCCGCCATCAAACTTGGATATAACGCTTGGCACTACACCAATTCAGCTTGGTTCCATACTAATGAATCACAGTCCTTGTCTTTGCAATAACAGAATTTCGGCGTTCTTCGGTCCCTGATTGGTTGCTCACGTACAATGGTCCTTGGCTCCTGGGCTCTGATACCACTTGTAGAGATTTTAAGATGTAGCACTCAAAAGTGAAAGCCTCAATTGTCGATAACTATCATTGACAACTCTTGAAGGTGAACGACTTTAATAGCCTCGGTCATCGATAACTATCGTCGACAACTCTTGAAGGTGAACGACTTTAATGGCCTTGGTTGTCGATAACTATCGTCGACAACTCTCAAGGAAAAACACTCAAGGAGATGAGAGAAATAAACTATTTTATTATGACTTGATTCACCTTACAAATATTTCAACTAGACTTGCCTTTATATAGGCATAATACATGACTCTTATTATGACTCATAAATGACTATACATGTATCTGATATTAACTAGATATCGAAACAAGAAAGGTCAAGACCAAATACAAATAATCACATTAACTGGTCATTGATATACAAAAGGTCAAGACTAATCATGAAAGATCTAGAGAGATAAGGCGGTGATATCTTCAATAAGTTATTTTGTGCAATTCAACTTAGCAATGTACTGACCCCCAAAAAAAAAAATTAACCATGTATTATTATTATTATTATTATTATTAGCAGCACATATTACCAGTGAGTATTTGCCCTTTTTATTTCAGTGCGGTTTCGTCTCTCCTTCCTTTCTTTCCCCTCGTTTCTCTTCTATTTAACTAATAGACTTGAAAACGAATTTCAAGAAGGCCAAAAAAGTATCGGGAGAAAAAGCTGATTTCTCTCTCCATTCCGTTCTACCCAGATCTCCGTCAAGATTTTGCAGGTTTGCTACGAGAAGAAGAGAAGGCCAGGTGTTGATCATATCAAACTCTTACAATGAATTGTCACGATGGACCACCACCTCCATCTGGTTTTCATCTTCATCCATCTCTTTTTTATTTTTGGTAACCCAAGGAACCCTCGCACGGCTGACAGCTGGGGGGTAAACCCTAAGGGCAATACGTGCTAGTCACCACACATGTGCCATCGGTTAAGTCATCCTGCGGCGCCCGAGATTCGAACGCTCAACCTTTTACGAGAGGAGGAGCGCCCGTTCCAGCGATGCCACCCAGGCGGGTGGTATCTTCATCCATCTCTTGATCTTTCATTTTTTCTGTATTTCTTGATTTTGAGTACTCCGTAGAATGAGTGCACACATCTCCTGATTTAAAGTGTAGGGGTGTTCTTTTTTTTTTTTTTTGGTAAGGTGTGTAGGGGTGTTCTTCATGCTCACAGCAGTCAAAATTTTGATTGAAGATGGAAGATCTTTCGTTTTTTAATGCTTTGGTAAGATGAACTTCAAATTAGGGCTAAGTTGGGTTTATGGTTCCATATGTTGTTGAGTTTTCCTGGTGGCAGCGTAGCATATCTGCCCGACCCATATCCAAAGGATGCTTATGCACTGCCGGGTTACTCTCAGCAATATCCGCCGCCGGCCTATGCCCTGCTGCCTCCAGTCGTCCAGCCTCCTCCTCCCCCTCACTAAGACCAACAAAGAGTCAGTTTCTTGGAAGGCTGATTAGCCCTCTCTCTCCCTTCCTCTAGTCAATTCTTGAAATGAATTCCAGTGTTCAAATCTAGTTTGTTCAGGGTCAACAGTAAACTGGAAAGAAAAACATCTTATTACTTAGAATTAGTGAACTATGATGCAACGGTATGATCAGATATTTCTACAAGCCAGTTTAAGATGCCACTTATGTGATGTGTCTGACTTGTCTCTTCTGCGGCAAGTTTTCAGTTGGTCCACTCTTGCTGCTGTCTCTTCGACGCTTGCTTCTAATCTCTACTCCAACACCGTTGACGAATGGGCTCCTGCTAGCTATCTTTGTTCATTCTATGTTTGAGATTGTCGAATAAATTTGGGTCATTTCTTTCCTAAAATGGTAACTCGCCATGATGTCCATTGATATTCTCCTGTATGCCCCTTTTATTTTCAAATTAAATCATTGGAGGTGTTCTATTCAATTCAGCAGCATGATAATGCAGTTTCCTGCAGTATCTGTAATGAATGAAGCTCAAAGATTTCCTGTCTCATTTCAACTTTGTTTGTTATCTTTTCTGTTCGCTCATGTAGATCGCATCATCTATCTTTAATTGAAGACGAAAATGCAAATTCTTAAGAAAGACTTCAACCGTAAGAGCTGTCTGTTTTTCAAAAAGACTGCATTTGCCACTAGAAACACTTGAGAGATACCCTTTGAAGTTTTCTTATGGAAAATGGTTGCGAGCATCATCCTAAGAGAAAGTTCCTCATGGCAAGAACAAAATGGTAATTAAAGGATGAATAATCCTAGGGCTACAAAAATCGGTTTATAAAATCAGTGTAAACACTTCATTTGTCATGACAGCAGTTTTTGCTCATCTATGTAGAAGCTGATCAAGCATGACACAACAAAGGTAAAGTACTCCATCAAAATAATACCAGTAGTGTCCAAACAGTTAGTGCTAGCTGATTTCATCAATTGTGTTAAATCATGCATACATACATAAATATATAGATACGTACATACAGTACAAGATCAAATGAAAGAAAATGTAATTGCCATTCAATATTGTACACTGGCATTTTGTTAAACTCCACTTGGTAATTTCTCTTAAATTTTTCACCAAATCAGTCTTCCCGATAAAAATAATGAACTTTGACCTCGAGAACATCGATTCTTCTATATAGTAGGCCACCTAATAAAGACAATATCTTATTGACTTTGAATCTATCAAAAGAGCAAAACGATGAAATGTCCGTTCATCTACATAAGTTTTAATATATCATACAAACTGGCAAGAGATTTTAAATACTTTACTTCAGTTGTCACTCCTAAATAATAAATTTTATCAAGAATGATCGTTCTTTGTCACATGTTCACACAATTCACTCGTTGACCACAAAAATTAATAACCTCATGATGTTACATTGAGCAAAGCAAAAACTTGAATCAACGCTTCCTTGAGATCAATACTAGTGTAATTTGAAATTTGAGTTAATATATACTTCTAAGATTTAGGTGATATAGATCCATAATTAGACTCGCAGAACTCAAAAAATGGAAGGAGATCGATGATGTCTCCTCACATTCTCGAACTTGACAGTACCAAAAACTTAGTCATTATAAATGTACTTTCCTAGTCCATCGTATGGTACAAATCAATTTGGCAAGTTCTTGGTCGCACATTTTGACTTGGTATCGTGGAATGTGCCGTGTCCAGTAGGGTAAAGTGGTCTGGAGGGTGCTTATATCATCATAATTAGGACACTGTATAATTGCTTCCACGGAGACATTTCTGAAGATCGTTAGAGACGATGTTGAACTCTAGAGTTTGAGACTGCTTTCTGGTTCGCCAACCGAGATCAACCAGCGTCTCACTCCTCTTAATTTCTCTTCTCCTCAATAGTAATAATGAGAAGTCTAAGACACGAACAAGAAGATTAACGAGGCTGGGAAATGAAGAGAAATAGAAGACATCTATGTCCATATGAACCCATTTTGCCAATTCCTTTGCTCCATGTGGCTGCTTTACTCAAGAGTTTACTATACATGTAGCCTCAAAAGATAGTTTCAAACAGAATTATGCTCAAAACCGTGTAACGCTCGGGGCTAAAGCTTGTATCTCGACATCTAAAAGATTACCAGATTAAAGGGCTGTCAACACAAAATGGCCCAATTGGTACAAAGAGAATGTAATAATAAGAATAAGTTGCTCAAATGACATGTGGATATAAAATATGAAAATAATTAGCCAAAACTGTAATGACAGAAATCAAGATGTTGCCATCGATCGAGAATAGGGTTATGATGGTCAACCTTAACAATGTTTTGGCTAAAGATCAAGAAGATTGGAGACGACCATTTATGGCATATTTGAGGACTCTTAGCCAGTCAAAGGATAAAAAATTCAAAAGGCAAGCATTAAAGTTTGTCTTGCTTGACCTTACCAAAAAAAAAGTTTGTCTTGCTTGATGGTGATTTATAGATACAGACAGTTGAGGGACTACTATTTTAACGTCTGTAAATGGACCGCTCCAGCATGGCCCAGCGTTAATTTTGAGCCCAATTATGAAACCATGGCTTGAAGGATGAACAATATCTGTTATCGGCAAAATATATACACCGTCAACTAAGAAGCACAACTTTAACTTGGTGTCAACCGATTATTTCACAAAATGGATTGAAGCATCTTCTTTCAAGAATTTTACGGAAAAAGACATTGAAAGAGATTACCGCCGATCAAGGGATTGTTTTCACTGTTAAGGAGTTGATGGAATTTATAAAGTCAAGGAATGAAAATGAGACACTAAACACCTTATTATGCCCAAACTAATGGTCAAGCTGAGGCCTTAATAAAATTATTGATTATCTTATAATACCGGTGACCTATCCAATCATGCTACATAATGCAGTACAACATAAATTACTTATTTCAACAACCCTGGTTTTTTCGGTTAAACCACCTGAACTGGAACAACCACGTATTGGTGGTCTATCTAGTATGGCGTCCAGTACTATTTTCAAAACTCTGGTGTGAAGTGAGCGAAAGTTGCATCAATAATCAAATTGTAAAACAAAGTTATCCAGGATATGTTTGCTTTTGAATATTTCTTTAGCTACCATTGGCTTTAACGACGAGAGAGTTTATTATGTTTCTCTTTCTGGTTTTTGATTTCAGTTTTGTTGGGAGCACTTTAAGAATAAAGTCCTGAATGCACCAGGTCCATACGAGGAATTGAACTTTTAAAATTGCCCGAAAATGGTCTTGTCAAGGTGTGCAAAAGCTTATCCCGACATCACTCGAGCGTTTAACATTTGTTACCTGTGAAGGTTGTGAGTGATTGAGACAAAAATATCGAGTCCTAGCTGCTGGAAACAGTAAAGAGGAGAGAAAATTGAGCATAAATAGAAATAGAATAGGGAAGATTGGGGTTGAAGAAAAGAACAATGATTGAAATTATTTGCGTTCACACTATTAAAGAACGTTATCACATGACCATGTTCACACCATCTTTGCTTCGAAATTAAATAAGGAGTAGATTATGTGCGTTCACATTTGGTTTCCAACAAGTCAAAGGATAAAACATGGGAATTGGAGCTGTGCATGTTCATAGCAACATGGTACCAGGGTTTTTTTTAAAAACTTCTCGTCTAATAAAATATTTTTGTCTAATATAGTTTACAAGTCATAAGGACGTACTTTCAACTAGCTGTCTTGGATTTATATTCGATTTCAACTTGATTGCGAGTGTTCTGATTGAATTGTGGGCTACCTTCTGCGCCTGGATGCTTAATGACCCATTTGTTCCCTTCTCTAATCTCATGAGGCCCCTTTACTCATCTTCTTCCATGTTGGATCGATAGAAAAAGCAAAAGGCATGAGCGATGCATGCACCGAGGGAGTAGTGTGAACACTAGATTTGTTGAAAAAACTTACTGAGACAAAAGTAAGGTAGTTGTGTTAGTGGTGTGAACTCTAGATTTGTTGAAATAACTTATTGGGACAAAAGTAACTTCTAAGCTCTCATGGAAGAATGCATATTGACAAGAATTTGAAGTTGGTGAATTATCTTTTCTTAATCTAGAATATAAAAGTAGTCGTGACTATGACTAGAGCTGGGCCCAATGATCTCCTAAAAAATCGTAATTTCACCTTGATCGAGGGTTTTAAATGGACGATGATGTTTACACGCTTCGGGCGTCATGACTGATGCATTGAGATTATCACCTAAAGTAAGTGTGATATTATGTGGGAAGTGATGATTATTTTCATTTTGTTCTTTATTATATGCCAATGAGAAACAATGCACTAGAGTAAACTCTATCGGCCAAAGCCGTGATTCGTGGATAGTGACTATGATGATCGTGAAAGTTGCCATGCTTGTAAGTGAGAAATAGCTAATTTTCAATCAATTGGGTGTTAGCTCAATGATTTATGCTCAAAGAAACTTCGAATTAGATTAAGTAATGTATATAAGTTAACTTTGTTCGGTGAATCTTACGAGGTGAGCTGACACAGTATATAATGTAACAAGGTAGAAATGCATAAACCACCTCTACTTATGCATATAATGATACACATGTCAACACATACAAGAACTTGCAGGCCCTTATAGTATCAATGCATAATGTAAACGTACATGTACATAGAACTTATAGTCCTGACTACCTGATCATTTTTCACATCTTGTCCAAACAATTTCCTTCAGTTTGCATTTACCTTCAAATTCTTCTAAGAACGAGACCCAACGGGGTGTTGCCTCCGTGGTTGCATGCTGCTTCAGCAATTTTGTAAAAAGAATTCTTTGACAACTTTTTAAAATAGACTTTGCTGATTAGCTAGTTATAGTACCTCATCGTATCCTGTTGATTCTGTAACTCCGTTTTCGTTCGTGGCTGGATTCTTCTACTCATTGCAAGGCCTGTAGTGATTACTTGAGAGAACCTTCACTATGACATTCCAAAATTCCACCAATTGAAATTTATTGGATAATTGAGTTTTATGAGATGTACTCGCAGTAAATTCTCGCCCAGAACTAATCATTCCTGGGAATGCTAACCATTAGGGAAAGACTAATAGGAGAATTAAATTCGCCCGACTAAAGAAAATTCGATCGTGAATGGATTTCGACCATTAAATTGCGGAAGTGATATTTTGAGTCACTGTTGGACGATCCAAGGATAGTTAGGGGTCAGTTCGTCACTGCCCTAGTAGTGGATCGCGGGTGATTCCGTTGGACCACAAAACGACTTGACGAATGATTCTCAAATTATATCGAACGATCGTACTCCTCGAATTAAGTGATTGATCTTCGCGATTTTAATGACAACCGAGGTTGTCATGCACCGAATGGACTTGCACGTGACTCGATTCAGTATTAGTCATGAGTCGATTCTGCGAATTTCCCCAGCAAACCGCCCGTTAGCTCGAGAAACGCTCGAGTTGCGTTTAATAGAATTTAATTATTGAATTTTTGCCCAAATTGGACACCGGAAAATTAGAAAGTCACGATGGAACGTTAGGACGACGTTGCACGTGACACGTGTGAATTTTTTGTGCACTCAATTCCTTCGGAAACATTCGATTTGGACAAGAAATGGAGGAAGTGACCAAACTACCGATAGGATTTATTAAAGGGTATGTTTTAAGGATAAAGGGCATTTTGGTAATTTTGCCCTAAAATTTTGACTGGACAATTTTACCCTTGGATACTTTGGAAATTACAAGTATACCCTTGGATATTTTTGTGCAAGAATCGATCTCGGCCGTTGGATCAAGATAAGATCGAATCGAGATCGTCGGATTAAAAATAAGAGGAAAGGGTATTATGGTCATTTCCACCTTTGGTCAAAATTTACTATGTAGGTCCAAAATGTCATCTCTCTCCATTCTCTCCTCTTCATTGCCGTGAGTTCCCCCCCCCCTTTTTGGCCGTGAACCCCCTCCCCATCGTGGCTCTCTCTCTCTCACGCCCAAGCCGCGCCGTCGCCGCCCAAGCCGAACGCCGCCACTCGGTAGCCGTACATCGTAGCCGCCGTCCCCAATTAAGTGTCACCGCTCTCCGTTCTAGCCGCGATAGTCTAAAACGCGGGTAAGTCGCAATCTAAATCCAATTTAGGATTTCGGGTATCGACAGGCGATTTTAGGAGAAACCGGGCATAGGGTAGGTGCGGAATGGCATGATTTAGAAGTGGGATTAGGTGGCGGGCCTTAGAATTGAAACTAGAAAATTTTTATTGGAAAATTTAAAATAAGAGGGGCTGCGAATTACTGTTTACGAGATGTGAATTACTCTTCACGGGGTTGTGATGGCCGATCAGGTCGCAAGTTGGATTTTTAGAACCGAAAATTTATGGCGAGAAAATCTCGTGAAGGACCCGAATCGATTTGAGACCATTTGATTAGAGAAAAATAGCAATTTCTGTGTTTTAATGTGTTGAAATTATAATTGAGTTGGGATGGTGAAATTTACAAAATGTGGGTGTGAAATATTGGGGTTTATGATTGGAAATGTTTGGCGCGCCTTGAGGATTATTTTTGAAATTTTTGGAGGACAATTTGAGGTGAATTATAAGTTGCGAGTTACTGTTCATGAGCTGTGAATTACTTTTCACGGAGTTGTGATGATTTGTTCGGGATGCAAGTTGGATTTTTAGAACCATTATTTAATGGTGAGAAAGTGTCGTGAAGGATCGAAATTAATTTGACGCCATTTGGTTAGAGAAAATTAGCAATTTACGTGTTTTGGGCATAATTGAATTATTCTGGTGGGGGTGTCGAGGTTGAATAGTTGTTGCCTCGTGACCGGAATTTAGGCTTGAATGTGTGTTATATGAGGTGACATGAGGATGAAATGAAGATGTTTCGAGGCTGGAGTGAGACTGAATAGAGTGTCAGATGTTGTGGAATGGAATTGGCGAGCTTAGGACTCGATTTAAGGACAAGTGGTGTCGATTTGGTGTGTGATAGTATGGCTGGATTGTGGTGTTTAATATGCTCGGAAATGTCGGAACTATGCCTATGAACGTGGCTGTGTGTGTGGGTCCATGAGTGGCCTTGTGTGTTTATTGAACTGTTATTGATGGATTGAAATGTGTTTGATTATGTGCACGCGTGGGCCATATTAAATTAATTGTTGAAATTGGCCATGTTGAATGCTGAGTGAGCATGTTTTACGTGTTAATTGATGCGTGCACGGGCCGCGTGTGATGGGCCAGTTGAGTGTGGTAAATGCTGGATGAGCATGCGCACGAGTAAGAAAGAAAAGTAGTGTGGCATGTGACTGTGGAAGTTATGTGAAGGTGTGTAAGTGCGAGAATGGGATCGGGCCGAGTATCATAAGCTCGGGCAGCGATTATATAGGTCTGTTGCATTTGACACAGGCTGAGGCTTGAAAAACCAAGCATGAGAATCGGTCCGAGGCACGATCAGCTCGGGTTAGATCGAGATTGGACCGAGGCATCATAAGCTCGGATTCCAATCATGTAGGCTTGTCGCATTTGGCATGGGCTGAGTTGGGATCGGGCCAGGGGCGTGTGATGCTCAGGTGGCAATTAGGGCCTGAGGCATGAACGTGTATGCGGGGCGGATGTGGTGAATGATCACAGTGTGCTCGAGGAGTGTACTTCAATACGGGTCACTGGCGAGTGAAAGTGGAAAATGAATGATTGCAGTGTGCCTAAGGCATGTACTTCAATGCGGGTCACTAGCGAGTGAAAGTGGAAAATCAATGATCGCAGTGTGCCTGAGGCATGTACTTCAATGCGGGTCATTGGCGAGTGAAAGTGGAAAATAAATGATCGCAGTGTGCCTGAGGCGTGTACTTCAACATGGGCCATTGGCGAGTGATGTGGGAAGTGATGAGTGGTCGCAGTGTACTTGAGGAGTGTACGTTTATGCGGGTCACTGGCGAGTGATGTGGAAAAGAGGAATTAAGAACGAAAAGAATGTGTGCGAAATGAGAATTGTACATGCGTGTGTTTGCATCTGATGTAATTGTGATTGAGTGCGGGTGTGCGCATGATTGAGCCTGACCATATTAATTGATGTACCTGCATTGTGATGAATTGATGTGCGTGAATGTGTGTGTTTGCGCAATTTTCTGGAGGTACGTGATAGCTTAGGTAGGGTTTAGGTTGCAACTTATTGAGAAGTGTTTTATGGTTGTATAAACCAAACCATTTCAGATAACTCGCTGGATCAATGAATCAGTCACCACCGCCATCGTCAGAATGTTTTGGTGCAGTCATGCACACCGAGGATAATTTCGTGGAGTACACCCTGAATGGATGCCGTACCAAGGACGCAAGGACTAGTGAGGAGGCGATGAGCTAGTGTTCGTGTAGTACCGCTTTTGGTAGATTAGAAATTTGCCTTTTTTTGATTTATGGTTTTTGAGGTAATCACAGTGGAAGTGCATGTAAAATTTATGGACCCAGAAACATCGGGAAGGTGTAAGTATGTTCATATGTGGACAATATAAGGTTTGTAAGTGTTGGCGGTTGGGCGTGCAAGTTTAATTCTGGTGTTCTCAAATTTATTGTCTGGGTTTAATTATTTGTTTCCACTACAATTGACTCTGATGCGAGACCGTTGAGTCGGCCACATATTCCTAGGATGTCGCACCGTTCGACTCATGGAAGAGAGGTGTGGAAAGCATTAGTTTTGAGTCAAGGTGTGACAACTGGCTTAAATTGGTATCAGAGCAATGACAGCTCGATTTAAGATGAGTAGATTTTGGAGTAATAAGGAGTGGAGACCCAGAATAGTGATGGTTGACTTGAGAAACCTTAGTGAGCCATAGATATACCTAGTGCTACACGTACTCCAGACTGTTGTTGTGATTGTTGATTGATTGATGTGTGATACTGATTGGTGTGCAGGTGCAGCAAGACTTGAGGTGAGTACGTGTACCTCCTTGTTTGAGGTCTTGCGCTGTTTGTGTTTGGGCGCATGTTGAGTGGTTGAATGTTATTGTGATATCTGCCTAAGACCTTAGACCCGTTAGATTAGTTTAGGTCCCTAATTCTTGAATGGAATTATAGTAAGTAGGTGATCGTTAAGGTAGTAAGATTGAGGAGAAGGGGTAAGGAAACCCAAAGGTATTTAAGTGCGATAGGCCAAGAGGCCCAAGACTTAATATTAGAGGTTGTGACTGAGACCCTATAAGAAATAGGTAATGTATAGGCAGGCAAGCTCGGGAAAGGGGTCGCCGTTATTGCCTAGGCTGCTAAGATTGTAGTGATTACTGCTATGAGTGGGGTTAATGCCAATTAGGCCAAACTTAGATAGTGGCCAACAGGCAAAGGCGCTAGTTGTTGGAATGGTTTCTCATGTTGAAATCGTATAAAGTTAATGGTAAGGGTGATTCCGAGATTGCACCGAGGTGGGTGTAGGAATTTGAGAAAGCCTCTGAGATTTTGGGGTGCACCGAGACTAAGAAAGTAACATTGGCGAGGTACTAGCCGCAAGACAATGTTAAATATTGGTGGAAGACTGCCAAGGATAAGATATCCCTAATGAGTATAGCCCAGATTCGAGCCATGATTGTTAAGAGTTCCTATGGAAAAATATTTCCCAGAGAGTGCCAAGAGAAGGGAACTGACAAAGTTTAGGTGATTTACCGAGGGCAAATGACTGTGGAACGATATGAAACGGAGTCCATTTGATTGGTTGAGAGTCCACAGGACAAGGTTCAGAAATCCCGAAAAGGACTGAAGTCGGGTCTCTGAAACCTAATGATTTCACTGAACATCAGGAATGATGGGAAAGTGTATGAATGAGCTCAAGTGATAAAGCGAGATCAGTTGGAAAGTGCAACTACTTCTGGATAGTGATTTACTCAAACTAAGGATAACCGCCGCCTCGAGAAGAGGCAGATGTCGGGGAAACAAGCGATTCGTTCCACGGGTTAGGATAGATATTAGAAATCCGAATCGTCAAATGAGCAGTTTTAAGGCTTGCATCGAAAGTGAGAGTCGGAACAACTAGTTAAACTAGATGGGATTGAGTCTGTTGTGCTTGAGTCACGTTTGGTGTGACGATTTCTCGATTGATAAGGTGATGGTGTTGTTAAAGTGTCTTAACTATGAGATAGTAATCGGGAGTAGAGAAAAGAGTGTCAACTTGACAGAGTTGATCAGGTGCGATTTTGAGTGGGGAATTGAAATGGATTGGCTAACAAGACAGAAAGCCGTTATGGATCGCGACTAAAGGATGATCTAGTTCAACCTAATTAAACGTCTTAGGATTGATCTTCAGGAAAATCGAGGAGGAATCTCGATTCCTTGAATGCCCTCATTTGAGGTGACTAGATACCCGATGATAGTTGCGAAGGATACGAGGTGAATGTGGTTGACCCGATCGTGACGGAATTAAAGTTGAAAGAGTAAACGAGGTGTGTGACCTTTCAAGGTCTTTCCTTAGGAATTGCCGGGTTGCCACTAGAACGGAAAGTGGAATTGTGAAAGAATTGGCCCCGGGGTGAAGTTGATTTTGAGGGCGCGGTGTTGAATGTTCTTGTTGAAAATTTAAGAAATTGAAAGTCCAGATGTAAGGACTCGTGGATAAAATTTTATCTGCCCTAGTATGCCTCCGTGGAGAGTTCATGTAGTGTGTGTGAGGAAAAAGGCCAGGATATCGAGAGGGTACGTAAACTACTGGTAGTTGAAGTAGTCAGCGGAAAAGAGTAAGTACCTACTATCGAGGATCAATGATCTATCTGGTCAATTGTAAGGATCTCAATGTTCTCCGAGATTGAACCACGGATTTGATGTCACCAATGGGGACTTCGAAAGGAGAATGTTCCTAAGATTGTGTTACGGGTCGGAAATTTTCCGTTAAGGATATGAACAGGAGATACAATTACAACTGCTTAACGAATGAGGTGTGGGCACTATGAATGCATAACGATGTCTCTCGGTTTAAGGAATAATCCACTGTTTCTGTGGACTTAAGGAACTGGGAATTCAAAGAACTTGTGGGTTGTTTGTCATGGTGGTCGTTGACGACAGTTTGGTGTATGCGACAAACTCCAAAGAGCGTAGGTTACAATCGACAGAGATACTATGAACCTCAAGAGATCGCGCACTTCACGCCGAGCATGGCAAGTGCGAACTTTGGCTCGAAAGAGTTGCGTCCCCTGATCATATAATTTCAAAAGATGGAATTCTTGTAGATTTGACTAAGGTCGAGACGATGACTAAGTGGCCGAGATGGATGCTAGTAACCGAGGCTCACAGTATTCTAAATTTTACTGACAATCATCGACATTTGGTAGAAGAATTCTCGTCGATAGCTGTGCTGTTGACACGGCTGTTTAAGAAAGAAAACCAAGTTTGAATGGAATGATAAGTATGAACGAAGTTCCAAGAGCTAAAGCGCAGGTTGATAATTGCCTCGGTATTGAATATTCAACTAGAACTAAGAGGATTCGAGGTCTATAGTGACGCTTCATTAAAAAGACTTGGAAGTGTATTGATGCAACACGGTAGAGTAGCGAATTATACGTCATGCCAGTTGAGGCCACGTGAAAAGAATTACCTGACGCATGACGGAAATTTGACTGTAACACCCTGTATCGCCATGGAAAGACTGGATGAGTAATAGATATGTTAAGTTGTGAGTCGGTTGGGACGTATGGGGTGATCAAGGAATGAACCTCGTCAGGAAAGCTCAGGGACTTGGAAATTAAATTTGAGGTGAACTGGATGTGGAATTTGTTAACCGCCTTGAGGATTAGTTGGAAATCCAGGCCCAGGACAAGAAATGGCATTATGTGAATCGCGAGATACGAAGAGTCATTAAAGTGAATGTCGATGAGAGGAAGTCGGATTTTCATATATTCGGGAATAGAAATCTTGAGGTTCTAGGAATGATTGCGTGTACCCAATGAGGTGAAACTCGAGGAGGAAAAATTTGAATGGAAATGTGACATGATCCCAAGGATGTTGTAACAGGATCAAAGTGAAGTCGAAGAAAACCCGATTCCATCATAATAGCAGTTGGTAGACTGACTAAGTCAGTAAGCTTCCTGACATTGTGAACGGACTTTGAGTCAGACAGATAAATGGAGTTGTCAGAAAGGTCTCACAATAGGAGACAATGACTTTTAAAGCTTGAGATTGGGAACTAAGTGACAGTTCAAGTATTCATCAATGGAAAGATTATTCTAGTTTGATAGAAAAGGGAAGTTGAGCCGAGACATATCAGATTGTTCGATATTCAGGAAAAGATCGGAGATATGATCTAGCAAATTGTCTCGTTGACTAATCTGTCCTAAATATACGATGTATCCCACGTGACGACGTTGAAGAAGTATGAACCAAATATGACTCATGTTAAGGAGAAACGGACATGGACGATAAAGTGTCATACATGGAAAGGGCCGATGAAACTTGAGAACAGAAAAGATCATGGGCTACATAATAAGTCAGTCCTAGTGATCCAAGTATATGGAAGCACCGAAGGACAAAAGGTACCATTTGGGAAAGCGAAAAGATGATGCAATGTTAATACCCCCAGCTGTTTGAGCAGTAATAAGATTGTAAATCTTGAGTAGTTGTGAGATTGTAAATTTCGAGGACAAAATTTCATAGAGGGGAAGATTGTGACATTCCAAAATTTCACCAATTGGAATTTATTGAATAATTGAGTTTTATGAGATGTACTCACAGTAGATTCTCGCCCAGAACTGATTATTCTTGAGAATGCTAACCATTAGGAAAAGGCTAATAGGGGAATTAAATTCGCGCGACTAAAGAAAATTCGATCGTGAATGGATTTCGACCATTAAATCGCGGAAGTGATATTTTGAGCTACTATTGGCATATCCAAGAATAGTTAGGGGTCAGTTCGTCACTGCCCTAGTAGTAGATCGCGAGTGATTCCGTTGAACCACGAAACGACTTGACGAATGATTCTGAAATTATACTGAACGATCGTACTCCTCAGATCAAGTGATTGATCTTCGCGATTTTAATGACAACCGAGGTCGTCACGCACTAAACGGACTTGCACGTGACTCGATTTAGTATTAGTCATGAGTCGATTCTGCGAATTTCCCAAACAAGCTGCCCGTTAGCTCAAGAAACGCTCGAGTTGCGTTTAATAGAATTTAATTATTGAATTTTTTCCCAAATTGGATATCAAAAAATTAGGAAGTCACGACGGAACGTTAGGACGACGTTGCACGTGACAAGTGTGAATTTTTGGTGTGCTCAATTTCTTCGGAAAAATTCGATTTGGACAAGAAATGGAGGAAGTGACCAAAATACCGCTAGGATTTGTTAAAGGGTATGTTTTAAGAGTAAATGGCATTTTGGTAATTTTGCCCCAAAATTTTGATTGGACAATTTTACCCTTGGATATTTTGGAAATTACAAGTATACCCTTGGATATTTTTGTGCAAGAATCAATTTCGGCCGTCGGATCAAGATAAGATCGAATCGAGATCATCGGATTAAAAATAAGAGGAAAGGGTATTATGGTCATTTCCACCTTTGGTCAAAATTTACTATTTAGGTCCAAAATGTCATATCTCTCTCTTCATTCTCTCCTCTTCATTGCCGTGAGTTCCCCCCCCCCTTTTTGGCCATGAACCCCTTCCCCACCGTGGCTCTCTCTCTCACGCCCAAGCCACGCCGTCGCCGACCAAGCTGATCACCGCCACCTGGGAGCTGTACATCATCGTCGCTGTCCCCGATTAAGAGCCGCCGCTCTCCGTTCTAGCCGCGATAGTCTAGAACGCAGGTAAGTCGCAATCTAAACCCAATTTAGGATTTCGGGTATCGACATGCGATTTTAGGCGAAACCGAGCATAAAGTAGGTGCGGAATGGCATGATTTAGAAGTGGGATTAGGTGGCGGGCCTTGGAATTGAAACGAGAAAATTTTTATTGGAAAATTCAGAATAATAGGGGCTGCAAATTACTGTTCACGAGCTGTGAATTACTGTTCACGGGGCTGTGATGGGCCGATCGGATCACGAGTTGGATTTTTAGAACCGAGAATTTATAGCGAGAAAGTCTCGTGAAGGACTCAAATCGTTTTGAGACCATTTGGTTAGAGAAAAATAGCAATTTCCGTGTTTTTGTGTGTTGAAATTATAATTGAGTTGGGATGGTGAAATTTACAAAATGCGGGTGCGAAATATTGGGGTTTATGATTGGAAATGTTTGGCGCGCCTTGAGGATTATTTTTGAAATTTTTGGAGGACAATTTGAGGTGAATTACCACCCGCCTGGGTGGCGCTGCTGGAGCGCGCACTCTTCCTCTCGCAAAAGGTTGAGTGTTCGAATCCCGGGCGCCGCAGGGTGACTTAACCGGTGGCACGTGTGTGGTGGCTAGCACGTGTCGCCCCCAGGGTTTACTCCCCGGCTGTCGGCCGTGCGGGGATTCCCTGGGTTACCAAAAAAAAAAAAAAAAAAAATTGAGGTGAATTAAAAAGCTGCGAATTACTATTCACAAGCTGTGAATTACTATTCACGGGGCTGTGATGATTTGTTCGGGATGCAAGTTGGATTTTTAGAACCATTATTTAATGGCGAGAAAGTGTCATGAAGGATCGGAATTAATCCGACGCCATTTGGTTGGAGAAAATTGGCAATTTACGTGTTTTGGGCATGATTGAATTATTCTGGTACGGGTGTCGGGGTTGAATAGTTGTTGCCTCATGACTGGAATTTAGGCTTAAATATGTGTTATATGAGGTGACATGAAGATGAAATGAAGATATTTCAAGGCTGGAGTGAGACTGAATAGAGTGTCGGATGTTGTGGAATGGAATTGACGAACTTAGAGCTCAATTTAAGGACAAGTGGTGTCGATTTGGTATGTGGTAGTATGGCTGGATTATGGTGTTTAATATACTTGGAAATGTCGGAATTATGCCTATGAACATGGCTATGTTTGTGGGTCCATGAGTGGCCTTGTGTGTTTATTGAATTGTGATTGATGATTGAAATGTGTTTGATTATGTGCACGCGTGGGCTAGATTAAATTAATTGTTGAAATTGGCCATGTCGAATGCTGAGTGAGCATGTTTTACGTGTTAATTGATGCGTGCACGGGCCGCGTGTGATGGGCCAGTTGAGTGTGGTAAATGCTCGATGAGCATGTGCGTGAGTAAGAAAGAAAAGTGGTGTGACATGTGATTGTGAAAGTTATGTGAAGGTGTGTAAGTGCGAGAATGGGATCGGGCCAAGTATCATAAGCTCGGGCAGCGATCACGTAGGTATGTTACATTTGGCACAGGCTGAGGCTTGAAAAAGCAAGTATGAGAATCGGTCCGAGGCATGATCAGCTCGGGTACGACCGGGATTGGACCGAGGCATCATAAGCTCAGGTTCCAATCATGTAGGTTTGTTGCATTTGGCGCGGGCTGAGTTGGGATTGGGCATGGGGCGTGTGATGCTCAGGTTGCGATTGGGGCCTGAGGCGTGAATGGGTACACGGGCCGAATGTGGTGAATGATCGCAGTGTGCTTGAGGCGTGTACTTCAACGCGGGTCACTGTCGAGTGAAAGTGGAAAATGAATGATCGCAGTGTGCCTAAGGTGTGTACTTCAACGCAGGTCATTAGCGAGTGAAAGTGGAAAATGAATGATCGCAATGTGCCTAAGGCGTGTATTTCAACGCGGGCCACTGGCGAGTGATGTGGGAAGTGATGAGTGGTTGCAATGTACCTGAGGCATATACGTTTACGCAGGTCACTAGCGAGTGATGTGGGAAAAAGGAATTAAGAACGAAAAGAATGTGTGCGAAATGAGAATTGTACATGCGTGTTTGCATCTGATGTAATTGTGATTGAGTGCGGGTGTGCGCATGATTGAGCCTGACCATATTAATTGATGTACTTGTGTTGTGATGAATTGATGTGCGCGAATGTATGTGTTTGTACAATTGTCTAGAGGTACGTGATAGCTTAGGTAGGGTTTAGGTTGCAACTTATTGAGAAGTGTCTCATGGTTGTATAAACCAAACCATTTCAGATAACCCGCTGGATCAATGAATCAATCACCATCGCCACCGTCAGAATGTTTTGGTACAGTCATGCATACCGAGGATAATTTCGTGGAGTACACCCTGAATGGATGCCGTACCAAGGACGCAAGGACTAGTGAGGAGGCGATGAGCTAGTGTTCGTGTAGTACCGCTTTTGGTATATTAGGAATTTGCCTCTTTTTGATGTATGGTTTTTAAGGTAATCGCAGTGGATGTGCATGTAAAATTTATGGACCCAGAAACATCGGGAAGGTGTAAGTATGTTCATATGTGGATAATGTAAGGTTTGTAAGTGTTGGCGGTTGGGCGCGCAAGTTTAATTCTGGTGTTCTCCAATTTATTGTCTGGGTTTAATTATTTATTTTCGCTACGATTGACTTTGATGTGAGATTGTTGAGTCGGCGGCGTATTCCTGGGATGTCGCACCGTTCGACTCATGGAAGAGAGGTGTGGAAAGCATTAGTTTTGAGTCGGGGCGTGACATTCACAGTTCATTATCTTAAATTTTTGCTGGGGAGATGAAATTCATTGCTTCAACACAAAAGATTTCTCAAAAGGATCACTATTTTTTTGTACATTAATTAAATAAAATATGACCGTTGACAATTATTTATTGGGGTGATGGAAAAATTATTGTCACTATACTTAACGATACCTCCTATATCTGGAGCAACTCCTCAGTTTTACGATTATACACTTGTCTCAACAAGGCCAAAAAAGTAAGGAGGAAACAAAGGCTGATCTCTCTCTGCGATTCGTTGTACCTAGATCTCCATCAAGATTTTGCAGGTTTTGTAAGAGCAGAAGAGAAGCCAAGGTCTTGATCTTATCAGACTCTCACGATGAGTTATTACAATCAACCGCCGCCTCCATCCGGTTCTCATCTTCATCCATCTCTCCTTCTTTCGTTTATCTGCCTTCACATTTCTTGATTTTGAATACTCCGCAAAATGAGTGCTTGCATCTCCTGATTTTAAGTGTCGAGGCATTCTTGATGCTCACAGCAATCACAGATTTGATTGAGAATGGCAGATCTTAAGTTTTTTTTAGAGCTTTAACTGACTCTTGTTAGATGAACTTCAAATTAGGGTTAACTTGGGTTTATGGTTTTCCTTGTGGGAGTGTAGCACATCCGTCGGGACCATATCCAAAAGATACTTATCCACCGCCTGCTGCATATCCACCACCGGGTTACGCTCCGCAATATCCCCCACCGGCCTATGCCCCGCCACCTCCAGTCGTCCAGCCTCCTCCTCCCCCCACCGAGACCAGCAAAAAGTTGGTTTTTTGGAAGGCTGGTTAGAGCCCCCCCTCTCTCTCTCACGTGCGCACTCTCTATCTTCAATTCTTGAAATGAATTCCCAGTTTTTATATCTAGTTTGTTCAGGGTCAGTAGTAATCAGAAGAAGAAAAACAGTCCTTCGGTTAGAACTAGTGAACAATGATGCAACGATATGTTAAGATATTGACAGGCCAATTTGAAACACGCTTATGTGATGTGTCTTTCTCTTTCTTTATTTCTGTGAATTTGCAGTTTGGCTGCTCTTTGTTGCTGCTGTCTCTTGGACGCTTGCTTCTGATCTCAGCTCCAACACCTCGTGGAATGGGCTCCTGTTAGATATCTTTGTTCTGTCTATATTTGAGATTGTTGAATAAATTCGGGTCTTTTCTTTTCTGAAAAGGAAACTCGCCATGATGTCGAATTAATAATTTCATGAATGTCCTTTTTATTACCATAATATTTCATTGGGGGTGTGCTATTCAATTCAGCAGCATGATAATGTATTTTCCAGCATTATCTGTAATGAATGAAGCTCAGAGATGTCCTGTCTTCTTGCAACGTTGTTCATTTTCTATTCTGTTCAACCATCTTGATTGCATGAGCTATCTGTAATTGAAGAAAATGCAAAATGATAAGGAAAAACTTCAACAGTAAGAGCTATATCTTTTTCAAAAAGGCTGCATTTGCCATTAGATACACTTGAGAGATACCCTTCATAGTTTTCTTACGGACAACCTTCTCGAGCAACATTCCAAGAAAAAGTTCTTCATCGCAAGAACAAGATGGCAAATTAAGGATGAGTAAAGCTAGAGCTGCAAAAATCGGTTTACAAAAATAGTGCAAACACGTTCAATATCTTGGCAGAAGTTTTTGCTCACCTACATAGGAGTTGATCAAGCACGACACAACAAAGGTAAAGTACTCCATCAAAATAAAACCAGTTGCATCCACACAGTGCCTCAGCTGATTTTCAGCTCAACTTTGGAAGTAAATTATTGTTTATATGTTCTACTTTAAGCAAATTACGGTCTAAACCCTTACCAATCTGTGTGAGACATGCATATATACTTACATACATATGTACCTAAATAGATACGGTAGAAGATCAAGTGAAAGAAAATGTTATTGCCATTCAATATGGTACATTGGGTTTTCATCAAATTCCATTTGGCAATTCTTTTCTATTTTTTCGCCAAATCAGTCTTTCGTGACAAAAAATATTGAACTTTAGCTTGAGAATGTGGATCATTCTGTAGGGCGGACCACCTAATGAAGACAATTTCTTATTGACTTTGGATCTATCGAAAAAGCAAGACGACGAAATGTCAGGTTGTCTAGATAAGTTTTTATTTATCATATAGACTGGCAAGAGAATTTAAATACTTCATTTCATATTGTCACTCCAAAAGAACAGATTTTACCAAGATTGATCGCTCTTTGTTGCGTGTTCACACAAGTCACTCGTTAACGTAAAAAATTGATAACCCCATGATGTTGCATTGAGCAAAGTAAAAACTTCAATAAATTGTTCCTTGAGATCAATAGTTTAGTAATTCGGAATTTAAGTTAATGTACACTTTGAAGATCTAGGTGATATAGCTCCGGAGGTAGACTATAATCGTAACACAACTACTAAAAGGAAAGACGATGGATGAAGTCTGGTCACATTCTCGAACTCAATAGACCCAAAAACTTAGTCAATACTGTATTCTAGAGATTTGACTTTGTATTCTAGAGATTTCATGGAATGTGCCGTCCAGTAGAGGAAAATGCATTGGTGGGTGTTTATACAACGTTATAATTAGGAAATTGTTTAGTTACTTCCACATAGACACTTCTGAAGATCGTTGGAGACGATTTTGAATTATAGGGTCTGAGACAGCTTTCTGGTTCGCCAACCAAGATCCACCGGCGTCTCACTCCTCTTAAGTGCAGCTCTTTCATTTTTTTTTATCGAGAGATCACCGTGCATGTGACGCCATTAGATAGTTTCGTATGATTTTGTCCTCACTGGAGTGAGGAAATGTAATTCCACAAACCACTTGTATATGAACCAGATTATTAAACCTTGCACTAGGCCAAATCCAGTTAAAACTATCTATAATAGCAGCTATTCAGACAAAATTATGCTCAAAACGGTGAATCGCTCGAAACTACAACTTGTATCTAGACATCTACAAGATTCTCCTTTTCCGCTAATCTCTACCTTGATGTAGGTTCATCATATGTCATTCTTATCTAGGGAAGCTTTATCCCACAAATAAGCCCATTGTAAAAGAGTGTTGGGATTTGTGTCATGGTGTAGGGCACAAAGCGTGCTTTGTGAATCAATAATGAAGATCTCTGAAAACTTTAAAGTAAGTTAAAAAAGATCTCTTTGGCAAATTTATAAAAGATTGGAAATCTTATTTTATGGAATAGAGGACGTTTCCATCAAGCATGGTTTCATATTATTCGATAGATATATAGTTTTTCAGTAAGTGAGTATTTATTGCATCGGGAAAAACACTCAGCAGGTGTACGAGTCCTGTATACAAGCCCTCGTGAGGTTACAAAACTGTTACACAAAACCCCCCAACTATCACAAAAAGACCTGTGAACAGTGTTGCTCAAATCAAATTTCCCTGACTAATGAAGCCTATATCCAATATCACATTGTATGGCATGTTTTGGCTTGTAAAAAAGTAAGAACAACGGAGTTAATGCTTCCTAGCTCTCCAATCAAGGAAATGAAATGCATTTCAAGCCATTTTGTATAAGCGACAAGAGAAAGATTTGCCTTAAAACTGGAAGAAGATCATTCAAGCTCTGCTTCCCACGATCCTGGATTCCTTTGCATGTTGCACAGCTGCCGAATAAAGTGCCATATGCCTCTTGGAATAAGAACACTCAACGAGAGGATGAAGAGCCATAAAAGAATGTCTGGGAATATGAGAGGGAAACCAAAGCAATGATGCCAAATTACTCGAGGCTGCTTAAACCTTATCCCACTCCAAGCGCTACTCACCGAAATGCTTTATTTCGAGCAGTAAATATGATTTTGTCCTCACTGGAGTGAGGAAATGTAATTCCACAAACCACTTGTATATGAACTAGATTATTAAACCTTACACTAGGCCAAATCAGTTAAAACTATCTATAATAGCAGCTGCTTTGGCTTGATAAGGCAAGCCAGTGTCTTGAACCACTCTCCATCCATATTTGTCGAAGAGAGGACCATGCGTCCGGATGCCGTCGATCATGCCATAAGGATGTGTTATTGCCATTACCAATGATGTGCTCCGACTAAAGGTCTAGCATATGTCCTCAGCCTTACGGTAGCTCCCCAAAGAGTGAGAAGAAGAAACTAAAATAGGCAGTGTCCAAATGCTCCTGCCCCTTAGCATACAAGTATCAATTATCCAAGCCGCCCATATAGAACCTGCCTTGGTCATAAGCAGCCAAATATCACGCAAGATGCAAGCAATATTCCAATGACTAAGATCTTTTAGCCCAGTCCACCCTCTTTTTATGGAAGGCGTACTATTTTCCATGCAACTCTTGTAACTTTAGTACTAGTGGTATTTCCCTTCGAGAGGAAAGGTATACCCTTGCTTTCAATCGCCTTGATGAGTTTCTTCGGGAGAATGAAAGCATTGCACCAATACTCTGCCCAACAGAGGTTACAAGCTGCATTCTACCTGCAAAAGACAAATCCTTAGAAATCCAGCTACATACCCCCTGCAGTGTTTTATCCATCAAAGGCTTGCGATCATTTCTTGTCACCTTGCTTGGAGTTTGAAGAATTCCCCGGTATTTAACAGGGAGTTGGCTATCTTAAATCCAGAAATATCCAAGATACACTACAAAAAAACTGGATTTTTGCCACGAAAATTTGCGAAGAAAACATTTTCATTGCAAATTTACGATAAATTTTCCAACGAAAAGTAAAATTCGTCGGAAATTAGCGACGAAAAATATTTCGTCACAAAATTCGTTGGAAATTTTCAATAAAAAATTTTTCATAGGAAATTTCCAACGAATTTTGCGACGAATTCAAAAAAACCCGGTATTGTTCAGTATTTTTTAAATTCGTGGGAAAATTCGTTGGAAATTTTCAACGAATTTTGCAACGAAAATTGTACACACTGAAATAATTGCCCGGAAAATTGAAATTCGTGGGAAAATACGTTAGAAATTTCCCACGAATTTTGCAACGAATTTGAAAGATGCCACATGTACTAATTTTGTCGCAAAATTCGTTGGAAATTTCTGACGAATTTTGCGACAAAATTGTACACATTGAAATAATTATCCGGAAAATTGAAATTCGTGGGAAAATTCGTTGGAAATTTTCCATGAATTTTGCAACGAATTTGAAAGATTCCGCATGTACTAATTTTGTTGCAAAATTCGTTGGAAATTTCCAATGAATTTTCCCACGAATTTAAAAAATGCCGAACAATACCGGGTCTTTTTGAATTCATCGCAAAATTCGTTGAAAATTTCCAACGAAAAATTTTTCGTCGCAAAATTCGTTGGAAATTAGCGATAAAAAATTTTTCGTTGGAAATTTCCAACGAATTTTTCAACGAATTCAAAAAAACCCAGTATTGTTTGGCATTTTTAAATTCGTGGGAAAATTCGTTAGAAATTTCCAATGAATTTTCCCACAAATTTCAAATTTTCGGGCAATTATGTTACTGTATACAATTTTCGTTGCAAAATTCGTGGGAAATTTCCCACGAATTTTGTAACGAAAACCCTACTCCTTCCTTATTCAACATTTTTGAGCTCATTATTCCCGCAACGATTCTCAATTTCCACGTTCTCTCTCTCCGCGATCGACGCATCCACCTGCTCCACCGCATCCGCGTACTGGTTGGCGCACTCACTGAGGCATTGCTCCACCATCGGGCCCAATCTCCCCCCTCCGCTGTTGAGCATCCGGCCGATGAAGGGGGCAGTGTCCGTCGCGTTCGCGACGGCTAGGTTGAGCACGATCGCTGTGAGCTAGGCCCTCGCCATGGCGGGCGAGCTAAAGCTCGCCTAGATCTGGGCAAGTTCTGGGTGACCTCGAGCTCGTCAGCGACGATGCTGGGCCTCGCTGGCCATGGCGAGGGCCGAGCTCGCCATGGCTGGCGAGCTCGAGCTTGCCCAGATCTGAGTTAGCTCGAGCTCGCCCAAAACTCGGCCAGATCTGGGCGAGCTCGAGCTTGCCTAGAACGCTCGTCGTGGCCGGCGAGCTTAAGGTCGCCCAAATCTAGGCGACCTCGAGCTCACTGGCGACGAGGCTGGCCTTAGCCAGTCATGGCGAGGGCCGAGTTCGCCATGGCCGGCGAGCTCGGCCCTTGCCATGGCCGACGAGCTCGAGCTCGCCCAGATCTGGATGACCTCGAGCTCGTCGATGACGAGGTTGGCCCTCGCCAGCCATGGCGAGGGCCGAGCTCGCCGGTGGTGAGTCCGGCCTTCGCCCGCACAATTTTTGTCACGACGAAACTAATTTTGCCACGATTTTTCGACCAAAAAGTTTTTTTTTTGCCTCAATTTTGCAACGAATAATTAGGGACGAATTTTGCAACGAATTTAGTTACGAAAAAATTTCGTTGTAAATTACCAACGAAAATTTATATTTTTTGTAGGAAAAATTTGCGACAACGAATTTTTGTTCGACGGAAATTTCGTTGGATTTCCAAATTTTTTGTTGGAAAAAGGTTGCTTTGTTTGTAGTGTTTCCAACGAATTTACCCATGAATTTTCTAACGAATTTTCTAACGAAAAAAATTTCGTCGTAAATTTCCAACGAAAATTGAAATTTTTCGTTGGAAAAATTTGCGACGAAGAATTACCGACGAATTTTTTTTCGTTGAAAAATTCATTGGAAATTCGTTTTCCAACGAATTTTTTGGAATTTTTTGTTGAAAATTTCGTTGGAAAAAAGATGTTTTTTTTTAGTGATAGCCGTTGAAAATATGTCTCAAGTTTGAGCATGAAGAGGAAACTTTCCTAATTCAAGTAGGTTTTCTATTTTGAACTCAATTATTGTGTGTGTGTCTATATATATAAGAATAGTGACTTCTTGTGAAGAGTATCAAAGAGGCTTCTTTGTGAATTACACCTGAGAACTTTTAGTGTTGAAGCCAATTAAATATTGTAAGTAAAATTTTGAATTCCTTAATGAGATTAAGAGATTTTTAGTGAAGAATTGTAAGGCTAAATACTGTGTAAGTTGTTAGGTGTAATTGAGGGCTATAAAACATTGAGAGTATTCAAGTGACTCAAGTACGGTTGTAATATCTATCTTATTACTTGATTTATAGGGGAATTTTTTGTTGCTCTCCGCGTAAACGTAGGTTATACTAACCGAACCATGTAAAGCCTGATTTATTTTCTTGTTATGTTTACTTTATTGTTTGATTGCCTGCTCTCATAACAATAGCTTGAAGACGGTCACCAAATATTCCTGCTCTATAAATCTCAGTCTTCACGGGATTGAGCTTAAGGCTAGACATGTGATAAAACTCCACTAAAAGAAACGAGATATCTCTAACTCCTTCGGTTTTCCATCCAAGAAGATAACACGATCATTGACAAAACACAAATACGGAAGTGGTCCAAAGAAGCGTGGCCAGCTTTATGGGTAGTTAAAATTGGGCAAAAGAATACTACAAGTGCCATAACTTGTGTACGGCGTTCACTTTAGTGTCATAACTTTTTTTTGGATTACTTTAGTGATAAAATTTTTGAAAAATGATCACTTAAGTGCCAACTCCGGTGCCGTACATAATTTTTCGCTGGAAATCTGACATGGCATTTTTTTTTATTAATTTCTGAAGCTGACGTGGCTCGCCGGAGTTTCGCCAGAAATTGGCACTTAAGTAATCGTTTTTCAAAACTTTTAGCACTTAAATGATCTTTTTTCAAAAATTTTAGCACTTAAGTGATCGTTTTTCAAAAATTTTAGCACTGAAGTGATTCAAAAAAAAGTTATGACACTTAAGTGATCGTTTTTCCTCCGACTTGGCACCAAAGTGATTCGAAAAAAAAGTTATGGCACCAAAGTAAGCGCCGTACATAAGTTATGGCACTTATAGTGTCCTTTTGCCATTAAATTTGTCATATTATAGGTATTGTCCTGAACCGAAAGTCTAGCATATGAAGTGGTCTTTGACATTAAGTACATAACAAATAGTGATCAGAAAATGTTTAGGTCTTGTAGGATCTATTTTTGTCATTAGTAGAGTCTAATTAGGCTAAAAAAAAACTTGATCTCAGCAAAGCACCAGTCACCAGTCCATAGGATTTTCCTTGAAGATGAATAATATCACGCCCCGGACCCCACCAAGTCTGCGACATTCCATCCATGGTCGAATTGAACACGACGTCCCAGGACGTGTCGTCGACTCAATCGAACATCAGAGATTAGGCACACGCGGAAACAAATTGAAACAACCCAAGCAATTAATAATGACAAGGGGTGGCAATAGAACGAAACAATAACTGCATAACATTATAAAGTAGTCACTATTACAGAACAATAACTCGAGTTACCAATTTCAAATCACACTTTTCAAAAGGGGGCGGTGGTTGACAAGCTTATCTCCTATACAAAAATATACTCAAAAGACAGGGTAAATTTGATCTATCCTTCAATGCCTGTAGTACTCTGGCGGCATTTCCGAGTCGATCACGGTTGCCGATCTGAAAGTGATTATATAATAACCATGAGAACGAGTCTCAATAAGTAACACTCTAAACCCTACATAGGCCCATGCGTACCTAGACAAGTCGTACAAGCAATCTAACCCTCAACACAGAGAATTCACATCATTATACTTACCTTGCTATCAGACGCATGCCCTGCATGTTAGTTAAACGTGATAATGCAATATTAATAACCTAATAACATATCACAATCACTCAAGCGCCAACCACACTAGCTCTCAATCAATCTAACCAATTCAATCACATATTCAATCAGCCAGCCTAATTAGTTCAATTAATTCAATCACACTCAACTCGCACGCGTGGCCTAACAACTTTCCATGACCTCCCAGGTCCTTTCACATTGCCCGCGCCACTGTGCCTCAAGCCCAATCTCACAGCCCGCACTACTGCGCCTCAAGCTAAGCCCTTAGATCAAGTCGGGCTCGGTCCCGTGTAACCACGCCTCACGACATTTTTCCCTTCCAATGACCCGCGTAACCTACGCCTCATGTCTGATCATGCTTTTCTCGCCACACCCGTGTAACCACGCCTCAGGTTGGCAGCCCTCCGATTAATTTGGGCTTTTCTCATGCACATGCACCATAATACAATTCGTCATTCTCACGAGTCGTACCAATCAAATTCAAGGCATGTTCACCACATCACAACTAGCTAATCAACAAGTCATACAATTCAAATTCAATCACCACACTTTCATAAATGTCAATCTGACACACCATCACACTCAATTCAACTCATACTCTCTACATCGGTTTACTGACCTGACATTCAGGTCGGCATATTCAATTAATCCAAGTTAATCACACACGCCACGACAATTCAATCATGTTATTCATCTCAATCAGTCAGTAAATTAGCCACTAATTAGGCCCCAAAATTATCACAATTTAATCTAACAAATACGTACATATGAATATTGACCTTAATCCACGTTCAGCCCCTAAATCGGTACTAATCACATTCTTAACAGGTCTAAAAATACCCATAGTCCTAAATAAGGATCAGGAGGTCACTTACTTCAATTTGGCCCGGAGAAAAGTCGGCTCGGGCCTAAAATAGCCAGGGTGAATAGTGCCGAACTAGACGCAGGCGCGGGCCAACGGGCATGTTGGCTGGCCAACGCGAGCACGGTGGCCAATTAGCGTGCCTGGTGTGCAGGCGCGGTGGCCGAGCAGCATGCCCGAGGGCGCACGGGCGACGCGCCAAACTAGACGGCAAGGCGCCGGGCAAGCTCGGCCACAGCTTGGGCTGTTCGGCCACGGCCCGGGGCTGGCCTGAGCTGCTTGGTTTACAGCCTGGCTGGCCGGGGCTGGCTGGCTGGGGTGGCGACCGGTGGCGACGAGCTGAAGGGGGAAAGGTCAGTTGCGGGTGGAGGTGGCGAGAGAGAGAGAGAGAGAGAGAGAGAGAGAGAGAGAGAGAGAGAGAGAGAGAGAGAGAGAGAGAGAGAGAGGCTTGGGCTGAAGGGGGGAGGTGGCGAATCGGCAGCGACGGGGTGGCACGGCACGGCAATGGCAACAGTAGTGGCTGGGATGATGGCGGCGACGGCCAGGCGCGACTGGCAACGGCAGCCAGCTCACTACTGCGTGCGCGAAGGAAGAGAACAATCAGTTGGGGGTGGCGGTTGGCGGACGGCGCGACGACGGTCAGGCGACGGCGGCGATGGCGACAAGGGTAGAGGTGAGCTCGGTTAGCATTGGCTGGGGCGAGCAGAAGTAGGAGCAAAAGCAGTTGCAGGAGGAAGAGAAGACCAACAAAGGAGAAAAAGAAGAGAGGAAGAAAAGAAAAAAGAAAAAGAAAGAAAGAAAAAGGAAGAGAGAGAGACAGAGAAGAGTGGATAGGTCTGACAGAGGGGAAAAGGAGACGGATGTACGCAAGGGCGGAAAAGTGACCAGGGAGAGAGAGAGAGAGAGAGAAAAAAAAAAACGTTCATTCAAATAATCATTGCGATCCAACGGCTCACATTTAAAACCGAAAATGATCCAGCGGTCCAAATTAATCCTAGAATATAATAAGAGATAAAGGTCAAATTAATTAAATCAAATTACCCTGAGGGAGGTTTACTAGTCCAAATCCGCATCCGGTCAAAAATTCACTTTTCACATATCCTGGGCAATATTGAGACTGGCCACAATAATATCAACACCGTCCAATTAAATTCGTCCCGGAACTCCTAGAAATTTGACACCAAAGTTTGGACTCTAATTAACGCTCAAATTCGATCTAGTGTGTTTCTAGCGAAATCTCTAATTTAAAAATAAAATAACCGAGAGTGATTAGTTCCCGGGTGAGATTTTACTATAAGAATACTGACGAATTACACGTTTTATAAATCCTAAAAATGGGTCGAAAATCAGAATATCACAGATAATCTGTTAGCTAAAACATTAAAAAAATTCTTCGATATGCATTAGAATGAAAATAGTACTTTCCTTCTTATTTAAGTTTTGTGATAGTCACCGTCGTAGTTGAATCAGCATTCGCTTAACGATCTTTTTGAATTATCATACTGAAAATTGAGGAAGTTGTATTAAAGGATGATTAATTTTGTCTTCGTCTACCAAACTTCGAAGGTTCCATCTTGTGCAAATCGCCAACAGCTTACAAGGAAGAGGCACCAAAGTCTGAGGCGTCGGGGGGCAGATTTAGTGCTAGGGTTTTATGCTCGATCGAGCATTAGAAAAATCAGTGGCAGTTTTGTCATTCCACCAAATGGTGATCCAAAGTTTCAAGAACAAACCTAAATAATTTCCATTCCTCACCCTAGATAGAACCTGCTCAAGGAAAATCACACACTACTACTTTCTTTCTTTCTTTCTTTTTCTGCTTCTTCTTGCTCTGCTCATTCGAATCTTTTCTTTCTGTTCTTTCGTGTGTGTGTGTGTAAGACAATGGCTGGATATGGCTACGGGGGGCCATATGGAGCTGGTGGGAGGTACCCACCTCCAGCTCAGCCGTATGGGAACCCATACGCAGTGCTGGCACCGTCCTCCTTTCCGCCGGGCACCGATCCGAATGTGGTCGCCTGCTTCCAAATGGCGGACCAAGATGGAAGTGGCCTGGTTGACGATAGAGAGTTGCAAAGAGTTCTTTCTTCTTACAACCAAAGCTTCAGCCTCCGCACAGTTCGCCTTCTCATGGGCCTCTTCACTTTCACAAACACCAGAAAGATTGGTTGACCTCCCTCCCTCCCTTCCTCCCTCCCTCTCTCTCTCTAACTTGGGAAAACCCTATTTTTGTATCTAATTTCCCACAATGATCAAAGAGCAATTAGCTCCGTGCAAAATTCTTATGTTATTTCTCATTCTCTAGAGGGCGACAAGTATGACTCAATTTTACTTTGAAATGCTTGATATTTTGCAGGGCCAAGGGAATTCACAGGACTATTTCACTGTCTTCAAATATGGAGGGTAAGAGCCCTAATTTTTTCTCATAGTCTTTGATCAGATCCACTCATCCGTAATTTCTAATCAAGGGAAAATTATTCAGGGCACATTTGAAAGATTTGACAGAGACAGGAGTGGGAAAATTGATGGGCCAGAGCTGAGAGACGCGCTCTTGAGCATGGGGTTTGTGGTGCCACCAGTGGTGGTTGACATGCTGGTCACTAAGTATGACAAATATGGAGATGGAAGCCGGGCAATCGAATATGATAACTTCATCGAGTATGCTCCCTCTTACATATCTTTTTAAAATGTATATGTGCCATTTCCACATAGTACTTTCAGAATTATTAAACATTTTCTTTCTCTTCCATGGTTTTATCTCGTGCAGGTGCTGCCTCATTGTCAAGGTAATTTCCTAGCTTATTTACATTATTTATTATTGGCAAAGTAGTCTTCATTCACTGATTACTTCCAACGGTCAAACCTCTCTATTTTAGTTTGGAAACTGTTCTAACTAGCCATCTAATATGATGCCTCAGAGTTGAGGAAACCTTTACAATTTGCATACCTAAAATTGTTATCTAAGAACTAGTTATTGATTATCCCATTTATACCATAAAAATGCATGATTGATTGTAAAGAGTAATCATGGGCACTGTGCGGCATCATCATATTCCCAAAATATGGCGTCGCTTTGGCAGCGGCCTTAGGTCATAGAAAATTTAAAAATTCATAAAGTTTGGTACATAATTAGTTTCTTTAATTTTTTTTGGCTATATTCAACACGTGAACTGTTGGGAGCGCCAACAAAAGTCTAATATTGTCACTTGGGGTGATCACCAAGACGGAGCTTTAGTTTGTACTCGTCAACATATCTGGTTGGACCCATATTTACTCAAAGGCTTAAGTCAATGAGCAATGAGTCAACTATGATATATCAACAATCTCTCCCTCACTTTTGAGCTCAATGTTAAGTATGCTCCCCCTTAATTAAGGTATCCTACTGCACAAGATGTCTCAACTTGAATAATCAACGCCTATCTTCATCCCAAGTCACTTTCTCCATACCAAACCATGAAGGCCGCAATTGCACCGTGTTGCTGCACCACAACGCCCACCTTCACCTCAAGTCTCTTTTGCCAAACCGAACTATGAAGACTATGCTAACCACATTGGTCACGTGATTCCTTTCTTGAGATATTCACCAAATACCAATACACATTTAGAGTGGCCATCAATCAACCATTGACTTTGGTACCATTTATTGGGAGCACCACAAAAGTTTGGTACTTTAACCTAGGGAAATTGCTAAGATAAAGCTAAAATTTGAGCCTATTAACATATCCAATTGGATTCGCCTTCGCTCAAAAGCTTAAGTCAATGAGTTATAGGCTAACTATAATATATTAATCTCCTAAACCATGGAAAATTACCAAAAAAGTCCTAAACTTTTTGCAATTGTATCAATTTAGTCCTAAACTTTTGTTTTGGCTAATTGAGTCTTAAACCTTTTCCAATTGTACCAATTCAGTCCATCCGGCCACTTTTGGCCGGCCGGCACTGACGTGGACGCCTACCCGCCGGCGCTAGTCGGCGCTGACATGGACGCTCGCCCGCCGGCGCTAGTCGACGTGGAAATATTTTAATAATTTTTTTATTTTTTTTATTTTTTTCCTTCCTTTTTTTTTTCCCTATCTTCTTCCCCAATCGCCGGTGCTGTGACCAGCAACCGATGAGAGGCTAAGGCCAACGAGGGTGAGCCTCGCCGTCGCTAGGTGAGGCCTCGCTAGATCTGGACAACCTCACCGTCGTCGGGCGAGGCCGACCTCGCCATGACCGGGCAAGGTCAAGCTCACCCGACGATGGTGAGGCCGCCCAGATCTAGCGAGACCTCGCCATCGTGGGGTGAGCTTGCCTCACCTAGCCATGGCGAGGCTCGACCTCGCTCGACGACGGCGAGGTCTCTCCAGATCTAGGCGGCCTCACCGTCGTCGGCCGAGGTCGACCTCGCCCAGTGACGGCGAGGGCCAACCTTGCCCATGGCCAGCAAGCTAGGAACTTGCTAGCCTCAGTCTCTCGCTAGTCGCTGATCGCCGCACTGGTGACCGGGGAAGTAGATAGGGAAAAATAAAAGAAAGAAAAAAAAATTGAAAAAAGATAAAAAAATTATTAAAATATTGCCATGTTGGCTGGCCAAAAGTGGCCGGATGGACTAAATTAGCACAATTACAAGAGGTTTAAGATTTTTTTTGTAATTTTCCCTCCTAAACCACATCAATTCACCGATGTGAGGCTTTTTTATTTTGACATAACTCAAATTTGAATTTCAGTTGTCTCCCCCTTATGTATGAGCTCAATGGTCGGTCTGCTTTTGCATTAACACATCTCAACCCGAATCTCCAATCATTCGCCAACTAGTAAAAACACGCCTTTCACCTCCTCCTGGACCGAACCGTAGTGGCAAACCGCACCCGGCAACTGTGAACATCCATGGGATTCCTTGTTGAGTCAAAACAACAAATTAACAATCAGCTTTGTTTCTATTTGTTGGGACGGCGCAAGAGAAGCTTGATACCTTCAGGTGGGGAGATCACCAAGAGGGAGACAAGTCCAAGCCTGTTAACATATTTAGTTAGATATACTTTTGTTCAAAAGTTTAAGCTAATAAGTTATAAACAAACTATAATTTATTAACTGCTCAATACCACGGCAATTCACCAATGTGTGACTTTTTTTTACCCTACTCACACGTGCATCTCAACATAGATGATCCATAAATAGTTTGATTGTTTTTTCCCAATTGACTTCGGTGGATGGGTTATACACCAGTACCGAACAGATATTACTAAGTTATATACAACTAGTATATTGACGTCTTCCTTTGACCTATGTGTCTTAGGGATTAACCGAGAAATTCAAGGAGAGAGACACCATGCTTTCTGGTTCAGCAACATTCACTTACGAGTCCTTCACGCTCACCGTCTTGCCCTTCCTCATTGCATAGAGACCAGAGTGTCTGGAATTTGGATCGTATATTCGAGTGCACTCGTTTCATTTAAATGTTCTCGAGAGTATGGTGTATAATGAGAGTTGATGTTTTTGTGTGCTGTTTAAATTTTAATTTTTTTATTACTTTCATCGCCATTTCCGGCAATACAATGCATTGCAAGTACTCCAATGGAGTTAGCTAAGATTTGAATGTAGCACGGCTGCAAAATAGAATGCCGAATACCACTGGAACAGTATCACTCAGTCAGGAGATGATCTCTTGTTTCATTAGCAGCTCCACAGAAAAAGTAGGGGCAAACCCCAACTATATTATCAATTGCATCAATCTTTTCGTCCCGAAGATCATCAGAGCACTTACTATCATTAAGATTGTACTTCGAGATATAAGCTTGAGCAATCCTCCTCAAGGTCTGATGAAACCGGAACGCCCCCATCGCCAAAGGAATCCGTTAATCCAGTTTGAGGGTCGAGGAAACAAGAAGACAATTTTGGGCCTCAGAGAATCAGGTTTTCCGCTGTGAGATTTTGGTGAGATCACAGCTAAATATTCTAAAAATTTAAGCTGTTAGATAAATACGTGGTTTAATATTTTATTCTAATACTCCCCCTCACGCTTAGTCTGGTCTTTTTGTCTAGTAATAAATGTGGACATATTTAATTGGGGAGGTAAATGGGGCCTAGAAAGGTTCGAACTCATGACCTCCAGCTCTGATATCATGTAAGATTTTGGTGAAACCACAACCAACTATTCTAAAAACTTAAGTTGCTAAATGAGCGTGTGATTTAATATTTAATTATTCTATTACCCACCATCGATGGTTTTGAGAAAATTTTCTCTTTAGGTGGTTAGAGAGAGGGTCCATTTTTTCTTTTTGTGTATAAAAGTTTGCTTGAAAAGGGAAAAATTGAACCTGAATTTTATTTGTGAAAGTAATCGCAAAACATGCATTTTTGGAAAGTTGCAAAAAATATATATAAATATATCTAATTCTCTCTTTATTAGACGAAAAATGTAGAAATTTCTGAAAAATATTTTTCAAGAAGTCTTTTTCCAAAGAATATGCAATATTTTTTGGTGTTTGGTGGAAATATGAAATTAACTACAAATTATTTTTCGTTGATTATAAATGATGTCACACCCCGAACCCCAATCAAGCTCGAGACACCCTCCAGTGGTCGCTTAATGCGATATCTCAAGGTATCGCAGACCTTACTTATAAATATCAAAGATTTAAATCAACAGCGAAAACCACAAATCTCCCGGAACATTTAAAAACTGGGGATTCAAGGAGAATTACACATATTCATTTCTCATTCAACTTATACCATAATATTCACAACTTACAAAACCCCCCAATATGCATATACACACCATATTACAACCACCAACATACAAAAAGATCGATAACTTGGATATTCTATCCTCAAAATGGTACTCTCCAAAATGGTCTAAAATCCACCCCTAAGCTAGTTCCTACGCCCTCTACTAGGCGTCCACTCTGAATCCGAATCATCATCATGTCACGCCCCGAACCCTTCCAAGCGCGATCATCCTATGTACTGGTCGATTATGATGCAACGTTCCCAGGATACGTCACCAACCCAACACCCAATCAGAGATAAGGCACATGCGAAAATAACGTATATAATTATATATATACACCCATACAAAAAATAAACACGTGAGACCAAGGCAGAACAATTATCACACAGGAATACATTTTGTATTACTATAGGATAAACCTTTTTACAATATCCATTTGAACAACAAAAAGAGAACGACATCAGTAATTAACAGCCATTAGGTCAAAAAGGTACTATGGCTGGGGAAAGGTGGCGTCAACGACAGGAAAGATCGCAGTAAAAAAGTTACTAACTTCCCTATAAAGAGTTAAGACCTAAGCTAGGGCTCCCAATCCGGATCCGACGATTCGGAGGACTCCCCTACCGAACTCTCTTGAGGTTCAGACTCTTCGGAGTCCATATCCGTTGCTGCTGCCTCTTCGTCTTCAGTATCCAGCTCAAGCTCGGGGTCAAGATATAATCCTAACTCATCATCAGGTCCTATCTCTATGTCCGACCCTACCTCCGCTACCTTCCCGTGGTCTTCATCAGAATCTAGATCCATGTTCTCCATCTCATCTTCTTCCTCGACATCTTGGTCTTGATCTTCAGCCATCACCTGTGACTCCTGTGGTTCTCCCTCCATAGGCTCATCAATGCCATCTACATCGTAAACATCTGGAATATTGATCACCTTGCCATCCGCATATATTGTGTGACATCTTAGATTTTGACCCAATTTTGGAGATTTAATAAACGCGTAATTCGTCAGTGTACTTGTAGTAAAATCTCGCCCGGGAACTGATCACTCCCGGTTATTGTTTTTAAATTTTGAGATTTCGCTAGAATCGCAATCGATCGAATTTGGCCGTTATTTAGACCCCAGACTTGGCAGTCAATTTTCGGGAGTTTCGGGACGAAATAAATTGGACGGTGTCAATATGATCGTAGCCAACGTTGAGATTTATGGGCAAAGGGCATTTTGGTCGTTTTGCCCTAACTTTTTGATTGAACAATTTTTCCCTTGGACTTTTTGAGAAATTACATGTATAACCTTAGATATTTTTGTTAAGATTCGATCTGGACTATCGATTTCAAGATGAGATCGAATCTGAACCGTCGGATCAAAAAGATTAGATGAGGGCGTTTTGGTAATTTGCCATTTAGTCAAATTTTGGACCAACCTTATCCCCTCTCTCTCCTCTCCCTCACCCCATTTGGACCTCCCTTTTTGCCGTGAGTAGCCCCCCTTTCTGATCTCTCTCTCTCCCTCACGCCCAAGCCGCGCCGTCACCGCTCAAGCCAATCGCCGCCCGCTGGGAGCTGTACATCGTCGCCACCGTCCCCGATTAAGTGCCGCCGCTTTCCATTCTAGCCGCGATAGTCTAGAATGCGGGTAAGTCGCACTCTAAATCCAATTTAAGATTTTGGGTATCGATGGACAATTTTGGGTGCAACCGGGCATAGGGTAGGTGCGTAATTGCATGATTTAGGAGTGAAATTATGTGGTGGGCCTTAGAATTGAAACCGGAAAATTTTTATTGAAAAATTCAGAATAATAGTGGACTGTGAACTACTGTTCATGGGGCTGTGATGGGCTGACCGGGTCGCAAGTTAGATTTTTAGAACCGAGAATTTATGGCGAGAAAGTCTCGTGAACGACCTGAATCGATTTGAGGTCATTTGGTCAGAGAAATATAACGATTTCTGTGTTTTACATGCGTTTGAATTATAATTAGGTTGTAGTGGTGAAATTAAATGTGTGATTGTACAATTGGTTGACTTAATTATGCTTGTTGGATGCACACGAGGGCCAGATTATTTTAATTATTATTATTGGCCATGTTATATGCTGAGCGAGCATGAATTATGTGTAATTGTTACGTGCACAGGTCACGTGTGATTAACTAGTTAAGTGGCAAGTGAATGTTGCACGTGTGAAAGAATGAGAAATAGTGTATGGTACGATATGTGAAATCGTGGGAATTATGCCGTCCTGAGGTGTGTACGTTTACGCGGGACGATGCCCAGTTTTACTGGAAGACTACTAGCCTGAAGCGTGTACTTCAACGCGGGTTGCGCAATAGGTGGTAGATGTTGAGCCTGAGGCATGTACGTCTACGCGGGCAAGAAACATGGCTTGAGGCGTGTACGTTTACGCGGGCCTGAAGTGTTGTGAAAAGTGGTCGCAGTAGACCTGAGGCGTGTACTGTAACGCGGGTCACTAGCAAGAGTGTGAAAAGAGATGTGATGAGACAGGAACGAATGCGCGAGAATGCAAATTAATTATGCATGTGATTGCATTTAATGCGATTATGACTAACGTGCAGGGTGTGAGCAGGATAGGCTTAGGTAAATAATTGACGTGCTTGATATGTGATGATTTAGCGTTCGTGTGTGATTGTGTTTTATGAAATTGTCTGGAGGTACGTGATAGCCTAGGTGGGTTTAGGGGTGAAATTACTGCGAAGTGTTCTCACGGTTGTTTCAACCAAACAATTTCAGAACCCCGACCGGATCTATGAATCCTCCGCCATCGCTAGAATGTTTTAGAGTACCTATACATACCTAGCTTGAAGTTGCAGAGTTTTCGATGGGCGATAACTTTACCTAGATTAAGCATACTTCTACCGTTTTCGTAGATGTGGGTTTACCTCTTTTTGAAGAGAATAGGTACACTACCTGGTTCTTCCGGGATCAAGACGGGGCTGAGTTCGGGCCCGTTAGAGGTTTTGATGTGCCTTTTGATTTAGTTGGGGATTGAGACCCGACTGCCGTACCCCCGATAGATGGAGAGTTGACCAGTGTTGATACTAGTTTAGCTCAGTTGGGATTGCATTCAGTAGCCGCTGCTTAGGGTTCATCAGGAGCTGAGCATGAACCTGAGCCCGAAGGATCGCAAGCAGCAGGTGACCCGATGAACATAGATTTGGAATCGATTTCCGAGGAAGAACCAGCAAGGGTGGAGCCCGAGGTAGAACCTGAGATTAAGCCTGACGAGTCAGAGAAGCCGGAGGAGGAACCAGATTATATACTCCTTTATGAGTAATATATGGATCCTAATTATGTGCCGGAATTTAATCTCTTTGAAGGACTGGCTAAGGAGGAACAGGACGAAGTTCCAGCCGAGTCGGGTGACATCAATCACCCGATTGAGATCGGGGCTGAGTCAGAGCCCTCAGAGGAGCAGACTGCTCCAGGGAGTTCAGATTCGGATGACGAGGAGTCAAGTTCAGAGTGGATGCCCAGCAAAGGGGCGTAGGGGCTAGCATGAGGGGTTCAGAATAGGTTTTACAAAGTACCATTTTTTAGGAAGGATACCCAGGTTATCGACCTTTTTGTTATCAGTGGTGGTAGTTCGGTGTGCACTTGTATATTTAATGACTTGTTTTATGGGATACGTGCATAAGTAGGTGGTTTTGTAATTGTAAATATTATGGTATAAGTTCAAGTAATGAGAATGAGTTTGTACAATTTCCCTATTCTCCCCTGTTTCAAATTGTCCGGGATTATTTGTTAGTATCTGTTGTGGTTGTAAATCTCTTATGCTGATTTGAGGTTGGCGACATTCCTGAGACGTTGCACTAATCGACCAGTGGAGGGTGTCGCATGCTCAATGGGGGTCGGGGTGTGACAGTGGGAGCTAGGGTTTCTCAAGCCTAGTTGTTAGTAACTCGGGCATCGGTATCGGGAACCTGGGCTTGGCCTCAATGGACCTGAACTCAAGCCTCGATGAATTGGGTACTGGAGCCGAGTATTGGGGCACAATCGATGGGGACCTTGGTTACTTGTACATAGGCACCAAGGACCTAAGCTCAGCCTCGAGGGACTTGAGTCCAGCCTTTGTGGACCAAGGCTTGATTATTGAGGGCTCATATACTGGTGTCTAGGTGCCCATGCCCATGTGTTGATATCTCAAGTCCAAGCGTCGAGTCTAGTCATATTTTCAGGAAATGATTTTTAATTTTTTAAGAAAGGATATTATTTTTTTAATTTAAGCATAAAAATTCCGTTGACTTTACAAGATTTTTCATTGACTTATTTTCTAAGTGTATCAAACGTTGGAAAATAAAGAAAATATTTTTCCATAATAAATTGTCTGCGAAAGAGTCGGATAGGTAAAGTTATAGATTAATTTCTCTTTAACAGCTAAAACGCTTATACTTCTTTTGAAGCCACTGATTGAATACATATCTTAAAGGTAAAGATATGGATATGGTCCTGAGAGAATTATACCTTTCCCTGACCAATACCATTAATGAAGTGTGATTAGGCTTAAAGCCATTGTTGTTCTTTTTTCCCCTCTCTCAGGTAAATATCTATGGGGATATAATTCGTCAAAAATTGTCTTGTTAAAGAAAGAACATTTTAGTGAGGTCCAGCGCAGCATCGCCAGCTTTATGGGTAGTTGATATTACCATATATCGCATAGGCAATGTGATGCCGAAACGCAATAGAAAATTTGACTGAACAAGAAAATTCGTAGGAAGAACAATTCGTTCTCTAAATATGATTACCAAATCAAAATATTCAAAGTTTGCTGAAAAGAAACCCTAAAACAAGCTTATATAGACCAAAACCTAATCCTATTAGGAAACGTAATCATCAAAACATAAATTAGGAAACTGCCAATTATGAAATTAACCCCCAAAAAAATACTAAAAAAATAGAAAAATCCATCTAAACGATCTCGAATCGCTAAAATCCATCGTTAATCACGGCCAAAGGCCGTGTGTATTGATCAGCACGCCGTTTCGCTTCAGCCGACTAAATTTGAGCTCAATCGGACACAGTTGACTTCAAGCCCGCCGGTTCGTCCAATTGCATAACGGGTCCCGCCGGTGCATCACAATGTCCTAAAATTTGGAAATCAAGTGCATGAAGTGGTCTTGGACATTAAGTACATAATAAATAGCAAGCAGAAAAGGTTAGGTCTTGTAGGATCTCCATCTGTCGTTGGTAGAGTCTAATTAGGCTCAAACGAAAACGTGATTTCAGCAAAGCACCTAAACTTAAAGCATCCAAGTATCCAAATGAGTCCACAGGATTTGCCTCGAAGATGAGTATTCAATTTGCTGAAACATAAAAGACAAATTCTCGGATGTACATGATAGCCACTTGGTTCATCGTTCGGCAATCTGTTGACCTTTTCAAATTGTCATATCGAAAATCAAGAAGTTGTATCAACGCACTTACCGAGGTATTGAGGGGGCAGGTCCACCAAGAAATTTGAAAAATCAGTGGCAGCCTTGTGATTTTACCAAATGGTGATCCCAAAATTTCAAAGAATGAACCTGTATTATTTGTTTTCTTCACCCCTAGATAGAACCTACTCAAAGACGATCACACACTAGTTCTGCTTCTCCTTCCTCTTGCTCTGGTCATTTGAATACTTTCTTTCTTTCCGGGTGCGTGTGAGAATGGCTGGATATGGCTACGGTGGTGGGTACCCAGCGCCAGCTCAGGCGTACGGGAACCCGTTCGCTGCGCTGACGCCGTCGTCCTTTCCGCCGGGCACCGATCCAAGCCTGGTCGCGTGCTTCCAGATGGCGGACCAAGACGGAAGCGGCCTGGTTGACGATAGAGAGTTGCAGAGAGCTCTTTCTTCATACAACCAAGGCTTCAGCCTCCGCACCGTTCGCCTTCTCATGTACCTCTTCACTCACACAAACACCAGAAGAATTGGTTGGCCTCTCTCTCTCTCTCTCTCTATCCAAGTTGGAAAAACCCTAGTTTTATATCTAGCTTGTCACATGTAGAATGATGCTAAATCGAGGAGCGAGAAGCATGGTTGAAAATGCCATGAAGAGAGTAAATTAGTTATGCACAGTAAAAAAAGCCCTGGTGATGAAGCTAAGCTAGAACTTCCCACAATGATTGAAGAGCAATTAGCTCTGCACAAAAACAATCTTATGTTATAACCTCCCGTTATTTGGGCTCATCATTCTCAAGCGAGGGACAAGTATAACTCGAAGTTACTTTGAAATGCTTAAAATTTTGCAGGGCCAAGGGAATTCACAGGACTATTTCACTGTCTTCAAATGTGGAGGGTAAGAGCTCTAATCTCTCCTTATAATCTTTGATCAGATCCTTTCATCTGTAATTATAATTAAGGGACGATTGTTCAGGGCACATTCGAGAGATTTGACAGAGACAGGAGTGGGAAAATTGATGGGCCAGAGCTGAGAGAGGCGCTCTTGAGCATGGGGTTTGCGGTGCCACCAGTGGTGGTTGATTTGCTGGTCACTAAGTACAACAAATATGGAGATGGAAGCCGGGCAATCGAATATGATAACTTCATCGAGTACGTTTCTTCTTATGTATCTTCTAATTTATCCTTAGTACTTAATGTTTCTTCCAAATATATGTGCTATTTCCAAATAATAATCTTAGGATTTCTGAACATTTTCTTTTCTTTACATGGTGTTATCTCATGCAGGTGCTGCCTCATTGTCAAGGTAATTTCCTGGCTTATTAACATTACTAATTATTGGAAGGGTACTCCATTTTTTCACTAATTACTTCCAAGGGTCACGCCTCTCCATTTGAGAACAATTATCCTATTTATATACCATAAACAAATGCATGATTGATTGGAAAGTATGGCCACCGGACTAGTGGCGTAGATTATTAAATTAATATTATGTTTGTAAAGTTTGGTATGTACTTTAGTTTCTACTTTTTCGGCTAAATTCAACACGTGGACGATTCATAAATAGTTTGATTTTCTTTTCAATTGGCTTTGTGTGGATGGGGTATATGCCGATACCGAAATAATAGAACTAAGTCCATGAATTATATGCAATTAGTATATTGACATCTTCCTTTGATCTCTATATGTTTTAGGGATTAACCGAGAAATTCAAGGATAGAGACACCATGCTTTCCGGCTCAGCAACATTCACCTACGATTCCTTCATGCTCACCGTCTTGCCCTTCCTCATTGCATAGATTCTAGAGAGATGGGAGTTGTTGCTGTTGTTTGCTTCTTAATTTTCGGCAATAAGGTGCATTGCAATTACTCCGACGGAGTTAGCTGCAATTTGCGGAGTAATATCTGGGGTTGATGTTTGGGGAAATTTTCTGCCATGCCGTCAATTTCAATGTTCTTCGGGATAATATTATATATGGATGTGTTTATACCAAAAAAATAGTTAACTCTTTGAAATCGACGATCGCTGAAGTTTGATCGGTTGATTGGTTTTAATGAAGATGATACTCACATGGAGAGAATCGATAATTACATGGTGTGGCTTTCGTCAACAATATGGCAGTGGTTCATCATCATCATGCACACAATTTCCCAGATGTCAAAAAGCCATACGATTTTCCTATCCGAAATAAACGCAGAACCTTTTTTTGTACAAAAAATTAAAATCAAATTTTTGGTGAAAGATTTTCCACTGTTTAGGGAAAGCCCATTTTTAGTGAAACGAGATGTGTCTAAATATGATGCGTTGCAACGAGTAATTAACTGCCTCTAATGTGTATTAATGCAAATTTAAGGACATCCTTTCGTAGCTATCATACAAAAAAGACATCAATCCGGCCCAAGTTCTTTGGTTGTTGACAAGACTAATCTAAGAACTTTAAATTCATCATTAGAGAGATGCTACTCAAATTGATAGCGTGTTCTTACTTTTGAGACTAAATCACTCATGACATGTTCTCAGCCACGAGACATAACAAGTTCAGCGAATAACACACTTACTCTGGCCTTGTGGCTTGAGTGCCTTTCTCTTAAACCCTAGGTCAGGAATTGGAAAACGGTATCGAGAGAGAAGAGGGAGAGATTTCCTGTTCCACTGGATTCCATATTTCATATATGCATTGATGTTTCAAATACACATTCACAATAGGATAATGACACCGCAAATACCTGAACTCTTACCCATTTCACAATCGAGTACCTAAACTTCCTTTTATCATTCAATCGAGTATTTCAAGTTTTCAAATTGGGCTCAATGCGAGGCCTTCACTACAGTTGTGAACAGTAAATTCCAACATGTACACTCCACCTCTCTCTTCATCACTCAAAACCTAAATGGAGATGACATAGTTTTCATTGAGTAAGTGAGCCACATCGGTAATTGTACTTATTTGGTATTGAGTAAGCGAGTCATGTAGAAAAGTTGCGTGACATGGTTATTATTTGTAACAAATGCCTCGTATTAAGCCAAATTTGAAAAGTTGTGATAGTAAAAAATTATAAAACGGACAAATATTTCTAGTACTTATGATGTCATTATCACTTTATAATAAGAATGGCATGCTCTCCTCTCCTGAACTTTTTAATCTTTAGCTAAAAATAGGACGTTTTTAAATTTTGTGTATGGTTTCTCCCTTAGAATCCGATAGTTTATCTTGTCATGCAAGTATTCTCAAGAAAGTTTATAATAGATGGGTAGGCAACGGTAGCATGAGAAATAGTGTGTTTGTAGAATGACTTTTACTTTGTGTTTCTTTATTAATATTGCGTTTACACATGGCACTTTCTAAATTCGAAACACTTGAAAGCTTTCAAACTTCACACGTAGATCGACATATAATCTTTTAAAATCTTTTGAAATTTGAATAATAGATAGAATTTTGGAGGAAACCATGAAAAATATATTCTGCTTATAAGAAGTCCAAACAGACATGGAAAATAGACCTGATAAATAGTAAGTTTAACATCTCAAGAGTGCTTCATTAGCTCGGTCAAGTAACAAAGTGCGATAAGAATTATTGCAGATCCGTTGTTCTTGACTAGTGAGGGGAAAGAAAAACTAAGCTATGTTACTGATATCACATTGAATTAAGCACATCTAAAGTCAAATGTAATCTATATAGCTTGGACTTTGAGCGGTTGTATCACACAAGTTTTTAATGCACTAAGAACATTTAACTATCTTATTCCTAAGCAAATGAAGGTATGCTACAATTAGTTTTGATGGTATTGCAAAGTACAGTCGTCGGAGAGAACTAGAGTTGTGGTTGGTCCTCAAAAAACTAGGACTGTATTTTGGCACTACTATATAATTTACAATCGTGAGTTTTATTCTTTAGTGGGGAAATGAATTGCAGTAAGTATCCATATACATAAATTATTGAAGGTGAGAAAAGAGATTAGGAGACAAGCACCCATCCATATGTAAAGTACAGTAAAGATGCTAACTGTAACAACTGTTCAATGATTCCAAAATCTTTTCGGAGTTTGAGATCTCCACATGATGATGAGTTATCCGAGCAATGGAGCACGAACAACAACCGCAGAAGATTTTGCAGAAGTGGCAGATGATGTCCCTTATTTAAATTGATCATATCAAGGATTCGCTTGACTCGTCCTCTGTAATGGAAACATGGGAAATAAAAACTCAAGTCTGAAAATCATGTCAAGGTGGTAGGAGAATAATTAACTATGGACTGCATTGTCCCATGATCAAAAAGATTTTGTCTGATTCGTAATCGGCACATGGAAATGGACGAAAAAAGGAGGCAAAAAGAGATTTTGGCAGATGATCATTGCACGTTCTGCTTAGGGCGAAGTAAACAATGCTGCGTTCACACTCGTAAACCAGGAGCAGGATTGATTGCGTTTGCAAACCCTAGATCCTCGGTTCCAGAAAGCCATGTCTTGAAACTTTTTGTGTTCACACCTGATTTCAGTTAAATAATCTGAGGCCAAGTAGTGATGATTTAGGGTTCTCTGGCACGCATGATGTCTATGTTCATGAGCTATTTATATATACATCGTTATCTTCCCTGCATTTCGATCATTCTACTGATGTTGTCTGGTCCAAAGATAATATCATTCGACACACTCATTATTCGTGTTCCAAAGGTCTAATGTAGATGTATGACTTGTTTGACTGATGATGAACCCATTGGACACGATAATAATTTCTTGGAACTGATTACCTACAAGCTTCTCTCTTTTATTGACGAGCTTTCGAGCTTACCTTGACCTTTGGATCAATATGGAATCAAATGGACTACAATCCCTAGTTTCATTTGAAAGAAGCAAATGGATAGACATTTTAATATTCTACTTTGTGCTGTAAAGTCATTTTTGTAGTTCTCCAAATAAGTATCATGTAAAAATGATGACAGTTATAGATGTAACGACCCGGTCCGACGAGGGCGGGAAGTGGTCGCCGGGGTCCGAGGACCTGGACAAGGAGCGGCTTTCGGTAGGCTGCATGTGGGGCCACGGCGAGGACACTGTGCTCGAAGGAGGGGAGAATGTAACGACCCGGTCCGACGAGGGCGGGAAGTGGTCGCCGGGGTTTGAGGACCTGGACAAAGAGCGGCTTTTGGCAGGCTTCTAGGATGGCAAGGGGAGGCATGTCTCTGTCCCACATCGCTTAGGGGGGAGTCCTGGGGTTGCTTATAAGGCTTGGCTCCTAACCCTTGTGTAACGCACATCGCTTAGAGGGGAGTCTTGGGGTTGCTTATAAGGCTTGGCTCCTAACCCTTGTGTAACATATTTTAAAACCGTGAGGACTTAGTGTCCAAAGCGGACAATATTACACAAGGAGGCCGAGGTCCTTACAATAGATCCGCTCATGATATATCCAAGATTTTCAGTTGATGATATGTAACTTTCATATTGAGCTCACTTCACTTCCTGTGTTCCAAGGACCTCACTCAGGTTGCAATACATTGAATCACCCAACCTCACAAGTCAATATGTCGACACTTAATTACTACTCTTATCGAAGAAAGATATCAGGTACCCAGGTTGCAAATGTACTTGGTGGATACTATGATGGCCCTTTTTAAGTTTCACTCAACTGATAATGTGTATACGATACATAACATATAAAATATACTGCTCACATTTATTGAGCAAGTACACATGGCAGAACAAATTCAACACAATGGTTCGTGTCAATTGACATGGGTGTAAAAGATTATAGCTGATTCTAAGGTTAAATGTAGGCAAAAAGGTATACGTCGCCTGAGAAAATGTAATTCTACACCACATGGATCCACTTTTATTTGTAAGTACGCCGTCGTAGGAATTCATCTGTAGAGCAGCATATCCAACATTCCTTAACGGCCATGACTATCTGCCATCAGATGCAACAAACAAACGGACAATGAATTGATCTTGTAGTTCGCAGACAACAATATTTGTGGCCATAATGGAATAGAGACTAACGTGGAACACGTTCGGGCATGTTTTTTCAAAGCAGAATCCTTACAGCTATCCACTTGCAGATTCTTGCGCATCCAAAAGATAGGGCTTTGGTTGCAAGCTTAACTGGAGAAGGATACGTTCAGGCATGTCATCTTTAAACTGTATTGCTTGAGCACCAATCTTGCTCGTATCTTTACTGGAACTACTTTCGGCAGAAAACTGAGACAGAGGAACCGATTTGAAATATTGATAAGTTGGGAAAGCTGTTGAGTCCAAATGTTCGACAATTACAAGAAAGCAACATGATTCCAACACGGTGAAACCCTATCTGAGAAGTTTCAAAGTCTTTACTTGAGAAAAAAGAAAAAAATGTTTAGGTGTTTGTAGAAGCATGAGGTCCTTATCCATCCAACCGAATCATTGACGGTCAGCATCGACTCGAGTCCAAGCAAGTCCTTCCCATGTCCAGGAGGGACTTGTCCATGATGTGACAAATAGTTCAAGCATTGTCCTTTATTTTGACCTTGGTAAAAGAAGTGATTCTGTAGTGAAGATAAACAATTCCTTGATTGGTCTATGGGCTTTTAGGCAAAAAAGTATGTACCTCCCCCTTTGATTCTCTATGATCTCGACTTCCGACTCTCAACTTCTTCCGCAATTCTACATTTTCTTGTTCAACATCATCAACCTACAAACCCCTCAAGAAATCAATTATGTGCAAGGATGAAGCAATTCTATTTTAGGATCACGAGAGAGAGAGAGAGATAGAGAGAGAGAGAGAGAGAGAGAGAGAGGATATTGTTTTCCATGCTAAACCTTTCTCTTTAACTCCCGCATTTCCTCCATGAAACTCTGGTCCTATGTAGATGAACAATAAGAAATTATCGTAACATGAGAATAAAAAAGCATGCCGAGAACAAATCAAATAAAACTGAATCGGGATCTTTCTCACAATATCAATAATAGTGTCATCATGTATATTACCTTCCTTGAGCGGACATTTTTCAAACCCAGTTCTAAGACATTTTCCAAATTTTTCAAGTCCTCCAAACTCAGTTTAGAAAGCTCTTCTCCCCTCAGTCGCCTGTGTGCTCGATCACGATCAAATTATTGGCAAATGCTCAATTTTTTGATAAAACATTCACGAAATACACTAATGAAATGCAATATTGTTGTGGCAAGGACCAAAACTTTTGCCGGCAAACTTGATTTATTTCCTTTGTACATGATAGTTCCGATTACCAATCCAAGAATGAACAGTTGTTTCGATTTACATATGTAGAAGAGAAAACAAGTACACAAACACATATTTTTCCGCAGAAGGAAGATCATTACCTCATTTCTACACAATGATAAACGATATCAACAGACATAACAAGAACATTAATGACACGATCCTCCGGTTGGAAAAGGTCATATTTGTTAACTGCATGTTCACTAGTGGTTACTTAAGACTTCAAATCTAGCCAACATTGTGAATGGAAACCCATTTACAATATCTTTCATCAAGTTTGGTTTTTCATTTACTTCAAAGTAAATTTGGGGCACAAAAAGAATATTTAAGATGGTATGTTGACGTTAACATAAAGGTTACGTATGTATAGGCGAGAATCTCTATCATAGGTCGTCTTACTTTGATTTCCTTCACTTCCAAGTGTGATCCGTAGTTACATATTAAACTACTGGTAGTTACAGTATTAGTTAAGCTTAGCTTGCATAGCTTTTTGAAAACTCTGACTATATGCTGGCCATTTCCAGGTTGAATTAATCCTCATTTAAAAAGAAAAAGCAACGTAACCAAGTCATTAAAAATGGGGTAAAGCAAAAGATGTACCTGTTGCATTCCTGCACACAGCTCAGCTGTTGCATCAAGCTTTCCGCCTCCTTTTTAAAAAACTAATGGAGTAAAATTAGTGCACAGAATTGCACTCATGCAATTAATCATGACTTCTACATACGGATACTGCATCAAACTTAAATTACTCTCTGATCCTTCACATTCTTACTCTGAATAATACTAATCTAGATCTCTCCGTTTTGTTTGCAAATTTGTAACATGAAAATTGTTGGAGCTCGTAAAAACGAGAGGGCCCTCTATCTCATTTAAATATAAGATCGCACGATTTACAAATCTATCTACTAGTTTAAGCTTCTAATATTGAGAGAGGGGCACAAGATTTCACTAGTATTGGAGTCAAGTTGAAATACTACATGGCCCCTTTTCTGGCATAGATTATCTTGTTCATCTTATTTTTTAGTCTCCAAGCTTCAAATGCAAATCTTCATTCTAAATGCACTAAGTGGTGGTGCGTTAAAATTAACATCTTACCATGCTCTACCTATATGTTGCTCAAGTTTTTAGATTAATATTAGCGTCCCCATAGAATTTTTCATATGGTGTTGCAAATGGAGGTCTTAAATCTCGCCCAATTTATCTAGACCATCATTAATTTGCATCCCTCATCAGAACTAACTTTCAGTTCTTTAATCTTTGGTCAAGAGCCAACATGCATGTGCCTAGAACATCTGAATCAAATTATGCCTCCATTAAAAACCATAAACATTTAGAAGGATTGGTAGTGATCTCACAATAGATACAAAGATCATACATGTCTCACGATAAGATATTTTAAAGCTCTGGGAATATAATATAAGATAATCGTTTGGGTCTTCTCCATCATTGATTTGAATATCTTGTTAGTTCATGAACTTCCATGGGCAAGCGTTTAGCATGACTTAAATTGAACCTCCAATGCGGTTAAGCAAAAGAGAGCTTTAGTTTGTAGGTGTCAAGTGAAGTGTCAGCAAAAGAAATGATTAACTATCGCCAGTTAGGGGGTGCATGTGTGTTTTTACTTGGTCTTTGGCAATTACCTGAATCTCCGTAGCAGTAATTGATTGTTGCTGGTTAACTTGCTTCATTTTGTTATAGCGTTCGATAACTGAATCCATGCTACAAAGACAAAACAAAAAAAGAACCACCGCATTAGAATGCAAGAGTAGACATCGAGCTTGAAGAAAATTTAATTTCGTGACAATTTTTCAGAAGATTTGTCTTTTTTTTTCCACAAAATTTGTACGGCATTATACGAGAACTTCTAAGTTTTAAGACAAAATCAAAATTCCCCCAGTTTAGCTAGCACAAATAATTAGCCCAAGGTAAATTGAGAATTGGAACTAATTGATGAAATTCAACTTTCGAAATACATTTCCCCCATATTTTATAACAATGGAGTATTATTAAAGATATTCAGGCTCTGTTCATCACAGAAAACAAACGAATCTCGTTGAAATGATTGAACAAGGTCTATGTATTTTCAACCACAAGATTGAACTTCTTTGATCTCGATCTTTAATAGAGGCTCCAATCAACTGGACTTAAAAGGGAAATATAGATCACCAATGGATTTCATATGTCCAATTTTTTCTACCAAAATTATTACACCTTTTCTTTTTCTTTTTATTGGGCACCAAAGAAAATTTATTTTGATGATGGGAAGAGAGAGCTTACCTGGTGCTTGCGTAGTCGTAAAGCTTGCCGGTGCAAGAGAAGATGATGACACCGATTTCAGCGTCGCAAAGTATGGAGAGCTCCTTTGCCTTCTTTATCAGCCCAGTCCTTCGCTTGAAGAAAGTCACTTGCCTGCTCTTCGAGCAATTAATCTTTCGGATCGCGATCTTCCCCTTCACCATTTTTACTGGGAAACAAATCTTTCCAGATCAGGAGGGATGACGGTTCCTCTTTTCCGGGAAAAAGATGAGAAACAGATGATGGAAGAAGCTCGCCGAAACGAACGATGATGACCACAAACCAGCGCCTCGCTGAAAACCCTTTGTGATTTATAACCTTCAAGAAACAGAAGAAGACAAAAGAGAAAGATCAGTAGGACTCGCGAGTTCTTGGTTAGGTCTTAAATGGAGGCGTTTCCTTGTGAGGGAAGATTGAAGAAAGTCGTCGGTCGTCTTGAAAATGGCCTCTTCAAAGCGCAGTTCTTCGTAGCTACGGCTGCGATTTGAAGTGCGTTACAATGAGGGATAAAAAAACAAAAACAAAGAGCAAAGTAAATTTTATTCTAATGTTGGTCAGTTTTTTTTTCAATGAGATGGGATTAGGTATCGCAAAGCCCATTGTGTTTTTTAAGGCTTTTGCATGAGGATCCGACCGCTAAGGTGGTGCAAAGAGACAAAAAGAGACGTGTCAGTTTTAATGTGTGCAAAGGTCCTCTTACCCTAGTGTAAGATATATTGTCTTTGACAACTCTTTTTAGCATTTGATTCGTATAAATAAATATGAAAAATGCCATTAACTCTGGACATTTTTCCCTAGTTCAAAATATTAAAAAAATAGAAAAATAGAAAAAAAAATGAAATGAAAAGGCATAAGGAAATATATATATATATATATATATATATATATATATGTGGAGATTGGGGTGTTATGGTATTAAATTGGATACAGTGATCTTAACTGTTGTGTAGCTTTAACTAAGGGAAAAGCCGAATGATTAGTTGATTCTACTTGGGGGAGGTGTTAACTCGGTTCTGCAAGATGACATGTCTTGTTCTGCACCATATGTTCCCAGTCTTGTTCTGTTATATGGTGAAAGCATTATTTAGTGATCTGGTATTTCTCAAATGGTGGATTAACTATGCTTCTTTAATTAGTCGCAAACGAAGTAAAACTGATCGAATTTATTATTTTGCAATCAAAGCTAACCAATCGCTATCAGCAGCTTTAATACATGAAAATTGAAAAAAGAAATACCAATTTACATCTTTCTTTCGACCATACTTCAGTTTTATTGAGTTCTACTCGAAATTTGATGCTAGATAATCACGAAAAGCATATAAAAAATGAGATATCCAAGTTACGTAGCTTTACATTGACAGTTGCAAAAATACGTAAATATCTTCGATTCTTGATTCAACATATACACTCATGTTTCAGAGACATTGAGTGCATCTAGGGTCAGGACGCATGAGGCATCAGGTCGTTGTTTAATAGGTGGATCCTCATGAATCCAATTAATGGGATATTTGATTCACGGTGAGCGGAAATCTAGCATTTCCCATTCGTGTTCCAGGTGCAAATATAGGAACACTTTGCTTCGGGCGTCTCTATAACTTCTAGCATATGTTGTATTCAATTTCCTATTTAGGGTTTTGCTTCTTTTTGGGGGGGTCTAGGAAAGTGGGATGGAGTTTCCAACTTGCTTGGCTCACTGCTCAAAACGGACCCTGAGATAAACAAAAGAATCCTAGTCTAATTTGACTTGTGAACTGGCCTTGGCCAGTTCTCCACCTGATGACTTCTTGCCAGCTTCACTATGCAACACTCCTCAGGGAAATCTCAATCCCTCTAGCTTATTGTCTATGAGAACAAAGAATTTACCTTTAAAGCAACATATTAGGTGTAATAGTATATATTGGGTCAATGTCGTGAACCGTGCCAAAAGCTCATGCGATGTGGCCACCCATTATAACTTGACTAAGTCATACTATATAAAAGCTCATGCGATGTGACCATCCATTATAACTTGACTAAGTCATATGTATACATTGACGTCAGTTTTTAAAATCATGTAAAGTGATCGAAATAAGAAGCAGTAATCATACCACTTCGGCGACTTGAGACTTACCACCACATTTCAAATTAATGGTTGTCAAGCACGCATTAAGAAAAATAAATGAAGGAATTGCTTCACGCATATATTATTACTTCGTCCGATACCGCCCAGTGAAATTTGATTCCCCATTCTGCTGTACTCAATATACATGTTGGATATCAAAGCATATATATAATATAGAACCACATATACACACATATGTGTGTGGATGTCTTAAGTTGCCTTTCCTTAAATAAAGGCATTTGAAGTAATTTAAAGGAAATGGGAAAGTTGGGTGCTGTCTTTGTCTCTGAGTGGCAAGACACTTTTGGCAAGAACGTGAGGAGAAGGCTCTAGATCTTAATTATAAAGCGTGGTCATTGGCAGCGATTTTAAGACAGGAGGCAAAATCAACCCCGGCTAGGTAAAACCTGCAAGTATTATTTTACAATTTATTTCTGCTCTATCTTCAGATGAACCTTGTTGATATCGAATGGTATGATAAGTTTCTGATCCGTTTTTTCACTAAAGGGTGGCCATTGGTTCCTTATTTGTCTCCACTGTTATCTCAAACATAAAATTAATCGTTAGTGCACTCACTTTGTGCCATCATTAGGTCTTTCGAGTCATCTTACTTTATTTCCCGCCAATTCTTGTTAATTCTTGTATATTTGCATATTCAAATTAAACATAAAAACACCTCTTAGGACACTTTTAATCACATATTGAAAATTCATGAAAGTTACCAAAGAAGTCCTAAACATATTGCATTTGTACCGATTTAGTTCTAAACCTTTTAATTTGACAAATTTAGTCCTAAACCTTTTGACAATTTGCAATAAAGTCTATCTGGTCAATTTTGACTAGATATTATTGACGTAGACACCTGCCGTCCTACATGGCAAAGCCGGCGCTGACGTAGATAATTTTTAGAAAAATTTTAAATTTTTTCTAAATTTTAAAAATTTTCCTTTTTTTTATCTTTCCATTTCTTTCCGTTTTTTTGGCATAATACCCAAAACACCCTCAAACTTTAGCTTTTGTCCAATTTCTACCTTTTATCTTATAAAAAACCTCCAACTTTAGGTCATGTCCCAATTCTACCCTAAACTTTTTTTTGTTTCATAAAGAACCGTAAATTTTAGGTCTTGTCCCAATTTTACCCTAAGATTTTTTTGCCCGAGAAAAACCTCAAACTTTTGGTCTTGTCCCAATTTTACCGTTCAGTCTCAATTTTACCGTAAAATTTTTACAGTCTCGTAAAAAATCACAAAATTTTACTTGAGTCACAAATCTGACTCTATTAAACCTCCGTCGAAAATTTCTTGTTGACAACTAAGAGATAGAAATCTCTCAAGCAAGAGCTATTTGAGTGTCCCAAGCACTCTCTAACCATGAGAGATGGAACATTCCCAAGCATGAGAGATCGATAAGCGCAAAATCCTGAGGGCGATTTTGACTGAAGGTTAATAGAGATCTTTATGAAACAAAAAAATTAGAGTGAAATTGAAACGTGTCCTAAAGTTGAAATTTTTTTATGAGATAAAAAAAGTTTAGGGTAAAATTGGTACTAAACCTAAAGTTGAGGGTCTTTTACGAGACAAAAGAAATTTATGGTAGAATTGAGACTGGACCTAAAGTTAAGGGTTTTTTATGAGACAGAAAAAATTTTATGGTTGAATTGGGATATGACCTAAAGTTTGAGGTTTTTTATGAGACAAAATGTAGAAATGGGACAAAAGTTAAAGTTTGAGGTTTTTTTGGGTATTAGGCCTTTTTTTTTTGCCAATGATCGGTCGCCGACCACCTCACATAGGCAATGGTCGACGAGATGCTCCCTCACCAAATCTAGCTAGGTTAACCCTTGCCATGCCTCACCCTTGCCCATGCGATGCCTGGTGAGGCGACCTTAGCCTAGGCAAGGGTCAACCTCACCAGATCTGAAGAGGGAGGCCCTCACTGGCACTCACCCTAGGATTAATGAGGCTGACTATAATGCCCCGAAACATCACGTGTAGCACATTCTTTTTCGATTATTACTTGTAATTACTATTAGCATGCGGAAGGACAATAAAATTTGCACAATATACCATACAATAAATTGCATGAGTTTAATACACATATGCCTCATCTTTTATAAAAACTTCAGAAGTTGCTATCATTATATAGTGGCCAAACAAAATACAAATACAACACATTACATAAGTCCTAGGAAAGGTCGGGGTCACCTATCATCGACACACCACTCCAACACCCAAAAACTTGGTTGTACGAGGCCACACTTCTAAATTACAGATCGACAACCTCGACCCGATAAGCCATCACTGTTGAAACTAGGGCACCCATTGAAACCTCCAAGTGGTCTAACAAACTCCTCATCAACCCATATCACAGAAATGCACTCGGTATAAACTACGATTGGTTTGGGTATAAGTATATCATAATAATTACAACGAAAATAAGTAGAAACTCCAAACTGGCATGGTGGAGGGTGATCCATCCTACAAATTTGACAAATAAGGGATGAGTCAAATCTAATAAATGAGATCTCTAAGTTTAAGGTATGAGATTATTTCACTGCTCAATCTAGTACTAACAAACAACATGAGTTTAAGAAAAGTGCAAAATAACTATAAGAGGCAATTGAATGAATAAATGCACTATTCTTTCCTATCATAGCATGCTAATGGAAACCATTAGCAACGTTACATAAGATTATTCACTCAAATGCAGTGGATGGCATAATTTATTACAATACACAATTTTCACCAATTAGTTCATTAATAGACATGCATCATATCCATTATTAGCATATCATTTCATCCAGACTCTTGGGGCATGTCACGCCCCGCACCCTACGAGCACGCGATCATCTCTCGATGGTCGAACATTGAATGCGACGTCCCAGATACGTCGCCAACCCAACCCAAACATCAGAGATTAAGCACGCGCGGAAACAAATAAAAACAACCCGGACAATTAATAAAGACAAAGGGTAACCATAGCACAAAATAATAACTGTGATTTCTACACTTAACAAATAGATACGACGCCCACAAAAGACAATCCCTAAACTAGGCCACAACAACAGAACCACATCCCTCAAAGGTTCGCCACTTAACTCCTCTACAATGGGGGACTTAAAATACCGAGTACTTGACCCGTCCTCGATCTCCGAGCTACCCTTGCTGCGTCTCCAATCACTCATGGTCGCGGATCTGAAATGGTTATATAATAACCGTGAGAACAAACCTTAATAAGCAACCCCCTATATCCCATTTAGGCCAATGCGTACCCAGACAAGTCGTACATGCAATCTACCCCGTAACATATAAAAAGGTTCGCATCATTATACTTACCTCGCCATCAAACCCATGCCCACTCTGCACGTTAGTCATAACATGGTAATGCAGTAATAGTAACTAAATAGCACATTGCAATTGCTCAAAAGCCAACCACATTTGCACGCAATTCCTCTTACTAATTCGACAACACATCCAACCAGCCAATTCAATCACACGCTCAACCAGCTAATTCAGTCACACTCAACCGGCCATTTCAATCACACGCTCAACCAGCCAATTCAATCACACTCCACCAGCCATTTCAATCACACGCTCAACCAGCCAATTCAATCACACTCAAATCGCATGCGTGACCGAACATCTTTCTCACGACCCGCGCCACTGCGCCTCAGGTCCATTCTCACTGGCTCACAAGCCACGCAATTCGATCAATCCCAATGGCCCCCGTCAACACGTCCCAAGCCATATTATTCATTCAATTTCCAGTGGCCGCCGTTAACACGTCCCAAGCCACGATATTCAAACAATTCCAATGACCGACGTAAACACGTCCCGGTCCAGTCACACCTTTAACGGCCCACCGTCAACACGTCTCAAGCCCACATCCAATTGGCACATCGGCTATTCATGCCTTCACACGGACCGCCGTCAACACGTCCCAAGTCCATAGCCCTCCGATCGATCCGGGCTTAAAATTGACAGGCATGCACACGCCATTCAATTCAATCACATTCACGCCAAATTGCATCAAACAGCTCAAATTCACAAATTCGTTCCAATCCACAAATCGCCACTTCAACCACAAACCCGACGTTCAAGTCGGTCACACACAATATTCCAAATCGAGCATACTATTTAATCCAATTCAAATTGCACAATTAAATCATAAAATCACTAGTTTAATAATACATGCCCTAGCCGTTCTAACCCGAGACTAGTCAATAAGTACTCACGCACGAATTCAATTAACATCACAGCCCATCTCACTTGCCCACAAATCTGTCATTCACGCCTACCACATATTAACCTCAAGCCCACCCACGAATGCTACAACAATATTATCAATTAGCCCCACAATTCTCCCAATTTAATCTATTAATAATGCACGTACTAAAATTGCCCACAATTCGCATTAAGCCCATAAACCGGTACTAATTATTCCCTAGACAAGTCTAATAATACCCAATGTACTAAGTAAGGTTTAGAGAGTCACTTACCAAGTTTTGGCCCAGGAAAAGTTGGCTCGGGCCCAAAATGGCCCGGGTGAGAAGTTCAGACTAGGCGCGGGCGTGGGCCACACGGGCGCGCTGACCGGCCAAAGTGGGCACGATGGCCGATTGGCGTGCCTGGCGCGGGGCGTGGCGAACGCGCGGCGTTCCCGGGGCACACGGGCGAGCGGATGGGCAACGCGCCCAGGCGACGGGCCGGCTGAACGGGCAATGCGTCTGGGCTACGGGCGTGGGCACGAGCACGGCAACGGGTGCACGGCTTGCGCGCGTGGCCACGGGCTTGGCTGGCCGCTTGGCCAGCTGAGCTGGCCGGCTAGGCTAGCCGGCTGGTTTGGCTGGCGGCTACGGTGACCGGCGACGACGGCGATCGGCGGCGAGCGGCTAAACTAGAGGGAGGGAGAAAGGGATGGCCGAGAGGTGAGGGGGAAAGGGGAAAGGAGAGGGAGGGGCTGAGGGGTGAGGGGCGATGGCTGGCGGACGGGCCGGCGATGGTGAGCTGGCCGGCGGGTGGCTACGGCGAGCTGGCTAGGCTCAACCGGGAGGTGGCTAGACGGGGCTACTGGCCGGGAGAGAGAAGGCGAAGGGTAAGGGGGAGAGGGGTAGCGGCTGCAGAGGGTGGCGGCGATGGCGACGGGGCGGAGCCGGTGGCCGAACGGCATGCCGGCAAGCTGGACGAGCGCCGGATGCGGCGGGCAGCTGCGACGAGCTCGCTGCCGCGCACGCGAGAGAGAGGAAGAAGCGGCCGAGGCGGGTAACGTGACGGTGGCGGGGCTGGCCGAGCGACGCGGCGCGGCGGTCGGGCTGGCGACGGCGGCGCGCGACGGCCGGCGAGCTCGGGCGGCGGTTGGCTGGGCTGGCGGAATGGAAAGCGAAGCAGAACCAGACGTGAGGAAAACGAACCAGAGAAGAAAAGAAGAAGAGAAAAGGAAGAGGAGGAGAAAGGAGAGAGAGAGAGAGAGGGGACAGGAGGGGATGGTGCATGCAGAGAGGGGACGTGCATGGGGAAGAGGGGGGGATGGCGTGCGACAGAGGGGGAAAAGGGAGAGAGAGAGAGAGAGAGAGAGAGAGAGAGAGAGAGAGAAAAGGAAGAGAGAGGGAGAACGTGCGCATGGGGGGGAAGAGTCGACAGAGGAGAGAGGAGAGAGAAAGAGAGAGGAAAAAGTTTAAATTCTATACTCAAACGCGATCCAATGGACACGGTCCAAACTAAAAATCGACCTATCGATCCCGATTTAAATTCGAAAAAAGGCCTAACAGTCCATAACAAATCCCGATAATAATCTAGGGAAAAATTCGAAAATAAAATAACCCAGACCACACTACGAAAGAGGTCTACCAGTCTAAATTTGCACCCGGTCAAAAATTCACTTCTTCACTATTTCTGATACTTTCGATGCTAGCCACAATAATATCGACACCGTCCAATTTATTTCGTCCCGAAACTCCCGGAAATCGACTACCAAGTTCGGGGTCTAATTAACGGCCAAATTCGATCGAGTGCGATTCTAGCAAAATTTCTATTTTTAAAAATAAGAACTCGAGAGTGATCAGTTCCCAGGTGAAATTCTATTATAAGCGCACTGACGAATTACACGTTTTGTAAACCCCAAAAATGGGCCAAAATCCGAAATGTCACAGGGCATCCCAACACACGAGGCATATCGCCTCCCGAGACATCCCGAACACTCTCGGGGCATCTTGACACACTGGACATCTCACCTCTCAAGGCATTTCGATACAAGGGGCATCTCAGCTCCAAGGCATCCCGACTCATGGGCTTCTCAACTCTGAGGCATCGTCACCACTAATATGTGGCCGACAGAAATAATTTTCATATTATTTTCCATATTTAATCACCTAGCAACAATGCATATGATAGCATTATAATCATATGATCACCCTTGAATCAACAATCCAATCAATGTTCTTTTACATCCGGTACACATCATATTTTCATGCAAATCTCTTCCAAAACATACTTACCTTGCCCTTTCATCTAATCACATAAGAGGTGATAACATTCTTACATACTTTTCATTTCTTATAAGAGCAATATTAACATATTCAGAAAATCGGCAAATGTGTAATATTGACCAGTGGCTAAAACTAACAAGTAGGTATAATCGACAAGTGGATATAATGTGTGACATCCCGGATTTTGATCCAATTTTTGGGATTTAATAAACTTGTAATTCGTCAGTGTGCTTGTAGTAAAATCTCGCCCGGGAAGTGATCACTCCCAGTTATTGTTTTTAAATTTTGAGATTTTGCTAGAATCGCACTTGATCGAATTTGGCCGTTATTTAGACCCCGGACTTGGTAGTCGATTTTCGAGAGTTTCAGGATGAAATAAATTGGACGGTGTAAATATGATCGTAGCCAACATTGAGATTGTCAGGAATGATGGAAAAAGAGGAGTTTTTGACCAGGTGCAAATTTGGACTAGTAGACCTCTCTCGTTATAGTTTGGTTTAATTAATTTAGCCTTTGTCCCTTATTATATGCGAGACTTATTATGGACCGGTAGATCGTTTTCGATTTTGAATTTGGACCATTGGATCGTGTTTAATATTAGAATAAAATTTATTTTCTTTTATTTCTCTCTCTCTCTCCTCCGCGCGCACGTTTCTCCCATGCGTGTGTCCCATCTGCCCATGCCCGTGCAGACCTGCTCTCTGCCACTCCTTCTCTCCTCTTTCTTTCTTTCCTTTTTCTTTTTCTTTTCTTCTTCTCCTTCTTCTTCCTCCGCGAGCCCGGCTGGTTCTAGATCTACTCCTGCTCCTACTTGACTAAGCTCATCGTCGCTCAACCAGTCGCCGCCGACCGCCCTGCCGTCTGCCTCGCGCCGCCGTAGCCCGATCGAGCCACCGCCGCCGTAGCCCGATTGAGCCACCACCGCCACTACGACCCCTCTCCTCCCCACTCTCCTTCCTCTTCCCCTATTTCCCTTCGCAGAGTCGAGCCCGCCCCTGCCCAGTTCAGCCCACCGTCGTGTTCGATGCAGCTAGGCTTCGCCGAGCCGCCGGCCAGCACGTCCAGCCTCGCCCCCAAGCCTGCGACGCCACCGCTCCCCTCGCGCCACCGTCGCCGCAGCGAACGAACCCTAACACACTGCTCGAGCTCGCCGTGCCCAGTCGCCATGCCAGCCCAGCTCGCCAGCTCACCACTCGCTGGCTTGGCCAACTTGTGGTTGCCGCCGACGGTCCGCACCCCCTCAGCCACTCCCTCTCCTGTTCTGGCCACTGCTCCCTTCCCCTGTTCTGCCCTCACCGCCTCCGTTCCCATTATCACCGTGGACCACCGCTCGAATGCCGGAGCTGCTGTCGTTCCGGCGAGGCCCCGGCTCTCCCTTGCTACCGTCAAGCTACTGCCACCTCAGCCGGACCTCCTTACGGCCCGGTTGTGGCCAAGAGCCTCGCCAATTGCCGCCGTTGCGGCTGTTCCGGCGATTTCCCCCGCTACCCAGCCTCGTTTTCTTGCTCAATTCGAGGTAAGCGACACCCTAAACCTTGTCTAGGACTTTGTGTATTATTAGACGTGTTTAGAGGTTGTTTAGTGTGGGATTTGCGACTGATTAGGGGCTGTTCGGGCCGATTCGGAGTCCGTTTAGCGTGATTTTGGTGGCTGAGATGTGGGTTGGTTTATGGTGAGTGATTAGGGTCGGAATGTGGATTGAATCGTGGAAATTTATGGATGATTTTGGAGCTGAGTTGGGGGCCGTTGATGTTGGAGTTTATGCCGCGATTATGGATTATTGGTGTGTGATTCAGTATTCGATTGGCAATAATTCGCGTTAATTATTTGTGGTTGGTTTAACACATATCATATGGGCTCGGGCTTACAATGGAGGATGGGGTTTAACGTGCTAGAGTGACGGGTGAATTGGGGCGCACGGGCTGATCATGTCTGATTTGTGGAATAATTTGTGGGGATTTGGAGGCCAATTAGTGGATGTCTTTGGTTGATAGAATTGCTATGATTATAGACTAATGTTGTGGAATGGATGGTTGGAATGTGTATAGAAATGTGATGTGTTGGTGATTGTGTACGTGACCAGTCCATCGTGGCACATGGGAGTGAAATTTGGCACTAAGTGTGGTCGATTTATGTCAAGTAGGGAGGCTGAGTTGATTTAATGTTATTGAAACTTGAATATGGCATGGAAATTGATTGAATCACGTGGTGTATGTAATTGTGACGTATGTGATTGTCCAAAGGTCCTGTGGGGTGTTGACCCGGGACAGAGCCCGGATTGATCGGAGGGCTGACCTGTGGGGTGTTGACCCGAGTCGTTTGAAAGTTTGTTTTTGAAAGGTCCCGTGGGGTGTTGACCTGGGTTGTGTGAAAGTTTATTTTTGTAAGGTCCTGTGGGGTGTTGACCCGGGACAGAGCCCGGATTGATCGGAGGGCTGACCTGTGGGGTGTTGACCCGGGTCGTGAGAAAGTCGGATGGATACGCATGCGTATTGTGTTTGGTTGAATTAGGTGAATGCACGTGTGTATGGCGCTCGGGTAATTGCGATATGTGCTTGGAGTATTATCGCATTATAGTGACTTGATTAATCTACAGAGTTGGCGTGGAAATTGAGGCGAGATAAGTACGATTTGTGATTTCTAATATGTTGTTAGTTGAGTTGCATGTTGATACTCGTCTGGGTACGCATTGGCCTATGTGGGGTTTTGGGGTCTGCTTATTGAGATTTATCTCATTCCCGTTGTTAAACATTTTCAGGATTGGAGTGGCGGATAGTCGTCACGTGCGTTTTCAAAGACCGGGAGTGACCGTGGGCATCTAATGCTTCGTTTCATCTTTGAGTGCCCCTCTGTTGTATAGTGAAGTAGGCTATCCAACCACCACCCCATTTTGATGATCGTGGAATTGAAGTTAGTAGCCAGGGGTTGATGTTGTATATTGTGAATGTTGTAGGTAATTGCCAAGTTTGTTATGCGTATATTGATTTGTGCAAATACTGTCCTTTGGTCATTATGTATTGTCTGGGTTATTTCTATTTTGCTTCCGATTGCCTTTATCTTTAGCTGTTTTGTTTGGGTCGGCGACGCGTCCTGGGACGTTGCGTTCAATATGACCGATGGTGGGATGTCGCAAGCTTTGCGGGGTCCGGGGCGTTACATCCCGGTTGATTTGGTATCAGAGCGAGGTTAGCTCGAACCAAGATGATCGAAGCTTGGAGTGATAAGGAGCGATGACTTTGGGGTAGCCAGTTAGGGAGACTTGTTGGCCATGCATTACCCAGACTACTTGGTTGTGATTGCTAAGTAATATTATGCACTAATACGTGAAATGTAGGTGTGTCAGGACTTGAGGTTAGTGCACAATCCCTGTTCTTTGTGATTGAGTGGTGTTGTGATTGACTGCCTGCTTAGTGAATTATGTTGTGATTTATTGCCTAGGGCTTAGACTGGTATAGTTGGCCTAGGTCTTTAATTCTCGAGGGGAATTATAGCAGGTAAGTGGGTGGTGTGAACCGTGTGAGTAAGAGTAGCTGAGGAAGAGGTCGAGGTCGAGGTCGTGTAGGTCCGCAAGTTGGAGTTGTGGGAGATTCCAGATTTGATGAGATTTTAAGGACACTCGAGGAAGTTAGAATTTTAATGGAAAGGCAAGCTGAGGAGCGAAATACTATTGTTTCTACTGATGTTGAGGCCACTATTGTTGTCGTCAATGGAAATACCAAGAATCATGAGTGTAATGGAAATGTTAGGAATCAAGGTCAAGGGTAAGTTAATGCAGTCAGAGAAATGCGTCAATTGGTTGGAAAATTTTTTGAAATTTAAACTTGCAAGGTTCGATGGGAAGAGGTAACTCTGAGGCTACATTACTTTAGACAAAGGATTTAGAAAAAGGCTTTTGAGGTATTCAGGTGCACTAATGAGAAGAAAGTGACCCTGGTTATATATCAACTCTAAGGAAACGCAAAGGATTAGTAAGAGGGCCCCCGAAGTAGGATATTTCAGAGGGCATGTTTCCAAGATGGGGTGTCGTTGTCGAGATCTTCAATGTGAAGTACATTTAGAGAGTGCACAAGGATAGAAAATGACATAAATTCTTCGGCTTCGCTAAAATTGGATGTCAGTCGATTGGTGTGAGGTCAAGTTTGTAAGGTTGCCTAAGTACGCACCAAGGATGGTCAAGGACCATGTGGATAGGACAATGAGGTTTTCAGATGGATTAGAACCAGAATTCCGCAATCAGTTAGTACTTTTGAATCTTAAGGGATTCTAATGAGCGGTGTGGCAAGGCTCAAACGGTTGAAAGAGATATGAATGAGAGGGTTACCGTATATGGATTGCGGTACACGCCGGCTAGGGACAATAGGAACTTTGGGAAGAAGCCTATGGCAGAGAAAATGAAATTTGTCCCTCTAGTAAGAAAGAACTTTGGAGAGCCGAACTAATACTCCGACGCCGCATGATGGTCTTATGGAAAGAGGCATATGAATGGTCATTGCCAAGGTAGAAGTGAAGCATGTTGTGGATGTGGACAGTAAGGTTACCAAGTAAGAAATTATTGAACTAACAGGTTAGGTTGCTAATGCAATCGCAGCGACTCTAGATAGGACATTAAGCGAGAGCTACCCTACAGATTAATCAGAATCGGTTAAGAACGTAAGGAAAAGTGTACGTTGTGGCTGAGAAGGAAGTGAAGGATGTGCCTTAAAAGTCTAGATGTGTTATAAGATGGTATTGGGTACAATAGACGTTGATTTTGAAGTTGTAACTTTAATGGTCATGTACGACGTATAATTGCTTATAATAGGTAGGTGCAATCGACTTAAGGATTTCTAAATTGCTGACGATATTCTTGGACGAGTTGGGAAGGATGAGTGTTGCTTAGGGATTGCAGATTGTGTAAAGAACCGGGGCGATTTGTTTTGGGAGACTGTTGAATTGAAATTGGATGGATTGAACTTGTCTTTGAGGTGTATAAAGATAATTAATTTGTGACTGATTAGTTGGTTGAGGAATTAAGGCTAAAGGACAAAGCCGAGGTGTGCAAGCTTCCCGATGTCTTTTCTCAGGAATTGCCAGGATTGCCACTTGATAGGAGAGTCGAGGTTGTAGTCAAGTTGGCCCCAGGGACAAAACCGATTTTGGGAGCGTTCTACAAGATGTCACTGTCGGAATTGAAGGAATCGAAAGTCTAAATGCGGGAGCTATTGGATGAATGTTTTATTCGTCCTAGTGCGTCTCTATGGGGAGCGCCAGTGTTATTTGTGAGGGAAAATGATGGATCGTTAAGGTCGTGCATTGACTATAGGTAACTGGACCAGGTGACTGTTAAGAATAAGTACCCATTGCCAAGGATTGATGACCTATATGATCAGTTATAAGGGGCGTCAGTGTTTTCTAAGATCGATTTGAGGACGGACTATCACCAATTGAGGATCAAGAAGGAGGACATGCTGAAGTCGGCATTTAGGATGAGGTATGGGCACTACGAGTTTACAGTGATACCGTTTGGACTGACGAACGCCCCTGCAGCCTTTATGGATTTAATGAATTGGATATTGAAGGAATTTCTGGATCAGTTTGTGATCGTATTCATAAACGATATCCTGGTGTATTCAAAGAGTTCCGCCGAGCATGAGTTACATTTGGAAAGAGTTCTATGGACTTTAAGGGAATATGCACTCTACGCTAAGTTTAGTAAGTGCGAATTTTGGTTTCGTTGAGTGGCATTTTTAGGATATGTGATATCCGGGGAAGGAATTGTAGTGGACCCGATAAAGATCAAAGCCATCATGAATTGGCCAAGACCGACAATGGTAATCGAGATTTAGAGCTTCTTGGGTTTGGTAGGTTATTACAGATGTTTTATGGAAAGGTTTTTAGCGTTAGCTACATCATGGACACGTTTGCTGAAGAAAGAAAGGAAATTTGAATGGACAGCCAAGTGAAAAAGGAGTTTTCAGGAATTAAAACAAAGTGTGACGATCATGCCAGTGTTAATGGTCCCGTTAAGTCTAGAAGGATGTGAAATCTACAGTGACGCGTCGCTAAAAGGACTACGATGCGTGTTAATGCAACATGGAAGAGTGGTGGTATATGCATCGTGACAATTGAGACCGCATAAGCTGAACTATCCGATGCATGACTTAGAATTGGCTGCAATTATGTTTGTCCTTAAGATTTGAAGGCACTACTTGTGTGGGGAAAAGTTTCAGATTTACACGGATCACCAGAGCCTCAAATACTTGTTTTCACAGAAGGAATTGAATATGAGGCAACGTCGTTAGATGGAACTCCTTAAGGACTATGATTGCGAGATTTGGTATCATTTCGGAAAAAAAGGTAATAAAGTAGCGGTGCACTAAGCCAGAAATCAAGCATCGCGCATATGATGGTTAAAGAATGGACCCTGTTGGAAGGAATTAGGGATTCAGAATTTAAGTTTGAAGTGAGTCATGTCTCGAGCCTACTTACAACATTAAGAATTGAACCGAAAGTGCAAGCCAAGATTAAGGTGTTGCAGTCGACGGACGTTAAGATTCATAAAATTTCGAGTATGAATAACTCTAAGAGTAAACCAGACTTTCGGGTGTCAGCGGATGTAATCCTTAGGTTTCGAGGACAATTATGTGTGCCCGATGATTTGGAACTCAAGGAAGAGATTCTATCGGAGGCTCATAGGAGCAGTTATAGTATTCACCCGGGCAGCACAAAAATGTACCAAAATCTCCAACAGCACTATTGGTGGAACGGAATGAAAACGGATATGGCTAAGTGCTTGACGTGCCAATAAGTGAAGGCAGAGCATTGTAAACCTGGTGGGATGTTACAGCCGTTGGAAATCCTAGAATGGAAATGGGAACATATTACAATGGATTTTGTAACTAGATTACCAAGGAGCTAGAGGGGACACGACTCTATTTGGGTGATAGTAGATAGATTGACCAAGTCAGCGCACTTCCTGGCAGTGCGAAAGGACTCTAAGCTAGAAAGGTTGGTAGAGTTATACGTACGACAGATTGTTCGTCTTCATGGAGTGCCGGTATCGATCACTTCGGATAATGACCCCCGGTTTACTGCGAATTTTTGGAAAAGTTTGCAATCCGCCATGGGAACTAAGTTGTAATTCAGTATGGCCTATCATCCGCAGACGGATGGCCAATCTGATATGACTATTCAGGCTTTAGAGGATATGCTAAGAGCATGCGTGTTAGATTTTCAAGGCAAGTGGGAGGAGCAATTGTATTTAGTGGAATTTGCCTATAGTAACAGCTTCCAGCAGAGTATCAGGATGGCCCCGTTTAAGGCATTATATGGCAAAGCTTACAAAACACCGTTGTGTTGGGATGAAGTAGGAGAAAGAAGTATAACAGGTCCAGAGTTAGTTCAACAGTCGGTGAAAACAGTAAAGGTTATCCGTGAAAGGTTAAGGACAGCTCAGAGTCATCAGAAGAGTTACGCAGACCGGAGGCGTAGACCGTTGAAGTTTCAAGTTGGCGACCACGTATTTCTTAAGGTCTCCCCGATGAGAGGATTGTCTCGGTTTGGCAAGAAAAGAAAATTGAGTCCAAGGTACATAGGCCCGTTTGAGATTTTGGAAAGGATGGGAACGTTGGCCTATCGTCTAGTTTTGCCGCCAAAATTATCACAAATTCATAATGTTTTCCACGTGTCGATGTTGAGGAAGTACGAATCGAATCCGACCCACGTGCTGAATCATGAAGTAATAGATATGGACGACAGAGTGTCGTATGTGGAAAAGCCAATGCGAATGGAGGACAGAAAGGAACAAGTGTTGAGAAACAATACCCCCTTTTGTTTAAATAATTGGGTAGGGTTGTAAATTTCAAGGACGAAATTTTTGTAAGGGGGGAAGAATTGTGACATTCTGGATTTTGATCCAATTTTGGGGATTTAAAAAACGTGTAATTCATCAGTGTGCTTGTAGTAAAATCTCGCCCGGGAACTGATCACTCTCGGTTGTTGTTTTTAAATTTTGAGATTTCGCTAGAATCGTACTCGATCGAATTTGGCCGTTATTTAGACCCCGGACTTGGTAGTCGATTTTCGAGAGTTTCAGGACGAAAATAAATTGGACGGTGTAAATGTGATCGTAGCCAACGTTGAGATTGTCAGTAATTATGGAAAATGAGGAGTTTTTGACCAGGTGTAAATTTGGACTAGTAAACCTCCTTCGTTATAGTTTGGTTTAATTAATTTGGCATTTATCCCTTATTATATGTGAGGCTTATTATGGACCGGTAAATCGTTTTCGATTTTGAATTTGGGCCATTGGATCGCGTTTAATATTAGAATATAGTTTATTTTCTTTTATTTCTCTCTCTCACTCTCTCTCCTCCGTGCGCACGTTTCTCCCCTGCGTGCGTCCCATCTGCCCATGCCCGTGCAGACTTGCTCTCTGCCACTCTCTCTCTCTCCTCTTTCTTTCTTTCCTTTTTCTTTTTCTTTTCTTCTTCTTTTCTTCTTCTCCTTCTTCTTCCTCCGCGAGCCCGACTGGTTCTGGATCTGCTCCTGCTCGCCCGAGCTCGTCGTCGCTCGACCAGTTACCACCGACAGCCCTGCTGTCCGCCTCGCGCTGCCGTAGCCCGACCAAGCCATCACCGCCGCTGCGACCCCTCTCCTCCCCACTCTCCTTCCCCTTCCCCTGTTTTCCTTCGTAGAGTAGAGCCCGCCCTTACCCAGCTCAGCCCACCGTCGTGTTCGACGCAGCTAGGCTTCGCCAAGCAGTCGGCCAGCACATCCGACCTCGCCCCCCAGCTTGCGACGCCACCGCTCCCCTCACGCCACCGTCGCCGCCGCGAACGAGCCCCAGTCCACTGCTCGAGCTCGCCGTGCCCGGTCGCCGTGCCAGCCCAGCCCGCCAGCTCACCGCCCGCTGGCTTGGCCAGCTTGTGGTCGCTGCCGCCGGTCCGCACCCCCTCAGCCACCCTCTCCCCTGTTTTGGAGACCGCTCCCTTCCTCTGTTCTGCCCTCACCGCCCCCGTTCCCATTGCCGCCGTGGACCACCGCTCGATCGCCGGAGCTACTATCTTTCCGGCGAGGCCCCGGCTCTCCCTTGCTGCTGTTGAGCTACTGCCACCTCAGCCGGACCTCCTTACCGCCCGATTGTGGCCGAGAGCCTCGCCAATCGCCGCCACTGCGGCTGTTCCGGCGATTTCCCCCGCTGCCCAGCCTCGTTTTCTTGCTCAAGTCGAGGTAAGCGACACCCTAAACCTTGTCTAAGACTTTGTGTATTATTAGACGTGTTTAGAGGTTGTTTAGTGTGGGATTTGCGACTAATTAGGGGCTGTTCGGGCCGATTCGGAGTCCGTTTAGCGTGATTTTGGTGGCTGAGATGTGGGTTGGTTAGGGGTGAATGATTAGGGTCGGAACGTGGATTGAATCGTGGAAATTTGTGGTTGATTTTGGAGCTAAGTTGGGGGCTGTTGATGTTGGAGTTTATGCCGCGATTATGGATTATTGGTGTGTGATTCAGTATTGGATTGGCAATAATTCGCGTTAATTATTTATGGTTGGTTTAACACATATCATATGGGCTCGGGCTTGCAATGGAGGATGGGGTTTAACGTGCTAGAGTGACGGATGAATTGGGGCGCACGGGCTGATCATGTCTGATTTGTGGAATAATTTGTGGGGATTTGGAGGCCAATTAGTGGATGTCCTTGGCTGATAGAATTGCTATGATTATAGACTAATGTTGTGGAGTGGATGGTTGGAATGTGTATAGAAATGTGATGTATTGGTGATTGTGTGCGTGGCCAGTCCATCGTGGCACATGGGAGTGAAATTTGGTACTAAGTGTGGTCGGTTTGTGTCGAGTAGGGAGGCTGAGTTGATTTAATGTTATTGAAACTTGAATATGGCGTGGAAATTAATTTAATCACGTGGCGTATGTGATTGTGACGAATGTGATTGTCCAAAGGTCCTGTGGGGTGTTGACCCGGAATAGAGCCCGGATTGATCGGAGGGCTGACCTGTGGGGTGTTGACCCGGGTCGTGTGAAAGTTTGTTTTTGAAAGGTCCTGTGGGGTGTTGACCCGGGACAGAGCCCGGATTGATCGGAGGGCTGACCTGTGGGGTGTTGACCCGGGTCGTGTGAAAGTTTATTTTTGAAAGGTCCTGTGGGTGTTGCCTGGGACAAAGCCCGGATTGATTGGAGGGCTGACCTGTGGGGTGTTGACCCGAGACAGAGCCCGGATTGATCGGAGGGCTGACCTGTGGGATGTTGACCCGGGTCGTGAGAAAGTCGGATGGATACGCATGCGTATTGTGTTTGGTTGAATTAGGTGAATGCACGTGTGTATGGCGCTTGGGTAATTGCGATATGTGCTTGGAGTATTATCGCATTATAGTGACTTGATTAATCTACAGAGTTGGCGTGGAAATTGAGGCGAGGTAAGTACGATTTGTGATTTCTAATATGTTGTTAGTTGAGTTGCATGTTGATACTCGTCTGGGTACGCATTGGCCTATGTGGGGTTTAGGGGTCTGCTTATTGAGATTTATCTCATTCCCGTTGTTAAATATTTTCAGGATTGGAATGACGGATAGTCGTCACATGCGTTTTCAAAGACCGGGAGTGACCGTGGGCATCTAATGCTTCGTTTCATCTTTAAGAGCCCCTCTGTTGTATAGTGAAGTAGGCTATCCAACCACCACCCCATTTTGATGATCGTGGAATTGAAGTTAGTAGCCAGGGGTTGATGTTGTGTATTGTGAATGTTGTAGGTAATTGCCAAGTTTGTTATGCGTATATTGATTTGTGCAAATATTATCCTTTGGTCATTATGTACTGTCTGGATTATTTCTATTTTGCTTCGGCTTGCCTTTATCTTTAGCTGTTTCGTTTGGGTCGGCGACGCGTCCTGGGACGTCGCGTTCAATACGACCGATGGTGGGATGTCGCGGGCTTGGCAGGGTTCGGGGTGTGACATAATGGATAGGTAGGTACAATTGACAAATATATATAACTGAGAAGTAGGTGTAATCAACAAATGGATATTATCGACCAGTGGATATAATCGACAAGTACGTGTACTCGACAAGTGAGTATAACCAACAAGTGAATACAATTGGCAGGTAAGTATAAATGGAAAGTGTGTATAGGTGGCGAATGGGTATAAATGCCAAGTAGGTATAAGCAGCAAGTGAGTATAAGCAGTAGGTAAGTCAAGCTTACTTAAATAACACTTTCAAGCCCAATATCGTCATTTTCGCATACAACATGCTATCACAACTCAATGAAATCAATCAAAATATGTCAAGGTCATTGCAATATCGTAATTTGCCATTATTGACTCTTGCTTACCATCAAATTCAAACTAAATTAATAAACATCAACTAACCGAGTCAAAAGTATTAAGTTTATCAACCTGCTGAGCCTCTAGAGCTTTTCACTTACCTCGAACAAAATTTAGACAAGTCAAAACTTTAACCACCTTTAAAGCAAGATAAGCAAGAACAAAGATTAACATCTTTTTTTATCTTTTAACAAAACTAGTTTAAGAAAAGAGAATAAAGTCCACCAAATCACATTGTGTCTCTTGAAAGATGGAATTTCAAAGCTTGGACAACACAAGTATGAAATTTTTGCTTTTAAATCGAAAGAGCAAAAAGTGAAAATAGAAGATGAAAGTGATGGGAGATCTCCCTTTTTTTTTTTTGCAAGAACAAGTTGGAATTCTTTTGAAACTTAAAGACATAAGGAAATACAGTTATATAGCCAAAGGAGATAAGAACAAGTAATGAAGATTACAAAATTGATGACTTGAGGTTAAAAAGTGCTAGGTGGAGAATGCAAGAGATGTGTTCGAGTTAGAAAGTCACAAGTGGCAAAATCATATAGTTCCTCCCAATGATGCGACCAAGGGAATGAACTTAGAAGGCCAAGACTTATCAAGAGATAAGAATAACCAATCAAGCTTAAAAGTAATCATGATCTTTGGTTAAAAAAACACTAGTTGTGAAGAGAGAAATAGGTGTTCCAATCCAAAAGATACAAGTTGCTTAATAAGAGTAGCTAAAAGGAGATATTTTGATTGGAAAAGACAGAGCTTCTTTAGCCAAGCGAAATGCATGAATGAGTCATCAAGAGTATTAATTGGCTAAAATTGAAATAGGTTATATAATACATGATATCATTGTTAGAATAAGTCCAATTTCACCAACTAAGAACATGTCGGTAAAATACTTGGTGGAAAATGAAGAGACACATGTACAAATTAACCAGTGACAAATGGCTCAATATATGGTTTTCAAAGTATAAATTTCGATAGTCTATCAAGATATTTTGTACTCCAATAAATAAACAATGATGTTTGTTCTAATTATTGATAAATCAAAAAAAATATTTTGAACTCGCTAAAATTATCAATGACATATATCAAACAATAAGAAAATCTTAACTCAGTCAATCTAAAATTTGGAAACCATCAACTATGTAATTCGGAGCATAACAGTCCCTTTCTACAATTACTGTCACTCTACACCATTAACGAATATGTTTTAATTTTAATGCATCAGACTTTGGGTGACTACAGTCATGAAAAATGATTATTCATACTTTTCATACGTCACAAAATTATAAACCAATGAGATTCCACATGTGCCATCCAATACTCCTAGCTGATTAGTACTTAACTTTACATCCCAAATATTATTATCGAACCTAGAAAATTACAAATGTCACACCAACCCTCTCTCATGGTGGCGTGGGTGACTCTCACCTAGAGGAGGCCAGCCCTTGCTGACCATCGTATGCGGCTGCTAGCCATTGACAAAAGGAAAAGGGAAAGAAAAAGAAAATTTCAAAAAATTTATTTTAAAATCATAAAAATTGTCCACGTCAGCATTGGTCGTGCCACATAAGATGGCTAGTGTCCATGTTAATGATTTATGACCAAAATTGGCTGAATGAACTTCATTGGCAAATCATCAAAAGGTTAGGACTAAATTGGACAAATTAAAAGGTTTAAGATTAAATTAACACAAGTGCAATATGTTTAGGACTTTTTTGGTAATTTTTTTTTGAAAATTGTTTTCAAGTGAAGACTTTGTTCAATTTCTTTTTTTTTTTGTAAGAATTGCTCAATTTCTTTTACACCTACCAAACCACAAAAAAAAAGTTATTTTCAAAATTATTCATTTTGAATGAGAACGTGGTCTACTTTAAATTCAAAATGTGCTTCTTAACTTTAGAACAATAAACCACAAACATTTTTAACATTTTTTCCGTTGAAAAGTTTTTATGTTCGGGAACATGTGTTTTATAAAAACGGAAAATTATGCATAATGGTCTTTTTTTTTTGGAAAAGGCATAATGGGCTGTTTTCATTTTGTCACACCCCGAACCCCACCGAGCCCGCGACATCCCATCCATGGTCAATAATGAACTACGCAAGCGGAAGCGAAATAAAATAACCCGGATAACTAACATGATAACCAAAAAGATAGCACGAAACAATAATTACATAATTTCATAAAGCAATCACTATTACAAAATGGTAATCCAGGCTACCAATTTAAAATCACAGTTTCAAAAAGGGGTAGTGGTTGACATGCTTATCTCCTCTACAAAAGGATACTAAAAAGACAGGGTAAATGATCTATCATTCAATCCGTGTAGTACTTTGGCAGCATCTCCGAATTGATCACGGTCGCGGATCTAAAAGTAGTTATATAATAATCATGAGAACGAGTCTCAATAAGTAACACCCTAAACCCTACATAGACCTATGCGTACCCAAACAAGTCATACACACAATCTAACCAACAATATAACGAGCTCACAATATTGTACTTACCTTTGCCATCAGAACGCGTACTAACTCTGCACGTTAGTCAAAACACGACAAGACAATAATACTAACTCAATAACATATCACAATCAATCAAACGCCAACCACACTTACACTCAATTAATCAAACCAATTCAATCACATATTCAATCAGCCAGTCCAATCAGTTCAATCAATTCAATCATACTTAAACTAGTATGCGTGGTCGAATAACTTTCCACGACCTCCTACGCCCTTTCACACTGCCCGCGCCACTACACCTCAGGCCCAATCTCATAGCCCGCGCCACTGCATCTCAGGCTCAACCCTCATATCAAGCCAGGCTCAGTCCCGCGTAACCACGCCTCGGGACATTTTTCCTCTTCCAATGACCCACGTAACCTACGCCTCAAGTCTGATCATGCCTTTCTCGCCACACCCGCATAACCACACCTCAGGTTGGCAGCCCTTCGATCAATCCGGGCTTTTCTCATGTACATGCACCATAACACAATTTGCCATTATCACAAGTTGTACTAATCAAACTCAAGACATGCTCACCACAATATTCCACCAACCCGACCTTAAAGTTGGTCATATTCAGCTATCAATTCCACTCACAAACGCCACGATAAGCTGATCATTGACCTACCAACAATAGCCACAAATATGCACCCACAATCATCCCAATTCCAAATCACAAGTTCACGATTTCGACATTCAAGCCGGCCACAATCACACGTCAATTCTCCCCACACACGCCATGACAATACGGATATTTAACCCACCATAATTAACCACTAATTAAGCTCCACAATTATCACAATTTAATCTAACAAATATGCACATACGAATATTGACCATAATCCACGTTTTAGCCCCTAAATCGGTACTAATCACATCCTAAATAAAGTCAAAAATATCCATAGTCCTAAATAAGGATTAGAGGGTCACTTACTTCAATTTGACCTAGGAAAAACCCGTACGGGCTCAAAATGACTTGGATGAACAATAACAACAAGGACATGATGGGTGCGGGGCACATCCATGGTTCGGTACACAGCCACGGCCCGGGGTAGTCCGACCACGGCCTGGGCACACTCGAGCTAGCTGGGTAGCGGGCTAGGCGAGCATGGGCACGACCCGAAACGCTCGGGCGATGGTGACAACAATGGCGGTTGGGCTGTCCCGGGTAGCATAGCGACTGCAAGTGGCTGGGCAAGGTCACTGGGGGCTAGGTGGTGGTGGACGGAGCAGCGGCGGCGGTTGAAACGGCAGCGCGCGGCAGCTGGACGAGGCGGCGCCGGGGAGAGTCCAAAACAGGGAAGACGTTGGGGAGGAAGAAAAAAATAGGAGAAGGGCGGTTGTGACGACCAAGGGGGCGGTAGGGTGGTGGAGGTCGTTGAAGGGAGAGATTGGGTGGCAGAGGTGGATCAGCAGCGACCAGAACGGCGGCACGCGACGGTGGCAAAGCTAGGGGCTAAAACAGGGGAAGGCACTGTGGAAGAGAGAAATAGGGGGAGACGAAGTTGCGCGGCAGCCGGAGGCAGCACAGCAGCATCGCGGGCGGCCAAGTGACAAAGGATAAGTTGGCAGATGGCTGGCCAATGCTGGGCCACGGCGAACACAGTGGCAAGCTGTTGCTCGCATACAGCACGGGCAGGGCTAACGACAGGCGAGTGGGGCCGGTGAGCGGCGGTAGTGGCGGTTGCGGGCGACAAGCTGCAGCGCGGCTCGATCGGGCGATGGCGGTACGAGGCGAATGGCGAGTGATGGCTGGGCTAGTCTCAGTGAGCAACAAGCAGGAGGCCAGAGCAGTTGCGACCAGAAGAGAAGAGCAACGAAGAAGAAGAAGAAGAAGAATAAGAGTGGAAGAAAATAAAAGAAAAAAGGAAAAAAAAAAGAAAGAAAGAAAAGGGAGAGAGAGGAGTGGATAGGTCTGATTGGGGGAAGCACGCGCGGCAGAGGGTGGCATGCAGCAGAGGAGAGAGACAGAGAGAGAGAGAAACAAACATTCAAATAATCATTGCGATCCAATGGCCCACATTTAAAATCGAAAACGATCCAATGGTCCAAATTAATTCTAGAATATAATAAGGGATAAAGGCCAAATTAATTAAATCAAACTACTCCGAAGGAGGTCTACTAGTCCAAATCCGCATCCGGTGAAAAATTTACTTTTCACATAACTCGAGCAATATCGAGGCTGGCCACAATAATATCGACACCGTCTAATTAAATTCATCCTGAAGCTCCGAGAAATTAGACACTAAATTTTGGGCTCTAAATAACGGCTAAATTCGATTGAGTGTGATTCTAATGAAATCTCTACTTTTTTAAAAAATAAAATAACCGAGAGTGATCAATTCACGGGCAAGATTTTACGGTAAGCACACTGACGAATTACACGTTTTATAAATCCCAAAAATTGGCCGAAATTCGGAATGTCACAACTCTTCCCCTCTTACAAAAATTTCATCCTCGAAATTTACAATCCAACCCAACTATTCAAACAAATGGAGGTATTGGTGTCGCATCAACTCCTCGCTTTCCCACGTCGTACCTTCGGTCCCATGGTGCTTCCAAATCACCTTAACCATCGGAATTGTCTTGTTCCGCAACACTCTCTCCATTTTGTCTTCGATTCGAATTGGCTTTTGCACGTACGACACTCTATCAATCTAACCCAACTATTCAAACAAATGGTGGTCTTGGTGTTGCATCAACTCCTCGCTTTCCCACGTCGCACCTTCGGTTCCATGGTGCTCCCAAATCACCTTAATCATTGGAATTGTCTTGTTCTGCAACAATCTCTCTATTCTGTCATCGATTCGAATTGGCTTTTCCGCATACGACACTCTGTCATCCACGTCTATTTCTTCATAATTCAGCACGTAGATTGGGTCCGGTTTATACTTGCTCAGCATAGACACGTTGAACACATTATGAACATAATATAAATTTGGCGGTAGAGCGAGACGATAAGCCAAAGTGTTGATTCTCTCTAAGACCTCAGATGGACCCATGTACCTCGGGCTCAATTTTCCTTTCTTGCCAAACTATGACAGTCCTCTCATCGGCGATACTTTGAGGAAAACGTGATCCCCCGCTTGAAACTCCAAAAGTTTACGTCTTCGATTCATATAATTCTTTTGGCGGCCCTGAGCGGTCTTAAGTCTATCCCGAATCACCTTGACCGTCTCGACTGACTGATGAATCAACTCTGGACCTGTGATGCTCCTCTCACCCTCTTCGTCCTAACACACCAGTGTTCTGTAAGCTCTGCCATATAATGCTTCAAATGGGGCCATTAATTCCGATACTCTGTTGATAGTTATTGTTGTAGGTAAATTCAACCAATGCAACTGTTCCTCCCAGCTACCTTTTCAATACACATGCCCGTAGCATATCTTCCAAGGTTTGAATTGTCCTTTCAGATTGGTCATCCGTTTGGGGGTGATAGGCTGTGCTAAATTGTAACTTTTCCCTAACGCCGTATGAAGACTTTTCCAAAAAGCGGCAGTGAATTTGGGATCACGGTCCATGGTAATCGTCACTGACACTCCATGCAAACGGACTATTTATCGCACGTAAATCTCGGCATACCTTTCTAAAGTAAAGTCCTTTCGCACTAGCAGAAAATATGCTGACTTTGTCAATCGATCGACTACCACTTAAATTGAATCGTTACCCTTCTAACTCCTCGGTAATCCCATTACAAAATCTATTATGATGTGTTCCTATTTCCACTCAGGGATTTCTAATGGATGTAACATTCCACCCGGCTTGCACTGTTGCGCTTTCACTTGCTGACATGTCAAATACTTAGCCACGTGCTTGGCTACATCCACTTTTATACCGTTCCACCAATAATGTTGTCACAAGTTCTAATATATCTTTGTACTAACTGGGTGAATACTATAATTACTACAGTGTGCTTCGGACAAAATCTCCCCCTTGAGTTCTGCATCACCAGGTACACATGACCGTCTGTGAAACTTCAGAATCCCATACTCGGATACTTGAAAGTCCGATTTCCTTTGTGTGACATCCATACCCAGAATTTTCTGAATCTCTGGGTCCATCGATTGTAAAGCCTTAATTTTAGTATGGATTTCTGGTTCAATCCTCAATACTGCAAGCAGACTCGAGACATGACTCACTTTAAACTTAAATTTCGAATCCTGAATTTCCTCCAACAGAGTCCATTCCTTGACCATCATATGCGCGATGCTCGATTTCCGGCTCAGTGTATCTGCTATTCTGTTAGCTTTTCCAAGATGATACATAATTTCGCAGTCGTAGTCTTTAAGGAGTTCCATCCAATGACGTTGTCTCATGTTCAACTCCTTTTGAGAAAATAAGTACCTTAAATTTTGATGGTCCATATAACTTTAAAATTTTTCCCCACACAGGTAGTGTCTCTAAATCTTAAGGGTGAAAATAATCATGGGTAGCTCCAAGTTGTGAGTCGGATAACTCAGTTCATGCGTTCTCAATTGTCGCGATGCGTATGCCACTACTCTTCCGTGTTGCATCAGCATACGTTCTAATCCTCTTAGCGACGCATCACTATAAATCTTATATCCTCCTGAACCTGACGAGATTATCAACACTGGCGCGGTTGTCAACCTCTATTTTAGCTCTTGGAAACTCCTTTCGCACTTATCCGTCCATTCAAACCTCATCTTTTTCTTTAGTAACCGCGTCAATGGCATCGCTAATGTCGAAAATTTTTTCACGAAGCGTCTGTAATACCCTGCTAGAACTAAAAAGCTCCGAACCTCAGTTACTATTGTCGGCCTCAGCCAATTCACGATGGCTTCAATCTTCACTGGGTCCATTGCAATTCCTTCTCTGGATACCATATGTTCTAAGAATGCCACTCGATGAAGCCAAAATTCACATTTGCTGAACTTAACGTAGAACGCCTGTTCCCTTAGGGTCTTTAGAACTTTTTCCAAATGTAACTCATGCTCAGCAGAACTCCTCGAATATACTAGGATATCGTCTATGAACAGGATTACAAACTGATCCAGAAATTCCTTGAATACCATATTCATCAAATCCATAAACGTTGCTGGGGCATTCGTCAATCCAAACGGCATTATCGTAAACTCGTAGTATTTATATCTTGTCCTAAATGCCGTTCTTGGTATGTCCTCCTTTTTTATCCTCAATTGATGGTACCCCGTCCTCAAGTCGATCTTTGAAAATATCGATGCTCCTTACAACTGATCAAACAGATCATCAATCCTTAGCAGTGGGTACTTATTCTTAATGGTCACCTGATTTAACTGTCTGTAATCTATGCACAACCTCAAGGACCTATCTTTCTTTCTCACGAATAACACTGGTGCTCCCCATGGAGACGCACTCGGGCGGATAAAGCCTTTATCTAACAACTCCTGCATTTGGACCTTCATTTCTTTTAATTCAGGCAGTGACATCCTATATAGCGCTTTTGAAATCGATTCTGTTCCTAAGGCCAACTCAATCACGAACTCCACTTCTCTATCACGTGGTAGTCCTAGCAATTCCTGAGAAAAGACATCGGAAAAATTACACACCACAACTATATCTTCTAGCCTCGGCTCTCTAGCCATCGAATCAACTACATTTGCCAGAAACCCTTGACACCCTTCGTCCAGCAACTTTGTTACCTCGAGCGACGAAATCCAAGGGATCTAGGTTCCTCCTCGATTTCCCATAAACTCAAATCTAGGATGTCCAACCAGATTAAATTGGATCACCCTGTTACTATAGTCCACAACAGCTCTCTATTGGACTAGCTAATCCATTCGAACAATCACATCAAATTCATGCATAGATAAGATTGCCAAATCTATTCTTTCTTCCTCATTGCTAATCACTATTTTCCAATTAAGACATCCAAACGCAATCAGCACTTTATCATTCAGCGGGATAGTCACACACAGCATAACGTCAAGTGGCTTTGGCTCAATCCCAGTTAATTTAACGAACTGATCAGATATAAACGAATGCGACGCCTCGGATCAAATAAGGCATATGCAGCATGATCACATAGAGAGACCATACCTATGACCATGTCAGGCGTGTCCTCAGTTTCCCTCCTTGCCATTGCATAAACCCGTCCTTGGGCCGGTGGCCTATTCTGACTGGCCGGCTGGATGGCTCCAATTTGATTTCCATTTCAGGGCGATAGAGGTAGTAGGGCAGGTGACCTGTGTTGACACCTATTTTAATCTGCCCAAAATTAATTACACAAAATTTAGGAGTTAATTTTCTTTAATTCCTAAAACAAAAAATATTTCTATTTAAATGCATTGCATATAGAAATTAGGCACATTTGTATTAAGAGGATATTTAGACCTTTTTTTAAAAACAAATCGACGTCGAACCGGGCTGAGTCGGGGTTAGGCCCACCCAATCCCCTTTCTTTCCCTTTTCTTTTCCTTCCCCCCTGCGCGGCCCAGCCCATCTCCCTTTTCTTTTTTTTTTCCTTTCTTCCTCGCGGGCCCGGCCAGCTCTTTTTCTTTCTTTCTTTTTCCCTCCACGTGGGTCCAGCCCGCTTTCCTTTTTTCCTTCTTCCCTCTCCCTGCAGCTTGGCCTGGCCCGGCCCAGCTCTTCTCCTTCCTTCTCTCCCGTCGCTCTCTCTCCCATGTTCTCCCCTGTGCCCGACGGAAGTGTGACGCACAACGGCACCACTCCTCGGCGTCGCTATCCGGCCAGACCAGGGCCGGATGAGCACATCGACGGGACTGGCATTAATTGCCAGTCTCGTCCTCCCCGTTTTCCTGGCTCCCTTATCTCCTTCTCCTTCCTCTTTGCATTTGTTTTGAACCGGCCCCCCCTGATCTGCTCTTCTCTGCTCTGCACTGTTTTGTAATGGCCACGAAAGTCGTGGGTTGGCGTAGGCCGATGCAGGCCGTCGTCACGCCGACGCATAGAGGCAAAGAGTAAGCGTCGTCGCCGGCTATAAAAGCCAGAGGGAGAGAGAGAGTCCCTAGGTCGGCTAATTCGAAGAGAAACAAAGAGAGAAAGAGAGAAAATAGAGAGAGAAAGAGAGGAGAGTTGGTTTTTACAGGTTCCCAGCCGCGTCACCGTCACCTACTGATCACCCGGAAACCCCCTAGGCGCGCCGTCGATGGTGAGCTCTTCCCCTGGCCCGAGCCGCCTCTGTTCTGCTCTGTTTTTCTGTTCGGTTTGGCCGGGACCCACGCCGGTCGTTTCGCGTGAGTCCCGACCCATACCGCCATCCCCCGTCGTTCGTATGTCCTCACTGAAGGTAGTTTGGGTCGCTTGAATACTTTGGTTTGTCGGAACAGGTCAAAATTTGCTGTTTTTGGTCATGCATGCCACCTACTCGACAAAATTCTTCAATGAAACCGGTTTTTTAATCCGATCGCCAGTCGGCGAGCGACAGTCGGACGGCGACCCCAGGTGGCCAGCGAGACTTGGGTCAGCCGGCGAGTGGCTAATTTCTGTTTTCTCCGGCGTCCGCGACCGTCTGATCAGCCAAACCCGGTTCAGTTGACCTGACCCGGGTCAACGTCTAGGGTCAGATCTGTTAACTTGGGTCGGTCTGACTAACCCGGTTTAGCCGATCTGACCTGAGTCAATGCCCCGGGTCGGGTCCATTGACCCGGGTCAAATCTGACCGACTCGGTCCCTTTTTATTTTATTTTATTTTATTTTCTTTAAAAAAATATTTTAAAATAAAAAAATCAAACATTTTTTGAAAAAATTAAAAAAATTTTGAAAAAATTAAAAAATAATAAGTTAGTTAAAAGTTTTTTTTATTTAAAAAAAATTTCTCATTTACTTTTATTTTATTTTAAAAAAATTTAAATTTTTTTTCTTTTCTCTTTATTTTATTTTATGTGACATATTTGTTATTTTAATTAATGTGATATTACCATGCATGTTGTTGTCTCATTCAAATTAAATAAGTCTTGGATTGCACGGTAGTATTTTGCATGTTATTTTTACTACCGTTTGTTGACACCTAAATTTCGATCGACCATTTAATAATAATTTGCATAGAAAATTAGGGATTAAATTTTAATCCCTAAATAAAAAAATATTAAAATTGCATAGCATATAGTTTTTAGGAGCATTTATCATATATCTTAATTACATTTTGCATATTAATTGGACCGGTGTTGGATGGATTTAAGTGAATGGCTCCGGACTTAGTGGAATTGGACTAAACTCACGCGGATTAAAGATTTTGGCCTAGCCCATTTATTTTTGCGCGAGGGGTCCTACACTTAGAAAGAATTTTCGTAAGTTCATGATCTAGGGATATGCGATTAGGAGTGACATATAAATTGTGCAAAGGTTTATATTTTTGATTGTGTGCATGTTATGTGTTTGCCATATATTTGGTGCATAATTCTCGATCAAGAATCGAAAAAACAAAGAGAGAGATTCTTTTCCGAGTCTTGAAAGGCGTAATCTTGCTGGTTTAGGCGTGGAATATTGGCTGATATACGGACAATATTCTGATTTGGCAAGGGAAGAAAACAAAACAAATATAAAAGGAGATGTGTGCAAGCGGGGAGAGGAGGAAAGAAATTGCATAGCTAGATTGTGCAATATGTGGTTGGAAAGAGAAAAAAATTGTATATTTTCTTTCCTTGGTGGGCTCCATTTCTTGGCATATAAATAAGATGATAGTGCAATGCATGGGGGGGAGGGTGGGGGTTTGAATTGGAACACAAAAAAAAAATCTTCAGAGAGAAGTCAAGGGCCACCGTTAACACAGAGAGTGAAACACGTACGTGAGGTTAGGGAGAGAAGAGGTCTCTTGGCCAAACACCTTCTGGCCGAGACTCCTTCGGCGCCACCCCTTGCCAGCAGACCGCTACTCCTTCCACGATGACAAATTGTTCTGATCAGCCACTGCGTGCTTGACGCTGACCTTGACGACGTTTCTGTTCACCGTCCAACGATGAAGCAACCTTGCCGAGCCTTACTGACGAACAACCAACCACCTCGGGCTTGAACATCTGCACAAGCAAATCAGCGCTCACGATCACTTGCAACACCAAATATCATGGAATTTTTCTTAAGTGGTGTTTGCAGGTTTTCCGGCAACGTTCCTTCATGGTAGTTCCATGCTGCGTCTCCCATCTTGGCGCTACATCCTTGCAATTACTCTGGTGCTTGATCGAACAATCCCAGTGGACTTCGGCCTGATGCAATTGAAGTCCCAGCCTTGTCAAAGTAGCCACTCGTCAACTCCAGCAGCTTCCCAGACGTCATTCTTCCAATATCAATAATACTTGGTGGAGATTCTGATCAATGACCTAACTCCTACAAGCTTCTCTATCCAGCTGTTGCTGTCTCGCTCCTTTAGGTGTCCCTCAAGCAAAGCCACAGCACCAACAATCTTCCTGCACCAAGACGACGCCCGCTGTCGAACCGAGTATCACCGCAAAGCATCCCAAGCCGCGAGTCTCTCGAGTTATCACCGCGACAGTCGTTGAGCCAAGCGTCCCTACCGTGCCGAGCACCACCGCAAGCATCATCGCCGACCACACCGTCGAGTCCCAGTCGCGAAACCCGTTGATCCCGATCCGCCGCGAATTCACATTTGGAAAGTAATCCGCAAATCAGGTAAAAATCTCTATCCTGTATATTTTCAAAATATTTAAATTCTTAGTTTGAATATTTTGAATATTTCATGATTATTGCGTGATTGATTAGATACCTTAAGATAATATTTGCGACATCCGCAATATTCGAAAACACTCAAGGCAACGTATCTGGACGACTATCCGACCTTATCCCTAAGGTACGATACGCGGCGATACGGAAAATCATTATCTTATCCATGATTACTTGAATAGGATAATAGATTTTATTTGCTTTCCAATTTTAAATAATCAACTTTCCGTCGATATCTGTAACTCTATAGATATGACCGTTAATTTGATTTCTTTGCCTTATCCGAATTTGAAGAATCTTGCGAATTGCGTGAATTGTTTGAGTGCGTTTGTTATCTTTGTGTGTTTGCTTTTCTTTTAAATAAAGAAAATCCAAAATTTTGTTGTTTAGATTTAAATTAGAAATTTTTGCATGCTTAGGGAATCTTAAATATATCCAACAGAATAAGATAATTATTTGATTTAAATTGGGATTTAGGGTAGTATATTTCTTAGTTTAAATTAGTGATTGTTTTAATCTTAGTGGATTATTTAGAATATTTAGTAATTTCGAATTTTAATAAAAATCCCAAAAAAAGAATCACTTTAGGATAGATCAAATCATTTTCTCTAATATAGATTGCATGTTAATTTGAGTAATTTTTAATTCCGAATTTCATTTGAAAATACCAAAAATAAATCATTTATCCGTCATTAGAATTAAGTCACGTCATCGCATGACATATAGTTTGCATACTAAGCTGCATTAATCGCATGTTAATTTTTGCACATCATTACATATAGGTTAATTTTCATTTAAATAAGTGAAAATCCAAAAAATATTGAGTGAATTGCTTGTTAATTAGAAATCATATTAGGATTGTTGATTGATTTTCTAGCTAACCATGCAGATGCTTACATTGCTTTGAGATACGTAATTCTCCCAATTTTGTAATTTATTTAATGTTTTGATTATTGGGTGTTATTTTGGTGGTTTGTACACCCACATGAATACCTCACATGTTAGTGATTAGGCAATAAAATGGATCCAGACTGCATGCATAAATATTTTTTGAGAAGAAAAGGTACCGAAAGGGTGTTAGACTAAATCTAGCGTAATCAAGTCCCCGAGCTTAGAATCTCTGGTGCGTACGAATAAATCATATCTCTCTATGTTTTATTTAGGTTTATAATCGACCTACCACAAATAGATTAGTGGCGACTCCAAGCATGAAAACTTTTGCACGTTAAGAACATAAATCCTAAGTTGCGAATTGGTAGGGCTTGGGAGGGCCCGAGTTAAGCTTAGTCTTAATAATCCATTAGCCTGAGCAAAATTTAGGTCACGACACCGTTGTATTATTATGCATATTTTTAATACAATCGCATGAGTTGTTGTATTTTTAAATATCATCTGACTTAGTTAAGGTTAGAACCTTAGGCTGCATGAATTATTGTGTTTTTGACTGTCAATCGTTTCTGATTATGCACTCGCTTGATCACCTCACATGTTAGGAGAAAGGTTCTAAAATTAATCCAAATTGCCTGACAAATATTTTCAGAAATGAACAAGGTAAAAGGGTATCGAAAGGGTATTAGTTATCTAACTAGTGTAACCAAGTCCCCGAAATTAGTTAATCTCTGGTTTGTAGAAGTAGGGTGATTCTCCTATCACCCTATTTGAGTTTCTAATCGGCCCACCTCAAATTGATTAGTGGTGACTCCTTGGTATAAACCACTTGCATGTTAAATACTTAAATCCTAAGTCATGATATGATATAAGCTTGGAAGAGCCCGAGTTAAGTCCTGAACCTAGACTTAGCACGAATCAGGCGAGCCCCACCTTCTTTTTGCATATTGTTCGATAATCAAAAGGAACCCGGGAGGTCGGTCGCGATAGACTGGCAACTCCGCTAGGGACTTGCATTTTTAAAATGGACTTAAGCCAAAATCTTTATCCTGTTCAAAATAATTTTTGTTTAGCAGCAAGGACTCCAGGTATGATCCTGACATTGAAGTGTTATTTGTCTCGCGGGTTCGAATTGATTATTTATAATTGTTGTGCATATTTTAATTCAGCACTATACTATTGCATACACAATCACGCTGCCGGATCTAGGCTGCAATAAGACATTTTATGACGGTGTTAAGAAATATATGACCTCGAACGCGAGCCCGCGATGTAGAGGTTGCATTTCTTTTCGCCGAAATTTATTTCTAAAAACCGTAAAGAAATATCTTTAGCCGCTATTCGCGTGAATATAAGATATTCATTTCAATTTGGCCAAGGTTAAAAGGACTTGACACCAATGCGAGACTGTAACAGTCAGACACCCTTTTAATTTCACTTTGTTAAGCTAGTCTAGATAGAAATCGAACCTCACTCCTCATGTGTATGTCGTTGTAATTGTTATGGTTCAAGGAAAGGTATATATTCTATCCCTTTTCATTTTTTTTATTATGCAGCCTACTTATTCATTTGATTTGTTACTGTTAGGCCCCCCGTTGATCGCATTCTATATAGGATGGGAAGGCTGATGTCCAATTCGTCCCCACTCCTAAAAAAGAGCTGCGGCATGGTGGGACCGACTCGATCAAAGTGGCCAACTGTATGTCAAATCAAGAATTGGTCGCCTACTCCCTTTGCTCAAAATCAACATTCATTCTGGCATGATGCAAGCATTAGCACATTTCTGGTGCCCACAAACATCCACTTTCATATTCGATAAATCTGAGATGACCCCGACTCTAGAAGAGTATAGTATTGTAATTGGAAAGCCTTTGGGATTTGAGCTCATCAAACCACTTTTGAGTGTACCCCTTCTACCCGAATTATTCCCAATTTTTGCAAACCGATAGCAATATTATGAAAAGAGTTGTCAAAGCTCATTGCAATGCCTGCCCCTGATTTTTCCTAAATGAGTGTTTTGAAAGTCAACCCATGAGCCAAAAAGCTAAGATTTTTATCCTTGCTTTTGTTAGGTGTATCATTTTCTCCCATCGCAGAAATTCAATAAATTCCTGGATTGCGTATGTGGCCAAACAAATTTACGCCGACTTGGGCTATGTTAATTCGGTTTTGGCAGAAACATTTCTATCTTTAAACCGTTTTAAACAAAATGATGATAAAATCATGCGGGCCGCCCCATAAATTTTGCAAATCTGGTTTTTATCTCATTTGAGGGGATTTGGGCACCTCATGCAACTTTTTGAAAATCAATGACTTTATGCATCCGATCCAAAGGTTTGAGGTTTTAAAATATAATTCCCCTCGTAAGGATTACTCTACCTGTAGAAACTTTTTGAAAGACCCCAATCCCAAGGCTTTCCTATGGCATGCTAAGTGGTTCCACGAGAGTCAGGCTCGATACGCTCATCACTTTCACAACCTTGTCCTATTGCTTGGTTTATCTGGCATCACTTCATACTACCCCTACTGGGTAGCTCGCCAGTACAGGGCCCTCCAGGAGACCCCGCCACCTCTTAAGACAGACTTGCTTTGAGCTCGATTCACTCGCTCAAATTACAATTACGTTAACGAAACTCGTGCCATCCAAGGAATATGAACTCAGTGTCAAACTCTCAAGGCAGACTTGCTTCGAGCTCGATTCACTCACTTGAATTACAATTACGTTGACGAAATTCGTGCCATCTAGGGAATATGGACTGAATGTCAACCTGAGAACATTCTTGTACCTAGATTATTGAAAGGGCAAGAAAAGGCCCACCATGCCTCTCTGTTCTACATCGTACATCACCAAATCCCGACAGATCTCCAGCCAAAGTTCTCGGATGTAATCAACAAGCCCAGTCACCAAACACAAATCGACCAGCTCGAAAGGACAATGGGGACGAAGGATACGCTTATTGCGGAGCTTGTCCGTGAAAACAAGCGCCTTCGAGAGACTGTAGCTTCCCTATCGTTTATAGAATGAGCATCCGAGAAGAGCGCCTTTTTTTTAAAAAAAGGCCCCTGTCTTTTATTTTTCCTAGTAGTTATGTTAAGGGTTTTGGTTTTTGTCTGTAAAAATGTTTATGGATTGTACTAATGTTAATATATCTCGGGCCGTTTTTATGCTTTAAATAAAATTTTTTGCCCCTTTATGACACAACTGCAGCCTTTGGCCCAGTGGTATCCGGGAATGTAGCCTCAGGGTCTGAGGTGACCGGGGTTTGAATCCCGAGGGCGCCGCCTATAATGAATATATAAATAAAAACCTTTTTTTCTCTTTTTTTTCTTTGTAAATAAATAAATTATGTAATAATAATGTGCTGAGATCATAAAATAATTCTTTAGTGGGCATTATACTCATTCACTTCAATGTTTTCCCTAGTAGTTATAAAAAATAGCTGAAAAACCTTACCAAAAAAAAAAAAAGCTGAAAAAAACGTCCATCTCAATACCATGAGGGACAAGATGAAGCTAGTCCTCATCGCGATCCAAAATCTCACAAAGCAAATGGAATCCATTCAGGGCAAGCTCACGCCTACGCCTGTAGTAGTTGAGGTGGTGTTACCACCACCATCCACTGAAAAAGACAAAGTCTCTGCTAGTAACAGCAAAATGCCTTCACTAGAGGATAATCCGCTTCCCTTTGCTGCCAGGAAACCTGAACCTGAAGCTGCACCAATGACAGAGCATGACAAATGCCTTGCAAAAGTCGAAGAGATGCTGAAATAGTTACAATGCCCGCAAAATGCCGTCCCACTTGACCTGTCTATATAAAAACAGGTCAAAATATCATAAAAGTTCAAGATACCGGAATTCGAGAAGCACAATGGTACCTCATGCCCCAGACACCATCTGCATATGTATCGTGTGCGGATGATGCAGTACGTTGATAATGAACCCCTCATGATTCGAACCTTTCAGGCGAGTTTGATGGGGCCACCCTAACATGGTATATGTCGAAGGATATTGATGCTTTTAAATGTTGGGATGATACTATTGATGCATTAGTTTAGCAATATCAATTCAATCTCGACGTCACCTTTACTCGTGACGATCTGAAACGCACTGAAAAGAAGAAAAGTGAGTCCTTCAAGGAGTACGCCTCCAGATGGAGAAACTTGGCCGCTCAGATTACCCCACAACTCACTGATCATGAACAAGTAAAGTTGTTCATAAAGTCTCTTTCATATGAATACAGACACCGCCTAGTCGATGTCACTGCTGAATCTCTTAATCGTCTTATTTCTGTGGGTGAACGAATTGAAATGGGATTGCGTGATGGATGGTTTACGGACCCCTCTTCCACAAGCAAGAGACTCAGTACGCAAAAAGAGAAGGAGCCCCTCATGAATGGGAACGTTGCATACACCTAGACTATTCATCCTCCCCGAACAATCAAGGTAAACACTGACCAACAGTCAACCTCAGGTTGCCAGCCTCCAAGGCAATACAAGAAAAGGCAATTCACTCCATTGCCTGGATCCCCTTCTCAAGTCTTGGCCATACTTCGAAAGAAAAACCTACTTTCAACAGAACCAAAACGACCTAACTTAGAAAGTTTTTCGAATTATGATCCGTTCAAAAAATGTGACTATCACATGCGTGAGGTAGGGCACTCGATGGACGACTGCTATACCCTCAAGCATTGAATCCAAAACTTGCTCGACACCAAAGCTTTTTCGTTTCAAACACCCAAGCCAAATATCCAAAACAACATGCGATCCAAACATGAAAACAAAATCAATGTCATATCCACTTTCGATGCTGTTCGAATCAGGAGTGAGCGGGTATACACTGTTGATGTTTACAACGCTCTAGTGAGAGCAAGGTATTATCCTACTGGTGAAGTACAACCCTTGTCCCTAATGAAAAAAGGGTTGCCAGCATGGCGAAAGTAGGTTTGATTGTGTATGCTGATCATACCGGCATAGTGGCCACCATCTCTAAGGTTATCATCGACTGGGACAAAGAACTCTCAGCACTGAATGCTAAAACAAGTGAATCCACCCCTACACTTATGAACGAACCTTTGTCTGACAGCCCAGACGAAGAGGAGCTGACGATTGAGGTACCCCTACTAGCGGAGCAAATAGTGATCGAAATACCTCAGCCCTATCGGTACGAAAGTGACAAAGCAGTCCCATGGTCCTATGAATTGGATGTGGACCTAATCACTAGGTCAAGGCGAATGTATGTCGAGCTGACGCTCAGCCTTCGAAGCCTATTATAGACGAAGAAGCCAAGGAATTCCTGGCCATTGTCAAAGCCAATGAATATAATGTGGTGGATCAGCTATGCAAATTGCCCGCTCAAATTTCTTTGCTAGAATTGCTCCAAACCTCTGTGAAGCATCGAAAAACTTTGATGAAGGTACTCAGAGAAGTAAACATGCCAGAAACAATCGAACATGACAAGCTAGAGGCGTTTGTGGGGTCTATTCTGTTGAAGGATCAGATAACGTTCTCAAAAGACGAATTTCCCACTGAAGAAAGGGGACATACCAAGGGCCTCTACATTTTTGTCAAATGTAGAAACTCCCACATAGCTCGGGTTCTGATAGACAGTGGGTCTGCGCTGAATATCTACCCCTTGGCAACCTTGCGCAGTCTTAATGTGGAATGTCTAAGCTCTGTGCATCCAAGACATCCGTTCGAGCATTCGATGGAATGAAAAAAGATACTATGGGTGAAATTGACTTAGATGTCCAAATTGGCCTAACAGTATTTAGCATCCTATTTCAAGTAATGGACATCCCCACTACCTTTAGTTTCCTGTTGGGCCGTCCCTGAATTCACTCTGCTGGAGTTATACCTTCAAGCCTTCACCAAAGTATAAAGTTTGCAGCCCAAGTGAAGTTGATCACGGTTTTTAGAGAGGAAGACCATAGGGTCTACCAAGAAACCTCAATCCCATACGTCGAACTAAGCACTAAAGTGGAATCTAGCTATCAGTCCATTGAGCTCGTTTCAACTGTTCATGGATATTGAGAAGCTACTCCTCTCGTCCCCAATATGTCAAAAGCCTCAGTCATGGTAGGGAAAGTCATGATTGAGAATGGTTTCATCCCAAGTCAGGGACTCGATAGAGGAGGCCGGGGCATTCGAGAACCTATCCAGGCTACCAAGAATCACCATACCGCTAGTCTAGGGTATCGCAGAGGAAACTCACAAGCCAGCAAGGGGCATATAACGAGTCAAGTCGATTTGTTACCTCCCCATATCCGAGAAACTTTCCCGTCACCTGCTAAGTTGTTGCAGGATGAAAAAATTTATCTTAACCCCTTAGGACAACCCGATGAGAGGGTTAGGCATCAGGCCGAATGTTCAAGCCAGTTGAGTTCCTCGATGCTTCCCATAAATGTTACTGTTGATCGATATCGAAACTCAGACAAGCTACCAATTAAGGAAGATTGTGAACGAGAAGAAATGCTAGATAATGTGGTCACTCTATTTGACGACATCTTTATAGGAGTCATACATGTAGACTCGACCTCAGAAACGAGTGCAAACTTGCCTGATTTGCTTGACGTTTGCAGTACCAGTTAGACGAGCTACTAGAATTGCTTGCGTCCCTAATGGATACGGTTCACCAAATCTCAGACGTGTCACTCTCGGTTCCCAATTAGGAGCAGGTGATCCAAGTAAACCATCCCAAAGAAAACCCGCTGTCAGGAGCCATTTCCGATAGAACTTGGCGAGATATCCAACTCCTATAGTGGCAGGGCAATGTACAACGATACTCGCCGGTTCCTAAATCCATGGATATGATATTCCCTATCCTTTTGCAAAAGGGACTGATCATGAGGGGGCCAAAACACCCTACTCCTGAGTACTTCATTAACTACGATCCCTCCAGATCTTGTGACTTTCACTCAGGAGAGGTCGGGCACTCGTTGGATGATTGTGACGCTTTGAAGAATAAAATTCAAGACCTAGTGGGCGCCAGGACATTTACTTTTCGTGCCCCGTGGCTATGTCATGGTGGGGATGATCTTTTGGTGGTACCTAGTCTTTGTGCCACTGCCCCTGAGCTTTCTGATAAGACACGCAAGGGAAAGGCTATTATGGATACCCTGGGTCAACCCAGCGGTAAATTCGACTATTACGTTGACTACCGGATACTATCAAGTTTTATGAAGACCAACAGAGTAGCATTCCTAGCGGATGGAATGACTTGGAAAAGCTGACACTAGTGAAGAGAAGAGCTGATGAGCTGGATTTCTACAACGATGATTTTGAAGATTTCTTCGTCGGCGCAATAGGCGAAGGATCGGTGGATGGAATGGACGCAAGCCCGCCTGAGTAGAATTCCTCTTCTCCTTCCTGCCTGTCTCCCTGAAAAAGGGGTTATCTTTGTGTTTTGTTTTTTGTCATCATTTCTGCAGGAAGAAATGTCTTTTCGAACTTTCCCTCTTTTGAGGTTATAAATTCGTGTATTGTAAATAAATAATATTTTGAGGGTATGAGGTAGTACACCAAACTGACCTATTAATGATATCCAGCCACGAAAAGGAAAGTATTCTAAGGCCCAAGCTTTCTCATGCTTCCTCGTCTTTAAAAAATTTTCGAAAATCAAAGACATCCCATGATTCTTCAAAAAAAAATTTATATCCCCATTTGTTTGTCTGACCATTTACCTTGTGTTTCAGGCGTAATCCTACGACTTGCGAGGGAGTTAATATAGTCTAGCCTAATGAGGTAGATACTGACAGTAGCAATTCCGACGATTCAAGCGATGACCCCGCTGAAATCCAAAGAAATTGAGAACAATATGAACTAATCAAGCCCCTTACAACCGAAGATACTGTTATTATCAATTTGGGTAATACTCAGGAACCAAAAGAAGTGAAGATTGGGGCTAACCTTCCTGAAGAAAAAGCTACACATTTGATTGCTCTCCTCAAAGAGTATCAAGACATCTTCGCATGGTCTTATTCTAATATGCCAGGATTAGACCATCGGATTATTGAGCACAGTTTGCCCACCAATCCTGACATACCTCCCAGAAAGCAAAGGCTACGAAGAATCAAGTTCGAGTTGTCGAAAAAGATCGAGGAAGAAGTGATGAAGCTATTGAAAGTATGCTTCATTGAGGTTTCACAATACCTTGATTGGATAGCGAAAATCGTACCAGTGAAGAAGAAAGACGACCAAATTCGAGTTTGTGTGGATTACCGTGACTTGAACAAGGCCATTCCAAAAGATGACTTTCCACTCCCCCACATAGATGTCCTTGTAGATAGCACTGCTGGGTTCGAGTTATTTTCTTTTATGGATGGATTCTCCGGCTATAACCAGATAAGGATGAACGATGAAGACAAAGAGAAGACGGTGTTTATCACTCCATAGGGGACCTTTCATTATAAAGTTATGCCTTTCGATTTGAAGAATGTTGGGGCAACATATCAACATGTTATGGTCACTCTCTTTCATAACCTAATGCACAAAGAAATTGAGGTCTATGTTGATGACATGATTGCCAAGACCAGGTGCGGAGAAGACCACATTGAAGCCTTGAAGAAGCTATTCAGCCGGTTGCGTGAGTTCAAATTACGTCTGAACTCTGCAAAGTGCATTTTCAAAGCAACCTCTGGTAAGTTACTAGGATTCATCGTGAGTAGCAGGAGATTGAGGTTGACCCATTGAAAGTCAAAGCAATATGCGAATTGCAATCCCCATCCACAGTGAAGGAGGTCAGAAGCCTTTTGGGAAGGTTGAACTATATTACTTGGTTCATTTCCCAACTCTCTGAGACTGCACGGCCTTTTTTCAAACTCCTTAAGAAAAGCGCTCAAATTAACTAGGGTGAAGACTGTTGGGAAGCATTTGAAAAGTTGAAGTAATATTTGATGAATCCCCCGATACTAGTTCCACCAGTTCCAGGGCATTCTCTAACTCTCTATTTAACGATTCATAGTGAATCGTTAGGAGCCCTATTAGCCTAGAGCCACCCCAACGATGGAAAAGAACGAGCCATCTATTATCTAAGTAAGAAATTTACCATTTCAGAACAAAATTATTTCGAATCAGAAAAAACATGTGTCGCATTAGTGTGGATATTGCATAAACTCCAACAATATACTTTGCACCACCAGATGTTCCTCGTAACTGAAAACAACCCTATCCAGTATTTGCTTAATCAACTGGCATTAGTGGGAAAATTAGCTAAATGGTAAATTTTAATTTCAGAATTTGACATCCAAACGTTGTCACAAAAATCAGTGAAAGGTCAAGTGATTGTCGATATGCTGGCTGAATGCCCTAGGGAAACACATGAGGATGATCTTCTAGATGATCGTATTTTATCAGCGGAGGAACACACATGGACCATATTTTTCGATGGAGCAGTAAATCTATCTAGCTTTGGCACTGGGGCAGTTTTGATATCCCCGGATGGACAACATTATTCTATGGCAGCGAAATTGGTATTTCTTTGCACCAATAACATAGCCGAGTATGAAGCATGTATTCTCGGTCTACAAGCAACAATTAATATGAAAATATCCAAACTGAAAGTGTTCGACGATTCTGTCTTAATCATACTTCAGATTGTGGGTGAATGGAAGACTAGGGATACTAAATTAGTATCCTATCGCGACTATCTGGAAGAATTGATTTCAGAATTTGATAAGATCTCGTTTGACTACCTGTCTAGATCTCATAACTAATTCGCCGATGCACTGGCCACACTATTGTCTATGTTACAGGTTACCAATGGTTTGGAAATAGAACCTCTGAAGATTGAAATTCTAACCAGACCGGCTCATTGCATGACTGTGACTGAAGAACCCGATGGTAAACCATGGTATTACGATATTATGAACTAAATCAGGGAGCAGCAGTTCCCTGAAGGGATTAGCTCTGCAGACAGAAGGTATATAATCAAGATGGCGACAAAGTTCTTCGTCAATGGTGAGAACTTGTACAAGAGGTGTTATGACTCTATTTTGCTAAGATGTATGGATACGACAAAAGCAACGCGAATTATGCAGGAATTGCATAAAGGAGTATGTGGTCCACACATGAATGGACACATGTTGGCTACAAAATTAACAAAATTAGGTTATTACTGGCTTTCCTTAGAAAGTGATTGTATCCTACACATTCGATATTGTTACCGTTGTCAGATCCATGGAAACAAGATAAACGCCCCACCAATTGAATTACGTCAGTTGTTAGAGTCATGGCCATTCTCAATGTGGGCCATCGATGTGATTGGCCCGATTAATTCAAAAGCATCAAATAGACATCGTTTTATCTTGGTTGCAATTGATTATTTTTCCAAGTGGATCAAGGCTGCGTCATATGCCAATGTCACTGCTCAGAATGTGATGAAATTCATCAAGCGAAATGTAATCGCCCGTTATGGCATCTTTAAAGCCATTGTTACAGACAACGGGATAAATTTGAACAACAAGCTTGGCGATGATTTACTCAGTGGATTTAAAATCCGCCATCTGAATTCGTCTCCTTACCATCCCCAAATGAGCGAAGCTGTTGTAGCTGCTAACAAAAACATTAAGAAGATCTTAGCCAAGATTGCTGAAAACTACCGAAATTGGCATGAAAGATTGCCTTTTGCATTGATGGCATACTGAACGTCAATTCGGACATCTACTGGGGCAACCCCTTTTTCTTTGGTATATGGCATGGAAGTAGTCTTGCTAGTTGAGGTAGAAATTCCCTCACTGCGAGTATTATCCCAAGAAAAACTATCTAATGTAGAGTGGAAGCAGCAAAGATTGGAGCGACTGAATATAATTGATGAAATACGAGTGAAGGCTCTTTGTCATGGGCAATGCTATTAACAGAGGGTAGCGAGATCGTTCAATCGAAAGGTACGCCCAAGACACTTCGAAGTAGGCAATCTTGTCCTAAGAAAGGTGCTACCATTACCCCTTGAGCTTGGAGGAAAGTTCGCTCCAAACTGTAAAGGCCCATATGTCGTGAAAAAGACACTCCCTAGAGGAGCCTTGATTCTGACTAAAATGGATGGACGCCAATTCTCCAACCCGATCAACTCGGATGCTGTGAAAAAGTACTATCCTTGAAATAATTTCTATGCCCTGATTGATAACAAGGGAATTGGCAGAAAAGTTATTGATAAAAACACTCTTGTTGGCGAATCTAACTGGAAAAGATTTTGTACATGACAAAATTGCGTCAAAGCTAATCCTAACAACCATCGAAGTCTCGACGGTAGTCACGTCCACATCCGTCAAAGACCTCTAAAGCAGAGATTAGCTTTGCTACGAAGATCCCCATGCAAGCAATTGCACATGCCTGTGTAGTCAAGAATCAGAGCATTCACAAGAAACTCCTTAACATGTTGGAACTGCATTAACACAACACGCACTGACAATAGAACCCCTTATTTGAAAGTACCTCCAATTATAGAGGATTTCATTTGAGTTTCGAGATCAAGAGCATGGAGGAGCAAACTGACATAGAAAAGGCTGAACAAAGTAAAGAGGAGAAAAGACTCTGCTAAACTTTGAAGAAAAAATGGAAAAAGGGTAATTTGTATCATTCTCAATTTACCCTCAATCATCTCATTTCTAATATAGGCTCATGTGTTTGTCAAAAGGGAATTATCAATATCCGAGAAAACTCAAGGAGTTGTCGGTTTAATCTCCAATAAAAAGAATCACGAAAGGTAATATTGTATCGTTTCGACTTCCCATCCCTTAAAAAGCCCATTCATTAACACGATCTTTCTTATTACCTTGCAGGTATGCCTCACTGTCACAATATAGGTAAATATCTCTTTCCCTGAAAAAAACTCTTCTCATAAGAGTAGAAAAAAACAAGAAGGAAGAAATAATTAAAGAAAATGGATACTATTTTTTTCATTGAGTGCATTACATGGAAAGGACTCTTGCATGGTAATTTTACCTATTTAATTCACCAATCCCCTGTAAAATTTTTGACAATTAGACGAATGGTGTCGAACTGCTTCGATGTATTGAACAAGGTGTGTCAAGATGATGAGAGGTAATCCTTAGTCTATACACATTCTCATGGGCAAAAGTATACCACAAGTGCCATAACTTATGTACTTCGATCACTTTGGTGCCATAACTTTTTTTCGAATCACTTTGGTGCCAAAATCGGAGAAAAAAGATCACTTTAGTGCCAATTTGGCCGGAAATCCGACGTGGCATTTTTTATTAATTTTTTACGCCGACGTGGCTCGCCGGAGGCTGAGTCAACATGTACAGTCAGCATTTTTTATTTTAAATAATTTTTTTCAGCGTGTACAGTCAATATTTTTAATTTTAACTATTTTTTTTCCTTTTTTTCTTCTTTCCTTTTTCTTTTCTTTCTATTTTTTTCTCCTCTTGCCGGCCGCTTGCCGGTGGCCGGCCAGCCACCGACGAAGCCCGGGAAGGGCTGGGCGAGGGCAGCCTTGCCCATGGCCGGCGAGGGGCGGCCGAACCTCGCCGGTGATGAGCGAGGCCGCCCCTCGTCGGCCTAGGCGAGGGCTGCCCTCGCCCAACGCCGGCGAGGGTCGCCCTCGCCAAATCCGGCTCGGGCGACCCTCGCCGGCGTCGGGCGAGGGCAGCCCTCGCCTGGGCTGGCCAGGGACGCACGAGCCGGATCTGGCGAGGGCGACCCTCGCCGGCGTTGGGCGAGGGCAGCCCTCGCCTGGGCCGGTAAGGGTCGCTCTCGCCTGAGTCGGGCGTGGGCAACCCTCGCCGGCGTCGGGCGAGGGCAGCCCTCACTTGAGTCGGGCGTGGGTGACCCTCACCCGACGCCGGCAAGGGTCGCTCAACCTGGATCTGGCGAAGGCAACCCTCGCTGGCGTCGAGCGAGGGCAGCCCTCGCCTGGGCCGGCAAGGGTCGCCCTCCCCTGGGCTGGGCGTGGGCGACCCTCGCTCGACGCCGGCAAGGGTCGCCCTCGCCGGATCTAGCGAGGGCCGGCCTCGCCCGTCATCGGCGAGGGTCGGTCACCCCTCGCCGGCCATAGGCAAGGCCGCCCTCGCCCAGCCCTTCCTAGGCTTTGCTGGTGGCCGGCCGGCCACCGGCAACTGGCCGGCGAGGGGAGAAAAAAAAAGAAAAGAAAAGAAAAAGGAAAGAAGAAAAAAAAGGAAAACAAATAGTTAAAATTAAAAATATTGACTGTACACGTTGAAAAAAACTATTTAAAATAAAAAATTCTGACTGTACATGTTGACTCAGCCTCCGGCGAGCCACGTCAGCGTCGAAAATTAATAAAAAATGCCACGTCGAATTTCCGGCCAAATTGGCACTAAAGTGATCTTTTTTCTCCGATTTTGGCACCAAAGTGATCCGAAAAAAAGTTATGGCACCAAAGTGATCGCCGTACACAAGTTATGGCACTTATGGTGTACTTTTGCCCATTCTCACGTACCAAACTCCTACAAGATGAGTGAAAAGGTTTTATTTCTACAAGGTAAAAAGATTTCTCTCATAAGGTACAGTAGCTAAAATGATGAGAGGCAATTCATTTCTTTACCCCATATACTACCATTGATCATTTGTTCAGTCATTTTTGAGCTCATACACTCAAAGGTTCTTTTTAAATTACCCCTGTCAAAAATCACCCCACATTGGGGCAGCTTGAGGTAAATCGACATCACAGGAAGAATTCAAATTCAGAGGGAGCAAGAAAAGCATTCCCCCTTTTTTTTCGATCACCACTCCCGTGGCTTCGGCCTCGTTGTCTTCATGGGCTCGGCAGTCCTCGATAGAGTTCTCCAAGATAAGTACACCCTCGATGACTGGACAGTCGAGGCTAAGAGGGTTTTATCAAGAGAGAAGCAGCAAACTAATACCTGTCCAAAATGCCAATATCTTATTGATAACAGTGATGTTTTCACTGAGCGAGACAAGAAAGATGATGAGTTTGTAATATTTAAAAGTTTCTATGATTGTCAGCTGTAACAGCTCGCACAAGGTGAAAAGACGAATAGAAATTTTCTTGCTTTCACTTACATTAATCTTTGAGTGTTTTTATTGCAGATGAACTCTCGTAATAATTTAAATGCCCTAGGATGACGAAGATCAATTCTTTTTCTATCCCATACACTTATCCCTTGCTGGCCCAATTGAGCCGGCAACTTTATTTCGTATGAACCCAGTTGGTGATCATCCTCCATATCGAGGTAAGGCAAAAGTCACCACAGTTTGAGCATCAAGGTCTAAAGTCCCGAATGAAGATGGAGACTTTAAGAGCCTAATAATATTGTTCTGTTCAAACTTGTCCAAGCTAGTCCCGACAACACCAAAAGAGTAGAAAAAAATGCTTAAAATTAAGGGCATAAAAAAAAGTAATGTGCCTAGTAAAAGTAAGGCAAATGCCCATGAATAAAAAACAAATAAAAAGAAAAGGAGAAGAAGAAAAATGATGAAAAAGATAAAGAGAAATGAGTCCCTAATTTCTGAGTAACTGCTACGAAAAACAATGAAGTTTTAGCTGAGGAGATCTCTGAGTATGATAAAGTGCTCTCAAATACCTCAAAGTTATTAAATGGTGAAGAATAGATAACCTCAAAAGGTTTAAACTTGAGTTCTCCTTTGATACAAATTTCTAGTTAAGAACTCTATCTTGACAAAGATTTACTACATGATAGATGAAGACGAACCTGTCCTTGGTAAAGTAATTAGGGCAGAGATAGAATGGTATCCAGGAAAGATACTTGACATAGAAGCTCCTCAAGAAAAAGTTGTCAAAGATGCTAAAACACAAGATTAGCCAGGGGAGTCTTCTAAAAGGATCCTGATGGTGGAGAAGAAGACTGGTGACAATGCCAAGAGGATCACCAATTCTCACCCTTACACACATTTTTAAGCTGAACGATCATTTCGTCCTTTAATCTATAAACCAAGCCCACGTTGCATCCTTCATGAAGTCTCTTCTGACTGGGGCACTTAAATTAACGCGGGATTTCAAATGTTTATAAATAACACTCGAGGAAGTGCGAGTAAGGCTATTTTTATCTCGTTTTGCAGGGTTCTTGACTTGTAAACCTACAGATGATTACAAAACATTTTCTTTCATGGCCTTGACTTGGACAGTCACCTTTATTAAACCGTTGATCAAGCCAGCATTACAACCCTGAAGAAGATCTCTCAGATTAGCAGCATTGTACCACTTGTGAGAAAACTTAGACCCTTGTAGATGTGATAGTGGTCAAATTGAGTGCTTTCGATATTCTCGCCTTAATGGTCGGAGTAAACAACCCTTTTCAACGAGAGCCAGTGGGAAGTCTTTTCTTATTGAAGGCCCCTCATTCAGCATCTCGAGAAGTCCATCTCCTGAATAAAAATCGTCTTGATTGACCCTCATTGGATTTTTGGTGATGCAAACATGCTCAGAGTTTTAATCCCCAATGATAGATTACAAAAATCCGGGTGCTAGAGAAGCCCTCATTATCATCCCAAGGGAGATATCCCGAAAATGGTCGGTTATTCAGCAGATGATGCATCAAAATCTCTAGGTAAGAAATCATAGGTATTTCAACAAGATTCTTTTCAAACTACCCAGAAGGTAAACTAGGTGTTCTTTTGAAAAAGAAAAGCATCTTGATTAGCTGGTCAAGATATTTCATACAATATTCAAGAATAACCTCAGTTGTTTATTTCTCCAATGAATGCGTATGCGCAAAGAAAAACTTATCTGACAGGAAACATGACCTTAAGAGGTAGGAATGTTCCTGGGTGTTCATTATTTGAGTCTTTTTGAGACCTGTTGGCAAGGACCCGCCAGCCAAACCGTCAAATCCTTAGGCGAGGATCCCCAGGTACTTTGACAAATAAAATCCAGTCAAGACAACCGAAGAAAAGTTCGGGTCCTGGACAAACCAAATCTAGTCAGTCAAGGCGACCGAAGAAAGGTTCAGGTCCTAAACAAACAAATGAAATCCATTCAAGATGACCGAAGATAGGTTCGGGTCTTAGGCAAGCGATTTCTTCAATCAAGGCGACCGAAGGTAGGTTCGAGTCCTAGACAAATGAAATTCAATCAAGACAACCGATGAAAAGTTTGGGCCCTGCATAAACCAAATCTAGTTAGTCAAAGCGACCGAAGAAAAGTTCGAGTCCTAGACAAATAAATGAAATCCAGTCAAGACGATTGAAGATAGGTTCGGGTCCTAGGAAAACGATTTCCCCAATCATGGCAATTGAAGGTAGGTTCGGATCCGAGACAAATGAAATCTAGTCAAGACGACCAAAGATAGGTCCAGGTCTTAAACAAGCGATTTTCCTGGTCAAGATGACCGAAGAAAGGTTCGGGTCCTAGATAAACGAAATCCAGTCAAGGTGACCGAAGATAGGTTCGGGTCCTAGGCAAGCGATTTCCCCAATCAAGGCGATCGAAGAAAGGTTTGGGTCCTAGATAAATGAATTCCAGTCAAGGCGACCGAAGATAGGTTCGGGTCCTAGGTAAGTGATTTCCCCAATCAAGACGACCGAAGAAAGGTTCGAGTCCTCGACACATAATATCAACTATCTGGAATTACTCTACCCTTCGGCAAGGTAAGTAGCTCCAGGTATGTGTTTATTTGTTTTAGCATGTATCATTTTATCACATCATAAAAATGGGACTCATCGTCTCACAAAAAATAGCATTTATTGAGCATACATGGGCCAAATTTAGGTATCATTTTGTCTTTGAATCTAACTTCTACGGGCTCAATCTCTATGAGCTCACCTTTAAAGAGGGACAGTTGTTGGCACCTATTTTAATCTGCCCAAAATTAATTGCAAAAAATTTAGAAGTTAACTTTCTTTTATTCCTAAAACAAAAAATATTTTTATTTAAATACATTGCATATAGAAATTAGGCACATTTGTATTAATAGGATATTTAGACCTTTTTTTAAAAAAAAAATTGGAATCGAACCGGGCCGGGTCGAGGCTGAGTCGACCCGAACCCTTTTCTTTCCCTTTTCTTTTCCTTCCCCCTACACGGCCCAACCCGCCTCCCTTTTCTTTTTTTTTCCTTTCTTCCCCACGGGCCCGGCCTCCTCTTTTTCTTTCTTTCTTTTTCCCTCCGCACGGGCCCAGCCTGCTTTCCTTTTTTCCTTCTTTCCCCCCCCCCGTAGCTGGGCCTAGCCCAGCCCAGCCCTTCTCCTTCCTTCTCTCCCGCCACTCTCGCTCCCCTATTCTCCCCTGTGCTCGACGAAAGTGTGACGCACGGCGGCACCGCTCCTCGGGGTCGCTATCTGGCCAGAGCAGGGCCGGATGAGCATGCCGACTGGATTGGCATTAATTACTAGTCCTGTACTCCCCGTTTTCCCGGCTCCCTTATCTCCTTCTCCTTCCTCTCTACATTTGTTTTAAATCGGCCCCCTGATCTGCTCTGCTCTACACCGGCCTGCAATGGCCACAAAAGTTGTGGGGTGGCGTAGGCCGATGCAAGCCGTCATCACGCTGACGCATAGAGGCAGAGAGTGAGCATCGTCGCCAGCTATAAAAGCTAGAAGGAGAGAGACAGTCCCTGGAACAGAGAGAGAGAAAGAGAGAAAGAGAGAAAATATATAGAGAAAGAGAGGAGAGTTGGTTTTTACAGGTTTCCAACCGCGTTACCGTCACCCCCTGATCAACCGGAAACCCCCCAGGTGCACCATCGATGGTGAGCTCTTCCCCCGGCCCGAACCGTCTCTATTCTGCTATGTTTTTCTACTCGGTTTGGTCGGGACCCACGTTGGCCGTTTCGTGCGAGTCCCAGCCCATATCGCCGTCCCCCGCCATCCATGTGTCCTCACTGAAGGTAGGTTGGGTCGCCTGAATCCTCCGGTTTGCCAGAACAAGTCAGAATCTGCTATTTTTGGTTGTGACATCCCGGATTTTGACCCAATTTGGGATTTAATAAACATGTAATTCGTCAGTGTACTTGTAGTAAAATCTCGCCCAGGAACTAATCACTCTCGGTTATTATTTTTAAATTTTGAGATTTTGCTAGAATCGAACTTGATCGAATTTGGCCGTTATTTATACCCCAAACTTGGCAGATGATTTTCGGGAGTTCCGGGACGAAATAAATTGGACGGTGTTGATATTATTGTGGCCAGCCTCGAGATTGCTCGAAATATGTGAAAAGTGAATTTTTAATCGGGTGCAAATTTGAACTAGTAGACCTCTCTTGGGGTAGTTTGATTTAATTAATTTGGCATTTATCCCTTATTATATTATATTCTAGGATTAATTTGGACCGTTGGAGCGTTTTCGATTTTAAATGTGGGCCATCGGATCGCAATTATTATTTGATTGTTTATTTATTTTTTTCATCTTTCTTTTCTCTCTTTCCTCTCTCTCTCTTTCTCTCTCTCTCCTCCTCTTTTCCCGCTCACGTTTTCCCCCTTCTGTCCCATCTGTCCTCTCTCTCTCTCTCTCTCTCTCTCTCTCTCTCTCTCTCTCTCTCTTTTTCTCTTTCTCCCCTCTGCCGCGCTCACTAACCCCCACGCTCGCGTCCCATCTCCCCCTCCACGCCCATGCAGACTCTCTCTCTCTCTCTCTTTCTCTCCTCTTTCTTCTTTTCTTTCTTTTCTTTTCCTCTCTCTCTCTTCTTCTCTTCTTCTTCTTCGTGGCTTTTTCCCCCCCTTACCGACTGGCTTCACCCCACCTTTGCTCCCACACGACCGGCCTCCGCCTAGCCACTCACCGAGCCTGACCACCGCACCGCGTACCACCCGGCCGCCGTGCATCTTCCCCAGCCTCCATCCGCCGTCTGCCCCGCACCGATCGCCACGCCGCCTCCACAGAAACATTCCCCCTTATTCTCCCCCTCCTCTGGCTTTCGTCCGGCGCCTATCCTGCTTGCCCGACCGCCGCTCACCGGACTGACCTTCGCGTTGCCGCTTCACCAGCCACTACCGCTGTCGCCACTCGCCCCCCCAGCTGCTGTCCCCTATTCGTCTCGCCGCCCATCAGACACCGCCACCATCGCTGTTTTCCCCCGACGCCGCCACGAGCAAACAGCCGCGACTCGAGCTCGCCGCCGCGCCTGGCGAGTCCCGGCCACCGCCTTACCACACAGTCAGCTCCTTCGCACCACCTCGACGCCTGAGCTCCACCGCGAAACGCCCCCAGCTGCACTACCCCGCCTCAGCCACCTTCTTCCCCTTCCTTCACGATCAACAGTCGCCGGAGAGCAGCCGTCGCCGCGCCGCATCGCCGCTACACACCGTCATCACCACCGCCACCGCACGCCGCCCCCCTCAGCCAACCAGCTAGCCGCTTGCCCCGCTGAGCCGTTTCCGAGCCCGTGCCTTGCTCGTACTGTCCATTTCCGAGCACTATTCATCGAGCCCATACTGTTCATTCCAAGCACTATTCATCCGGGCCATTACTGTTCATTCCGAACACTGTTCATCTGAGGCCCATTACTGTTCATATGAGTACTGTTCATCCGGGGGCCCATCACTGTTCATTCGATACTGTTCATAGGCTCATTACTGTTCATCCGGCCCATCTTAAGCCCGTGTGGGTTTTTCTCCGAGCCAAAACCTAGTAAGTGATATCCTAATCCCTATTTAGTATAATGGGTACTAATAGACATGCTTAGGGATTTATTTAGTTTAATTTAGCGATTAAATTAGAAATTAGATTAGTCGGTGAGGATACGACTAGTGCGTGAATTATGTGGCGATTGGTAGATCAATTTATGATAAGTATGTGGCTAGTTGTGGTGCATTGGTTGATTGTATTATGGTGGGGCATGTGGATGAAAATTAGTGTTCGTATGTGACTATCTGAGATGTCAAAGGTGTGATCGAGTGTGACGAACTTGTGATGTGACTGGGATTGGCATGATGCATTGATTTGGCGAATTGGGATGTGGTGAGTGTGTCTTGAGTTGATTAGTACGATGTGTAGGAATGATGAACTGTGTTGTGGTGCATGTGCATGTGAAAAAGCCCGGATCGATCGGAGGGCTACCAACCTGAGACGTAGGTTATGCGAGTGTGGCGAATAAGGCATGATTAGACTTGAGGCGTAGGTTACGCGGGTCATTGGAAAGGAAAAGTGTCCTGAGGTGTGGTTACGCGGGACCGAGCCCGGCTTGATCTGAGGGCTGAGCCTGAGGCGCAGTGGTGCGGGCTGTGAGATGGGGCTTGAGGCGCAGTGGCGCGGGCCGAGTGAAAGGACCTGAGAGGTCGTGGAAAGCTGTTCGACCACGCATGCTACTTGAGTGTGAATGAAATTGATTGATTTGACTGATTGATTGACCGATCGAAATATTGAAATTGATTTAGTGCTATTGTGGCTGGCGTGTGAATGATTGTAGTATGTTATCGAATTATTACTATTATTTTACTACATTCGATTGACGTGTAGAGCCGGCACACGCTTGATGGCGAGGTAAGTACTTTAAGGTGAATTCGGTTTATTGGGAATTAGATTGCATGTACTGCTTGTCTGGGTATGCATTGACCTACATAGGGTTTAGAGTATTGCTTATTGAGACTCGTTCTCACGGTTATTATATAACTACTTTCAGATCCGCGACTGTGACCAATTCGGAGATGCTGCCAGAGTACCACAGGGACTGAAGGATAGATCAAATTACCCTGTCTTTTGAGTATCTTTTTGGTAGAGGAGTTAAGCTTGTCAACCACCGCCCCTTTTTGAAAATTGTGATTTGAAATTGATAGCCTGGGTTATCATTCTGTAATAGTAACTACTTTGTGATATTATGCGATTATTGTTTCATTCTATCCTTTTTGGTCATCATGTTAGTTGTCCGGGTTGTTTCTATTTATTTTCGTGCGTGCTTAATCTCTGATGTTTGGGTTGGGTCGGCGATGTATCTAGGACGTCGCATTCAATGTTCGACCATCGAGGGATGATTGTGCGCTCGTAGGGTGCGGGGCATGACATTGGTTGCGCACGCCACCTGCTCGACAAAATTCTTCAATGAAACCGGTTTTTTAATCCGATCGCCGACCGGCGAGCGGTGGTCGGATGGTGACCCCAAGTGTCGGCGAGGCTTGGTAAGGTTCTCAGAAGTCAATTTGGGGGCAGCGTCGGTTTGGGTCGGCCGGCGAGCGGCCAATTTCTAGTTTCTCCAGCATCCGCGACCGTCGGATCAGCTTGACCCGGTTCAGTTGACCCCACCCGGGTCAATGCCCCGGGTCGGATCTGTTAACTCGAGTCGGTCGGATTCGACCCGGGTCAACGGACTCGACCCAGGGCCGGTCCGACCGACCCGGTTCAGCCGATCCGACTTGGTCCCTTTTTATTTTATTTTATTTTATTTTATCTTTAAAAAAATATTTTAAAATTAAAAATTAAATTTTTTTAAAAAATTTAAAAATAATTAGTTAAAATTTTTTTTATTTAAAAAAAATTTGCATTTACTTTTATTTTATTTTATTTTTAAAAAAAAATAATTTTTTTCTTTTCTCTTTATTTTATTTTATGTGACATATTTGTTATTTTAATTTAATGTGATATTATCATGCATGTTGTTGTCTCATTCAAATTAAACAAGTCTTGGATTGCGCGGTAGTATGTTACATGTTATTTTTACTACCGTTGTATTATTATGCATATTTTTAATACAATTACATGAGTTGTTATGTTTTTAAATGTCATCTGACTTAGTTAAGGTTAGAACTTTATGCTGCATGAATTGTTGTGTTTTTTACTGTCAATCGTTTTTTATTATGCACTCGCTTGATCACCTCACATGTTAGGAGAAAGGTCATAAAATTAATCTAGATTGCCTGAAAAATATTTTCAAAAATGAACAGGGTAAAAATGTATTGAAAGGACATTAGTTATCTAAATAGTGTAACCAAGTCTCCGAAATCAGTTAATCTCTGGTTTGTAGAAGTAAGGTAATTCTCCTATCACTTTATTTGGATTTCTAATCGGTCCACCCCAAATTGATTAGTGGCGACTCCTTGGTATAAACTACTTGCATGTTAAATACTTAAACCCTAAGTCGCGATATGGTATGGGCTTGAGAGAGCCCAAGTTAAGTCCTGAACCTAGACTTAGCACGTATCAGGCGAGCCTTCCCTTCTTTTTGTATGTTGTTCGATAATCAAAAGGAACCCGGGAGGTTGGTCGCGACAACCTGGCCTGCCTTTTGGTAGGACAGTCCCTTATCTGGTGACCCCTTCCACCACATGTAAACATGCTCCACCCCTATTCAACCAAGGTTCATTTCCGAGCCTTCCTCCATATAGTCTACACAGGGCGTTCTGGAAACGGTTTGGCTTCCCGATATTCCTCCTAGCGGGAGGGACGAAACGACTATTTCCCGCCATGGGTCTTTTCCCAAGTTAATGGTTGTCCCTAGCTGAGGCATACCGCGAGCTAGAAGCAGTAGCCCATTCCGTTTGATCTCGCTCAATTGCTTGGGCCCTTTCATAGATCTTATGATAACCTTTCAATTTTAATGAGATCATCTGGCTATGAAGATCCGACTTCAGCCCATCCCAAAACCTCTTAGCTTTGTCCGTTGGGTCCTCCACCATTCTAGGGGCAAATTTGGACAACTTTGCAAACTCGGCTTCATACTGATCCACCGATATCTGACCCTGGCGAAGTCTCATAAATTCCACTAGTTTCTGCTCTCGGGTGCTTTCTGAGAAGTACTTGCCATTGAAGGTCTCAGTGAAGATGGCCTAGTTCAGAGCAGTACCGGTGGGGAATATTTGACTTCTAGTGGCCCTCCACTACTCACTTGCGTTGCTCTGAAGCTGATAGATTGCTATTGTTACCTTCTCTTCCTCAGTGCATCCAAGCACTTCGAAGGCCTTCTCTAGGTCTTCCACCCATTTTGAGGCGGCCTTAGCATTGCCTCTTCCATCAAACTTTGGGGGTTTCAACCTCAGAAACTGTTCTACTAGCTTGGACATTGGCCTAATCGTATTTACTTGTAATGGATTGGGATTTTCACCAATCACATTATTTCCCTAGCCTCCATTATCCCTAATAATCTCACTGGCCGCTACAGCGACAACATTAGCACTTCGTTCCTCCGTCTGACTACCCAATAATATTCCCGCTTCCTTGAGTGTCCTCTAGATTTCATCCACCCTAGGGTCCCCCATGATTCCAGCTAATGAGGCTACGTGACCTTGACCTCAACCTCTACCTCGACCTCTACCTTGACCTCGACCGCTCATCTTACTAAATCTCACAAAAGTTCACCTGCTATAATCCCACGCGGAATTAGAAACCTAGGTCAACTATCCCAGTTTATAACCCTAGGAAACAAATCACAACAACAACTCATTAAACGGACCGCCAATTACAAACAACACCCAATCACAACCAATAGAGTTCGTGCACTTACCTCAAGTCTTGACGCACCTGCACCTCACATATTATTGCATAAAAATCACTTAGTAATCACAATCACACAGTTTGGGGTACGCATAGCACACGAGTCTCCCTAACTGGCTATCCCAAAGTCATCGCTCCTTATCGCTCTAGGTTTCGACTAACTTGGATCGAGCTAACCTTGATCTGATAATAAATCAACCGGGATGTCACACCTCGGACCCCACCAAGCCCGCGACATCCCGTCCATGGTCGAATTAAACGCGACGTCTCAGGACACGTCACCGACCCAAACAAACTACACAAGCGGAAGCGAAATAAAACAACCCAGACAACTAACATGATGACCAAAAGGATAGCACGAAACAATAATTGCATAATTTCATAAAACAGTCACTATTACAAAACGGTAATCTAGGCTACCAATTTAAAATCACAGGTTCAAAAAGGGGTGGTGGTTGACAAGCTTATCTCCTCTACAAAAGGGTACTCAAAAGACACGGTAAATGATCTATCCTTCAATCTGTGTAGTACTCTGGCGATATCCCCAAATCGATCACGATCGTGGATTTGAAAGTGGTTATATAATAACCATGAGAATGAGTCTCAATAAGTAACACCCTAAACCCTACACAGGCCTATGTGTACCCAAACAAGTCATACACTCAATCTAACCAACAAAATAACGAGCTCACAACATTGTACTTACCTTTGCCATCAGAATGCATACTAACTCTGCACGTTAGTCAAAACGCGACAAGACAATAATACTAACTCAATAACATATCACAATCAATCAAACGCCAACCACATTGACACTCAATCAATCCAACCAATTCAATCACACATTTAATCAGCCAGTTTAATCAGTTCAATCAATTCAATCACACTCAACTCGTATGCGTGGTCAAACAACTTTGCACAACCTCCCAGGCCCTTTCACACCCTCTACGCCATTGCGCCTCAGGCCCAATCTGACAGCCCGCGCCACTTCACCTCATGCTCAGCTCTGAGATCAAGCCGGGCTCAGTCCCGTATAGCCACGCCTCAGGACATTTTTCCCCTTCCAATGACCCGCGTAACCTACGCCTCAGGTCTGGTCATGCCTTTCTCGCCACACCCACGTAACCACGCCTCAGGTTGGCAGCCCTCCGATCAATTCGGGCTTTTCTCATGCACATGTACCACAACACAATTTGCCATTCTCACAAGTCGTACTAATCAAACTCAAGGCATGCTCACCACAATATTCCACCAACCCGACCTTCAAGTTGGTCATATTCAGCTATCAATTCTACTCACAAACGCCACAATAAGCCAATCATTGACCTACCAATAATAGCCACAAATATGCATCCATAATTATCCCAATTTCAAATCACAAGCTCACGATTCCGACATTCAAGTCGGCCACAATCACGCGTCAATTCTCCCCACACACGCCACGACAATACGGATATTTAACCCACCATAATTAACCACTAATTAAGCCCCATAATTATCACAATATAATTTAACAAATACACACATACGAATAATGACCCTAATTCACGTTTTAGCCCCTAAATTGGTACTAATTACGTCCTAAACAAGTAAAAAATATCCATAGTCCTAAATAAGGATTAGGGGGTTACTTACTTCAATTTGACTCAGGAAAAATCTATACGGGCTCAAAATGACCTTGATGAACAGTAACAACGAGGGCGCGACGGGCTCGGCCACTGCTCGGCACACAGCTCGGCACATGGCCACGGCCTGGGCACGCTTGGGCTGGCTGGGCAGTAGGCTAGGCGAGCTCGGCCACGGCCTGGAACGCTCGAGCGATGGCGACGACAATAGTGGTTGGGCTATCCCAGCGAGCATGACGGCTGCAAGTGGCTGGGCAAGGTCATCGGGGGCTAGATGGAGCAGTGGCGGCGGTCGGAATGGCGGTGTGCGGTGGCTGGACGAGGCGGCGCCGGGGAGAGTCCAAAATAGGGGAGGCATCGAGGAGGAAGAAAAAAAACAGGGGAAGGGCGGTGGTGGCGGCCAAGGGGGCGGCAGGGCGGCGAAAGTGGTTGAGGGGAGAGATTGGGTGGCGAAGGTGGACCGGCAACAACCGAAACGGCGGCACGCGGCGGCGGCGAAGCCAAGGGCCGAAACAGGGGAAGGTACTGGGGAAGAGAGAAACAGGGGGAGACGAAGTTGTGCGGCGGCCGGAGGCGGCACAGCTGCGTCACGGGCGGTTGGGTGACGGAGGACAAGCTGACGGACGGCTAGGCAACACCGGGCCACGGCGGATGCAACGGTAAGTTGCTACTCGCGTGCAGCGCGGGCAGGGTCAGCGACAGGTGAGCAGGGCTGGCGAGCGGCAATCGCGGGCGACGAGAGGTGGCGTGGCTCGATCAGGCCATGGTGGCATGAGGCGGATGGCAGACGGCGGACGGCGGGCGATGGCTGGGCTAGTCTCGATGAGCAGCAAGCAGGAGGCCAGAGCAGTCACGGCCGGAAGAGAAGAACAACGAAGAAGAAGAAGAAGAAGAAGAAGAAGAAGAAGAAGAAGAAGAAGAAGAAGAAGAGAGGAAGAAAAGAAAAGAAAAAGGAAAAAAAGAAATAAAGAAAGAAAAGGAAGAGAGAGAGAGAGAAATGGATGGGTCTGATAGGGGGGAAGCACACACGGCAGAAGAGAGAGAGAGAGAGAGAGAGAGAGAGAGAAACAAACGTTCAAATAATTATTGCGATCCAATAGCCCACATTTAAAACCGAAAATGATCCAATGTCCAAATTAATCTTAGAATATAATAAGAAGCAAATGCTAAATTAATTAAATCAAACTACCCCGATGGAGGTCTACTAGTTCAAATCCGCACCCGATCAAAAATTCACTTTTCATATATTCCAGATAATATCGAAGCTGGCCACAATAATATTGACACCGTCCAATTAAATTCGTCCCAGAATTTCGAGAAATTAGACACTAGAGTTTGAGCTCTAAATAACGGCTAAATTCGATTGAGTGCGATTCTAGCGAAATCTCTAATTTTTTAAAAAATAAAATAATCAAGAGCAATCAATTCCCGGGCGAGATTTTACTATAAATACACTAACGAATTACACGTTTTATAAATCTCAAAAATTGGCCGAAATTCGGAATGTCACACATTTTGTGTAAAACAAAAATTGAAATTGTTATCACGAACTAAATGGGTCTCTGTATGTTTCAATCACAACTTCGATCGTTTATTTACTACACATCAAGACATAGTGAGATTCACGGTAGATTTCTTTTGCCTTCTCTTCTCTGTTGAGGTCTATCTAGTTTAAAATATAGAATATTGGAATGAGCTATCTTAAGGAAAATGAAAGCACTTAACAAAAAAAAAGGCATGTACTTCCCCCAATTCCGGATGTGCAAAATATTGTCTTTAACTTGTGCAAACAGATAAGAATCTGGCCCCGCAATAGTTTCCAATCAATACTTTCATTTAAAGACAACTTACGAGGCTGAGGTCTTAAAAACTCTACGTATTAGGTCAGACTGGGATTATTCTGTTGAAAGTAAGAACAAACTAAGTTTATAAATGTTTTAATTCAGATGCTTCAGCCAGGATAAATGTTTTAAATGTTGAAAGTTTTGAAGAACCTTGAAGTATTCCCGTTATTCGTTTCCCTTCCAAAACCCAACTCTGATAACATGTAACTATTTAATATATATGAAAAATGGAGGAGTCTAATCTTTTGTATCAAAAAAAGTTATTCATACCAATAGATTTCTGAAAGAATTGGTAAATGTCCAAAAAACCACGGTAAAAGGAAATTATTTGTAACCCGAGTTAGGTAGGTAACTTATTTTGACGAAATTTATGAAGCCGCTCTAACTTAGGTTGTTAATTTCATATAAGAGTTAATCCATCTAAAGCACTAGTGAGTTTTGCAAATTATAAAAAAGTTGGTAATTTCATAAAATTGTTAATAAGTTACCAACAAGTTACCTAAAAAAAAATCACAGGTCCTTTTTTATCGCACTAACAACTATTTGACGCTTATCAAAACTTATTAAAATTCACTAGCAAAGAAAAAAATTCATATTTTAGGCTCCGTTTTTTTGTGGAAAACGAATGATTTTTTGGCAAATATTTTCTGCAAAATTATCGTTTGTATTGCTTGAAATTATTTGTTAATGACTATGACTTCACCTTTAATAACAATTTATGTCTAAATATTTTCGTAGATGATAATAATATTTTTCGTTCATTTATTTTTTTAAGCAATACAAAAAATCATTTTTAGGAAAAAGTTTTTCAAATTATTTATTTTTAGCGAAACAAATGGAGCCTTACTATGCATTTGAAAATTAGGCCAAGGCTCTTTTAGAATCTACTTACTCTATTATGCAATATAAATTTTTTGAAACTTCAACATGACAAAGTGAAACCCGTTGAAGTAAAAGGATTGGTAGGGTGATGGTCAATCATTGGATGATCTAATGGTCTTATCTACTCGTTGAATCACGTGATACCTACTGGTACATCATTGAACGTGATGAATTTAGTAAGACTAGAATTTCATCGAGGATTGGCCATAACATTGCGTAGAATAAAACCATGCTATCATTCTTCAGCAAGTTGTTTTTCATCTAATGATTACTTGATCTATGCAGATCAATCCTTCATTTTTTTTTCCAGTTTTGGGTCCATACCAAGGTGTTGTAATGGCTCCTTTTATCTCACTGAACTCTCGTTTCACTCGAGAAGCAAAACGTGCAGAGGAAATTAGAGTAAGCACCTGCATTCCTTTCTGCTACTTCAAAAAATTAATTGATGAAACCAAACTGGGCAAGCACATGTTCAAGTCAAATTGGAGCAGACACTTTTGACAGTTCGTACGATGTGGTAGCGCACCAAGAACGCAAAACTGGCACATACAATTCCCCGGTCAGAGTGGACTCTTTATACTGTCGGGAATATTATATATCGTGTTCACACTCGGAGTTCGATTTTAATATCTCATATCTGATTGGGTTTACATTTGGGGATTCAGTTATTTTGAATGATCTTTCATACAATTCATGTCGCTTCTGCATCGTGGAAGAACCCTAGCTTTGCCGGAAAATCACTACATATTTTCTGGGTTAAAGTTCTGTACTTACCATAAATTGCCACTAAGTTGATGTTGAGATGATATGTTGCATAAAAATGTAACAACCCGAATTTCGATGTAATTCCGGGATCAATAAAACTGATATTAATTCGCATTTCATTTTAGTAAGTCTCGCCCAGAGCTAATCACTCTCGGGATACTAACCAAGGGGGCATAGCTAACTAGAAAACGGTACGTGGACCAGGAACCCTATCGTGAAACGGACACCGATCACGAGAGAGGCTGATGGAATATTTTGGGCCAACGTGGGCCGATCGTAGGAAAAGGTAATGGATTGGGTTTGGCCAAGGCCAACGATGTATAATAGGGACGCAGGTGATTCTGTAAGATCGAAAATACACGTGGCCAATCAGTCCTGAACCTAAACTGAACGATCGTGACCTCTAGAACTAGTGATAATTCCTCATTCTCTCGATAATCAAGACCATTACGACACGGATAGCCCTAGGTTGATATGCATAACTTCTAAACAGCCGCCCATTAGTGAGAGACCCTGAAACTGAAAGTTTAGTGAGTTTTATTCACGAAATTGGGCCCGGATTTTGATGTTAATTTTCAAAGGCTTAAGAGACTATTTTTGGGAATCTGAAGTCATATTACGCTGGCCACACACATTTGGAGTTAGTACGAGCAAAAATTGGAATTTCGGTCCGGGGGTGAAAAATTACGATTTTGCCCCTGTGGGTGCTAGTGTTGGATTTTCAGACCGTTTGAAGTTATTTTTCGAGGCCGACACCATTTTTGGGTGGCCACGCATACCGGGAGTTGTTACGAATGAAAATTGGAATTTCGACAAAAATTGAAAAAATAATATTATTTTATTCCCGGAACTTTGCAGTCGATTTTCGAGGGCTTAAAAAGTGAATTTCGTGATTCCGACACCAGATTATGTCTACCATGAATATATAGGACCGGTATGGATGAAAATTGGAATTTCAGTTCTGGATCGGAAAATTACGAAAATGCCCCTATGCCATTTTTGATTAATTTCGAAAATTGGGTTTTTTTTTGGGATTAACCAAAGTGAGTTAGGCTTAACTCAGGTCTGGTCAACCATGGTTAAGAGCAAATAACCATTCTACCCTTACTTATTTGGATTAGATCAAATTTGCGCCTTTGGATTAGGGGCAAAAGTGTCCAAGGCTTTGGATTTTTGACACTTGGATTCCACTTAGACCTCCTTTGACCCCTTTGACCAGACATATTTCTCTCTCTCTCACGTTCAGGACCATTCGGCCAAGATTTTCCCAAAATTTTCCCCTTCTTCCTCTTCCGTTTCTGTTCTATTTTGTGCGTTTCTGCGTTTCTGAAACTGCTCACGCCGGAACAGTACCAGCCGGAGCTGCCTCCGCCGAGCCAGCACCACCAGCATCCCTTTCCGCCCAAGACCAGCCACCATCAGCCCTGGTTTCAACCAAAACAACCAGTATTCACTATTCCCGTTCTACAAACAATACCGCCTGAGCTTTGTTGGAGCTCCGATCGCCGTTCCGTCGACACTGGGCCGTCCAGAACCTCCATACGTCGCCGTCCAACCACGTCCGTATGGTTACTTTCATTCGACCGTACGGCCCCCGTCGCCGCCATGACCGGCGCCTCGCCAGCCACCGTTTTCCAGCCAGTTTGTACAGTTCCGTACGGAAAGTACTGTTCACGCCATCCGTACGGGTCACTATTCACCCATCCATACACCGTCGCCGGGAATTCACCGCCGGTTCCACTGTTTACCAGTGATCGGCCACTATTCCCCGTCGTCGTGACCCTTGATTAGGTGAGTAAAATTCCTAAACCCTGATTAAGACTAATAGTGCATTTTTCTGGACTAGTTTAGGTATTATCAGTACATTTTGGATTGGTTTAGATAGTATCAGTGTGCATTTTAGACTGGGTTGAAGATTGACTGGTAGAAATTATTATCGGGAAAATTGTGGTAAATCATTGAGGATTTATTGGGGAAAGAAATTTGATTAATTGATCAATTTAGGAGCCTATTAGAAAATTACCGGGTATGTCCGGGTTGATTGGTTGTACGTAATTTGTGTTTGATTGTGATTGAATTTCATGGGTACTCATGGTGCATTGCATTGCATAACATGGACACGCATTATGTATGCCTAGAGTGTGGCATGTGATGAAATTGTGCGAGAATGCGTGCCTACCATGAGTGTGTGATCACCTAAATTACCCTGAAGCATTATACGCTGGGTTCAGATAATAATGAATTGTGTGATCACCTAAGGACCTACGGGTCGTGACCTTCGGGTCGATACCGTCCTCATGCACTTTGAAGCAGGACGATGCCCGGTACATCCGGAAGGCGACCATCCTCATGCACTTTGAAGCAGGCTCTGGTTTGCAAGGAGAACAGTGTTGCGCCTCATGCACTTTGAAGCAGGCTAGAGACACTGGGCCAGATCGGTTGCTGCGCCTCATGCACTTTGAAGCAGGCTAGACGCACCAGGCCATGAAAAATTGATAACTCGAGTCGTAATAATAATGAATTGGGCAAGTGTGCCAGTGTGGGTCAATGGGCCAAAGAAATGCGTATGACATGTCAATAACATTTGCATGCATAAACATACAATGATTAGCATGCGAGTAGGTGAGACTTTATACATGAGCATGTGTTTGGCGTACGTATGACTGTGTGTGTGCCACGTATGTGCCATGATTTATATATATCGAACTGTCTAACCTGCAGGGTCTAATAATGATTTGGTTGTTGTTGATTGGTGATTTAAATATTCGTTTTCGGTCAGGAGATTGCATGTTAGCCTAGCCTAGGTTTAGGGATTGAACTCGATTCGTCTCACGGTTGTGTAAACCGAAACTTTTCAGACCACCAGCCGTGAGGATAGAGTGGCCACCGCCTCTTTTTGGGATCCCTTTACAGATCCATCAGTTTACCAATACCTACCCCTCAGGAAATGGGGAGGCTTTTGTGAGATATCGATCGAAAGTGATTATAGATATAGGCGAGTATTATCATCAGAAGCAGGAGTACGTGGCATGGTGCCACCGGGATGCCGCAGGAAATGTGGGAAGGCCCCTTAGGACCTTCGATATCCCGGTCGATAGTATTGGGTTGTTGCAGCCGATTATAGCGGGTGGTGAGGTGATCAATCCAGAGGCCACACCCGAATGGATGAGGCAGGATGAGGAGATGAACGAAGAGCCCGATGTGATAGTAGAGGTCCCGGAGACGATTGAGGAGGACCAGAATGGCGAACCCGAGGCCATGGAGCAGGACGTAGAGGAGAACAGAGAGGTGGCAGAACTGGGATCGGATGAGGAGGGGTTCGAGCTGTACCTTGACCCAGAGTTGAAGATGGACTCCGAGGATGAGCGAGCTCAAGCTATGGATTCGGAGGAGTCAGGGTCTAGCGAGGACGCCTCCGAGGAGTTATCAAGGACCCCATCGAGTCGTCCAATCCTGACTGGGAGCCTTAGGGCTGCCCAACGTCCTTAGCTAGCAATGAGGGCCGCTACTTTTTGAACCGTAGCCCTCTTCCTTAGTTTAGCCTGATTTCCCTAGCCACTTACTCCTTTTTGACTAGGTGGCTGCTGATAGTTTGTATCTTTTGTTGTACTTGTAAAAATTGTACAAATGGTTTTAATAGTAATATAAATGTGTAATTATTTTCTATAATGGTGTTTTGATGTATGGCTATCCTTGGTTCTAATTGTAGTTGTCTGGGTTTGTTTATTTTATACTTCCGCTTGTGCTTGATCTTTGTATGGGTGTGGGTCGGTGACGCTTCCTGGGAGCGTTGCACCATAATCGACCGTGACGGGATGTTGCGTTCCAGTGGGGTACGGGGCGTGACAAAAAAAACATGTCATCCTAGATATAATCGGATCTCTCACTTTTTTAATATTATAAGTTGGACATATATTGTAATTCATTGTTGCCTATTTCATCAAGGTAATCATGTTGTGTTTTTAAACCGTCGAATGATTTTCAATTTTGGGGATGCCACTTTATCCGTTTGACTAAGTTAATTGTTAGTTCCATCCAAGACTTAGAAAGGACTTTCATTACTTATTTGCCATGGACAAGAATAGACATGTGCATATAGTTACAGCGGCTCGCTTTTTCGGTTCCTTAAGAAACTCATATCAAAGTAATCAACTACAGTGGACATCTCTTTTTAAAAAGTGGCGACTCTCAATAAGTATTATCGTATACGTGCCTCACAAAGCAACAACAGATCTAGGAGATGGTTTAAAAATTATGAGCCTGAGTAGTACATTTGCAAGAATAAAACTCGAGGGAATTGATGGGAGCCCACACAAGCGGTGGAGCATGTGGTTTGACCCTTATTTACATGGTTACCGGACACTCATGTAGAGGCACATTATAGTACTTGTATTCTTCTAGCCAGAACTTTTATTAAAAATGGGAGCATGTGGGTTGTTTAGTGCCTAACCTTGAGATGTGGATCATCCAAGGCACATTAGCACAACGTAATTCTCCTGTTTGAATCGGGGTTGAAACCAAACCTCTTCTCAGGAGGATAAATGAGGCCATTCAGCTGGGATTCAATGTAGATCTAATTTTCTGTTCACTTGGGGTCCGGGCAATACCACCACTAGCTCCTCTTTACTCAAGAATCTATACATCATTTGTTAGTGCATGAACAGCTATCTCTCTGATACAATGCCCAAATTATTATACCTTTCTTGCATATTGGAACTATCTAAGAAGGATTGTGATTCTTCAGAGAGAGAGCCATCTCACGTACTCAGGTGTCCTCTACCTATTTACCTGTGATGGTTTCGCGTACACAAACCCTTTTTTTGAAGTTTGTTCGAGCTTTTTCTAGGATTATGGTATAGGTTACTTTAGTGCCGTAACCCTGGTACTCGAACATTTGCTTGGGACAATTTCTCAACCTGTTCTTACCTTTAAAAAGCAATGGCACCTTCATCTTTTGACTAACCAAGCCTTCTCCATCCTCGAGACCAACAAGGAGTAGTACAGGAATATTCGCCTGTTGTCCATCTACTATGTATTTTGGCATAAAGAAATTTTGTCGTGATTTTCTAATCGCAGCCGCCTCAATCTACTTATCCCCTTCGCCTAAATTCAATGTCCGTCCCTGTCATAAAGAGTGGGTGGGATCACACTTATCTAAAAAAGAAACTAGGTGAGGACAATAAATTAGTCTCGAAGATATAATTGAGCAACATCTTAAGCTCATTGTATATGCAACTAGATTAGATCATTAATTATGACGAAGTCAATGCAATGAGAAGTACTATAGTTTGAAACGCCGTTAGCACCAAGCTTTGCAACAAGCTCTATTTGATAAGTAATCAATATATTGGATTATATCTACTTCACACAAGTGATCAGAATGAGTAAGGTTAGTATGAACAAGTTTCTCAAGAGCTTCTTCAAGCAGCGCGCAACATCAATGCAGAGAACTATCAACAGTGTTGTCTTCCTCAACATGCGTGTATTAAGCCAGTTTAATCCTTAATGTAGTTGCAAACTGTCGAAAGACATCATATGTAAATGGTCATTTTAACTAGAATTTGGTTCGAGCTGCGAGATGAGAAGTTGAAATTTATTGTATTACTGATCATACCTTAGCTCCATGTCGATCTGTGCTGCTTCACTTACTTCAGAGGGTGAATGACTTGAATGCAAATAATGGTATAAGTCGGGTCGATGGCACAAATTGTGTGGAACTTCCGTACTTATAACTTCGCTGGGTTCACTAGCATTCGATGCCTATGATGCAAATCATAATATGATGTTATTGTCTTTTGTTCGAGATATAAACAGGATGTAACTACTAAAGAACTTAGGGAGCATTTCACTTTTGTTTATTTTATCCCACTTTAAGAAAACAAGTTTGAAGAAAAAGTAGATCATAATGAATAATATTCATTATTTTCCAATTAAAATCCAAATTCTCATGATCGGCATGAAAGAGTTCGCATAGCTTCGAATGAGAACCAAAAGTATTTGACTAGGGTTGAGAAATTAGTATCCTAGCACATCATGGTGAGAGATTCCTAAATTTTTTTTATATATTTTACGAGGTTGCCTATCACCCATGTCAACCGCTGCAAGGAAAACATTATGGGAACAACAAAAAAAATTCGTAATACGGCGATTGATTTGATTGGATAGGCGCATTACGCTCCGAGAGGACCTAAAGTTTCCCTATTTTTATAAACAAAGTTATTTACGCATCAAGAAATAATGAGAACCCCATCGCATTACATAACACTTAAAAATGTATAATAATATTTATTTTCTCTACTATGATCCAATCCACAAGATGAACAGATAGAGAACCTTTTTATAGAGCTCTTCTATTTCTTCATTCAAAACCTGATCCTGTGGTGGGGCAAAAATCAGAATGTTAGGGTAGAGTTACCACACAAGAAGAGAAAGTACTTGTCTTGTGACATGCTTGTCTAGTTAACTACATGTACTGTGGTACACCTTGGAGAAGTCAATGACAACTTAGTAGGGAAAAGGTAAATAACAACACTAACTTTCTTGCCAAAGTTTTTACCAAAACGATTCAATTGAAAGTAATTACAGATACTAAGACCCAAGTCCTTGACGTCGAACTTTTCTTTTAGATGAAGTTTTGAAACATTAAGGGGAGAAATAGATGCAACCTCCTGAATATTAGTTAGGAATAAGTAGTAAGTGAGTGATTGTTTCTTTGATGCAATAATTGAATGAATGATCATGGTGGGATCAAAGTAATACATTAATTAAAAAACAAAACAAAAGAAACTAACAGTTCATGCGTTATCACACTCACGTGAATAAACTTGAAAGCTTGAGATGATAATTTATGTAGGTTCTATGCAAGGTATGGTTGATTGTCATATAATTGGTGTATCATTACTTTATAACTTATTTGTTCTTGGCCTTCTTAAGCAGCCCATTTCTTCTCTTTGAGAAGGTCACTTGCCTGATAGCCGAGCTATCTTTTGGATCACAATCTTTCCTCTCCCCATATTGATCTGCACACTTTCTCTAGCTAGCCTCTACTAAATTCTCTCCCTTGTTTAACTGATCATACATCAACGCAATACCACACAAGAGCGAGCTCAGCAGTTAGCAGATACACAGATCTAAGCGAAAGAAATCTTCTTCTTCATGGAAAGACGTATCTTTCAATACAATCCTTATATGACAAGTGGATCTTTTTATTGCATAACCCTGTCCTCGATCTCAAGGTTTTAAGTTTTTCATAGTAGTACCCTCGTTGACTTCGACCTTACTAATAACTAAAATTGCTTCATTTAATCCCATACTATGACTAGCATTTGCTGCTGCTGCTACAATATTTCTTAGAGATCTCACGCAAATTACCTTGGACAACAGACAAAGAATCACCTGCAGATTGCTGATGAGCAACCACGAAAGCAAGGTATCAAAGGGGTTCACTCCGAATGCTTTTGATCTGATGAACTAATGAACCATTAGAGATCAGAGAGAAGGACAACTCAAATTAAAGACAAGAAAAAACGCCATCTCTTTTTGTACACATTTTTTGAATTCATATACCCATTACATATTATGTACTCATGACTTTGCTTAAAACCTCGTAAGAAGGAAATAATTATACTATAGAGTACTAGTTACAACCGTTTCGGACTTATCATGATCATCGTGGTATCCTGCTATCATAGAATGACAAATCAAATTAAATTAAATAGTAGAAAAAGTCAACCACGAATTTCAATAAAAGGTTTTTAATACAAAAATGATTTAGTAGGTAGAGATCACATCTAGAAACAATTATAAAGTCCATCACTAGCATCCAATGATACGATTCATTTGCAGACACTAAAGTAAATTTATATAATGAGTTATAACAGAGATAATCCATGAATGATGACAAAGATTATTGCACAGTTTTCATGCAAAAAAGTTAAATAATGTTAATTAATGGAAAGCAAGGAAAATTTGTTCACCTTGTTGTATAAGGATTAAATAATGATAATCCCTTGTTGTAAGCTCCAGAAGAATTAAAGTAGTACCCATCACAACAACATTAAACAAATACAAATGAGAGGCAGAAAGCCAAAAACAGCAAAGCATTTTGTATCTATTTAATTGGGTATGTACATAAATTTAATAACAACTTCGAAGGTGGCTTCATGGAAAAAGACTTATAATAAAATGTGCACGCATGTTGTATCACCACTTGCTTGGGAGCACCAAATTAGAGTTTACATGGCAAAATCGGGAAAATTACCAAAAAAGTCCTAAACTTTTTGCAGTTGTGCCAATTCAGTCCTAAACCTTTTTTTTTTTTTTGCCAATTCAGTCCTAAACCTTTTGTAATTCGGCCAATTCAGTCTTTTTGGCCAGTCAAAGTTGACATGGACGCCGGCTGGTGCCGGTCGGTGACATGGCAATATTTTAATATTTTTTCCTTTTTTTTTTCTTTTCCTTCTTCCCTTGGCCGGACTGGCCAAGGGGAAGCTCGCCGGTGAGGTCCACTAGGGAGGCTCGCCACGGCTGTGCGACAGCGAGGGGGGTAGCTCGCTATGGCTGGGCGAGCTCTGCCCTCGTCGTCGCTAGGCGAGCTCGGCGTTGCCCAGCTCGCCCAATGTAGGCAAGGGTAGAGCTCACCCAGCCATGGCAAGCTCCGCTGTCACACCCTGAATCCCATCGAGCTCGCGACATCCCTCTTCAGTCAAATTAGTGCGACATCCCAAGAAACATCGCCAACCCAAACAAACCCATCAGAGTTTAATTGCGGCGGAAACATTAAACATCCAAACAATAATTTACTCGGGGTACTAGGGAAAATAAATTGCCAAACCACCAAATCTTATACTATACCTCGAATCAAGCACAATATCCATTTAGTACATAACTTATGCCACAACCGCCAATATACAACCACAAAGCAAAATATGCACAATGAACTACTAAACTGCAAACCACCTATATCACAGAAAAATTAGTAGCCTGGGTAATGCTACACCAAAATTGGGACACTTCCAAACTCTTCTTCACTTCCAAAACAAATCCCTATGCCATCTAGATGATGTCCACTCTTACTCACTCTCTTCAGAATCCTCATCCTCATCCTCATCAGGCACAGGCTCATCCAACGATTCCGAATCGACCTCAATCTCGATCGGAAACTCTACCACATCGTGATTAGTGTGCATAACAACCCCAAAATGATGCGGCGGCGGCAGCGGAAGGTTCATAGCTCAGGCAGGTATTTTGAAATGGTTTGGTTGATACAACCATGAGACACTTCTCAATAAGTACACAACCTAAACCTTATCTAAGCTACCACATATTCCAGACAAGTCCAGACACCGAAACAAGCAACACACAGACAACGTCCACACAATCGTACTCACCTGATTCTCAATACATGCAACTTGCACATTAGTCTTACAATAGCACTATTCCACTCACATGCATGTTCTAATGGCATTTCATGCATTTGTTCCCGTTTCATTAAATCTTTTTCCACAACTCTCGCTAGTGACCCACGTTACAGTACACACCTCAGGTTCACTGCGACCAACTCATCACAACACTCCAAGGCCCGCGTTACAATACACGCCCAGGCCATGTCTCTTGCCCGTGTTACCGTACACATCTCAAGCTCAACATCTACCACTTACGGTATAAACAACTGTTTTATTTTCACAACACTCCTTAGCCCACGTTACCGTACACGCTACAGGCCATGTCTCTTGCCTGCGTTACAGTACACGCCTTAGGCTCAACATCTATCACCTATTGCGCAACCCACGTTGAAGTACACGCCTTAGGCTGGCAGTCTTTTGGTAATACCGAGCATCGTCCCATGTTAAAGTACACGCCTCAGGATAGCACAATTCCCACAATTGCACATGCCATTCCACATTCACTTTCTTATTCATGCACATGCTCAACAATCATTTGCCACATTCAATTGGCCAATCACACGTGGCCCGTGCACGCATCAATTCACACATAATTCATGCTCACTAAGCATTTGACATGGCCAATTTAATAACTAATTCAGTCCGGCCCACGCGTGCACACAACCAAGCACATTTCAATCCATCAAATCACTGTTTAATAAACACACAAGGCCACTCATGGGCCCACAAATACAGTCATGTTCATAGGCATAATTTCGACATTTCCAAGCATATTAAACACCACAATCCAGCCATACTACCACACACCAAACCGATACCATTTGTCCTTAAATCGAGCCCTAAGCTCTCTAATACCATCCCACAACATCCGACACTCTATTCAGTCTCACTCCAGTCCCGAAACATCCTCATTTCATCCTCAAATCAACTCATATAATACACATTCAAGCCTAAATTCCAGTCACGAGGCAACAACTATTCAACCTCAACATCCCCATCATTCCGCTCATAAAAACAAACATCTAAAGAATCGGGGTAAAATTGGGCAGTTTACACATTGACTGAAATCCCATTCAAATAAATAATAAACGAACTCCAAAAATTCTAAAATTTGGATATGTTGCGTAAAACATCTTGCTAAACATTTTCTATGAAGAACTCAAAACCCAGTTCCGACTGCAACTATGCCTTTTTGTCCCTCGAAATCAGACCAAAATCAGTTCGCTCTTACATATCGTTTTGTCCTCAAAACACATTTCTTTCAATACCCAAATCACCTTAAAAATCTTTGAAATTTTTATATGTCATAGACAAAGAAGTCACCAACAAATTTTGTGCAGGAAATTTATTGAAAATAGCTTTGGAAAATTTTATAAAAATTCGGCGAGACACGAAGGTCGGGATAAACAGTATTCCAGGCATTTTCAACACAGTCTGAAAATGGGCTTTCGTGCGCCCCAAATGACTTCCAAAAATTCCAAATTTAAAATATGTTATACTTCAAGATGTGAGGAAAAACTTTCGTGAAGGACACCACCCCTGATTCGGCCTCCAAAAATCTCCACAAAAATAGTAAACTGGGAGGGTATAGTAACCGCGAATTAGAAATTCACCTCAAATTTCAAAGATCTGAGCCTTAGTTGATATCCACCCAATTTCAACCCACAAAATTCACTCCATAATGCTCAAACTACCACCCAACAGCCATAAAGATATCCAAGAACACAATGAAAGATCAAGCTCTCCTCTAATCTATCTATAATCACTTCCATCAACTCCTAAAATTGACTAAACCGCATCTAAACGAGTCCAATAATACCCGATGTCCTAGGCGAGGGTTAGATTGCGACTTACCAAGCTCTAGACTAGCGCGGCTAGAGTGAAACGGGTGCGATCGACGCGGCGGCGCAGCTCGACGGTGGCGACGGCAAGCAGCGGTGGCGATCCGGTCAGGCGGTGACCGGCGTGCGGCGGCTCGGCGAGGGAAGGGGGCTAGTTCGGTGGGTGAAGGAGAGAGAGAGAGATGCCGTGAGATGAGAGAGAGGAAATGAGGAGAGAGAGAGAGAGAGAGAGAGAGAGAGAGAGAGAGAGAGAGAGAGAGAGAGAGAGGTCTTGGACTAAATAGTGAAATTTGATCAATTTTTCCAAATTCCCAAATTACCCCTTAATACATGGTCCACATCCACTTAAGCCAAAATATCCAAGGGCATTTTGGTCTTTCAATTGGCTGAATTATTGGGGTTGATCTTATCCAAATATCCTCCAATAATTTTCCTCAAAAATTCAGAATACTCAAAAATAGGCCTAGAGGCAATTTCGTAATTTTTTGATTCCAGGCCGAATTTTCAATTTTCGACCGTACCGACCCCAAATATAATTGGCCACTCAAAAATGACGTCGCCTTTGCAAAATAGTCACACACGATCCCAAAAATCGACATCTAAGTCCGGATCAACTTTCGCGATTAAAATCGCTCAATTTCAATTTTAGGGTCTCTCACTAACGGGCGGCTGTTTAGGGGTTACGCGTATCGACCTAGGGTTACTCGAGTAGTGATGGTCTCGATTATCGAGAGAACGTGAGAAATTACCACTAGTTCCGAGAGTCGCAATCGTTCGGTTTAAGTTCGAGATTTGTTTGCAACGTATACTCTCAGTCGTGCGGAATCACCCGCGATCCGATCGTACGTCATTGCCCAAACTAAATCCGTCACCTCCCTAGGATCAGCCAACATTGGCTCAAAATATTTCCTCGTTAATTCTCGGAATCGGTGCTCGATTCACGATTGGGTCCCTGGTCCACATACCATTTTCCTAATTAACCATTCTCTACTAGTCAGTATCCCGTGAAGAATCCGTTTCGAGCGAGACTCATTAAAATTAATTAAGAGTAATATCAATCTCATTGATCCCGGAAATGGGTCGAAATTCCGGATGTTACATCCGCCCTCGCCGATCCTCGCCAGTGCTGACGAGGGCGAGCCTCGCCGTCGAACAGCCATAGCGAGGTTCGACCTCACCAGATCTAGGCGAGGTCGCCCTCGCCAGCCACTCGCCATGGCCGGGCGAGCTCGACCTCACCTAGATTTGGCGAGGTCAAGCCTCGCCGTGGCTGTGCGACGGCGAGGCCGGCCAGCCAGCCTAGCGATGGCGAGGGTAGAGCTCGCCCACCCAGGGCAAGCTCCGCCCTCGACGGTCCTCACCAATGCCAACGAGGGCAAGCCTCGCTGTCGCACAACCACTGTGAGGCTCGACCTTGCCAGATCTGGGCGAGGTCGCCCTCGCCGACCGCTTGCTATGGCCGGGTGAGCTCGACCTCACCCAGATTTGGCAAGGTCGAGCCTTGCCATGGCTGTGCGACAGCGAGGCTCACCCTCGTTAGCACTAATGAGGACCGGCGACGGCGGAGCTCGCCATGGCTGGGCGAGCTGGGCGACATCGAGCTTGCCTAGCGGTGGCGAGGGCAGAGCTCGCCCAGCCATGGCGAGCTTCGCCCTCGCCGTTGCATAGCTATGGCGAGGCTGGGCGAGGTCGCCTCACCTTGCCCGGCGACGGCAAACCTCCCCAGTGGACCTCACCGGTGAGCTTCCCCCTAACCAGACTAGCCAGGGGGATGAAGGAAAAGGAAAAAAAAAAGAGAAAGGAAAAAAATTTTGAAAAAAAATATTAAAATATGGTCATGTCACTAGCCGGCAACGGCCGGCGTCCATGTCAGCTCTAGCCGGCCAAAAGAACTGAATTGGCTAAATTGTAAAAGATTTAGCACTGAATTAAAAAAAAAAAGTTTAGGACTAAATTGGCACAACTACATAAGGTTTAGGACTTTTTTGATAATTTTCCCTAGCAAAATCAATAAGGTCACTCGTCAATAAAATGTTCCAATCTGGATACTTATAGAACCTCCAGTAAATAATTCAAGGAGGACAACGTGATTGCTACAATAGGAGGTTTGTATAAAATAGGAAATCAAGTGTAAACACATTTGTACAATTTATCGTATATCATGCATTGATTGATAAAACAGCACCAATCTGTCCTTTCATTCATTTATTTATATTTTTTCACTCCTCTTTTGACTTAGACACTCCTTTATTTTATGTTTTGACCTTATTAACCCTTGTATGGCTCACCACTTCAATTACAATTCTCACTTTTTTGTTTTGTTTCTTCTTTTTCTTTCCTTGCGGATCCCATCTTCCTTTTGTTATTACTTCTCTTTCTCTGTTAGAGACAATTATTTCTTTACATGCCTTTGAAGTCTCTGATCCCGTCTTTCTGTTCATGAATTTGAGTTCATGTCAAAGAGTTTCAATTAAGCATATAAACGTGTAAGGGCTAAGAACTCCTGATGGAATCTTGATCTTTCTAGTGAGAGGCTTCCAAGATTTGTCCATGAAATCTTTCATGCTTATTCTACCATCACAAGCATCATCTTTCCACAGCCACCGCGTGGGTTTGAAATCCCCAGTTTGGCTCCTCAAGAGCATCAACTTGTTTGACTTCATCAGGGACAAGTTGCGTTCCACCTTTGCCCCCACTTTTCACACCGTCACCTTTGTCGCCCGGCCACTGCATTTCAGAGCTGAACCGGGTCGACTGGTGCCCCTCGAAGTGTCCCTTTGGAGTCCAAAGATGTGCTCAACCTTGTCAACTTAGCCATTGGTTGGTTGTCAGGCGCGGGCAGCATGAGTATTGTTTTAGCCCACGAACTTGCCAGACATGTCCAACTCATCACCTTGGGATAGGCTGACAATGCATCGGCTAAATGTCCATCTCGAGAACTTGACAACCCAAGGTGAGGGCTGGCCACAACATGGAGGATAATCTTTTTGTGAGACTTGTTGGGTTGCCATTGTATGTTTACCTTGCCTTCATGCATTCAATCCTTATTATTGTGAATGCAAGCCTATGGGATTTCATGGGATTGTAAACTTGAACATAAGAGAAGCAACGCAACGTCTTGAATTGTGAAAGAATTGTGATGAATGTGAGACCCGCAAGATTACTTGCTGTTAACACCTAAATTTTGGCGCATCATTTAGTAGTTAATTGCATAGAAAATTACGGATTAAATTGTAACCCCTAAACAAAAATATTAAAATCGCATAGCATATAGTTTAGGTTCATATAGGTTAGTTGCATTTGCATTGGACCAGCGGTGGATGGACTCGAGTGAACGGCTCTGAACTTAATGAAATTGGACTAAGCTCGCGTTCAAGAAAATTCCTGGCCAAGCCCATGAACATTATAAGTGCTAAAATTTTCATTGGAAAATGTCGAGTTGGAAAATATTGATTTGTCAATCTTGATATTATCACGATTCAAATTGAATGAATTGATATTATCATAGAGATATTACAATATTCTCTTTGAATCAAAATAGGAAGTAATTGCAAGCAAAACCCTAAACTTTGCCTATAAATACAATCAATAAGAAATCATGAAAAAGAGGGGGGCTTTTAAGAATTTTTCAATTCAGAATTCTTGGGAGAGCACAGAACACACGTCCAGAAAGGAGAGGAAGTGTCCTGAAATTTTTCCAGAAGTAGCGAGTCCAGCAATTTCACTGCCACCGAAGGTCTTGCAACCTCAGTTTCCAGCGAGGTCCATCGTTCTTCAGCCTCGAAGGTCCCTGCACAACACATTGCACCAGCCTTCTGACGACGCTGCTCCAAGGCCTCCACCGCTACTACTTCCCTACCACGACGACCTATTGTCCAAGAGCGAGGTGACAACGCGATCAGCCCCTTCCAGCCAGCCACCACGACGACTTTGCTGTTATTTGCCGAGTTCTGCACCGCACGAAGACCTACTGCCCTATCAAGCAAGTGATCTGTGACGACAACCAATTTGGTTCCAGCTGTCATCGTGTCAAGCACTGCCACAAGTCCTCGTCGTGCCAGCCTAAACCGAGAACTCTATCACCACCGCTGCTCTGGACAACAAGCTGCTCGTTGCACTACCACGACACCAACGACACAGCCGGCCCCGACCAAGAAGCCTCCGACGACTAGCCGTGCTGCCTCATGCTTTTAACTGTCCCAGCAAGTATATGGTTTTGCAGGTGCTCTGTGGACCATCCAGCTGCATCAAAGACAGCTTTTGCCCAGCAAAGTGCTCGGTCCAGTGAATTCCAGACGTTCTCCATGAGAACCAAAGCTGTCAAAGCTCCAAATCAGCAAGCTTCAAGTGTTCACTGCCCCCACCTTGATGATCTAGTGGCTCCAGTTGCGCTAGAGGACACCGGCAGCCGCTTTGGCGTGTCACGGTCCCTTGGCGATTATCAATCCAATGCTACATCCTCAGCAAGCCCACGATTCGTTTCTCTTTGTTTTGCAGGTTGTCCAACGAGCATAACACCGAGACTATCATCCACCGAGCCTCATCCGGAAGCCGTGATCTAGTTCGACTCCCGGAATATTACACGTGTTCAAATTAGAATTTTCAGAGACAACACCGCCGCGTGTCGCCATCGTAAACCGCGGCTGTCCCCGCCGCGAGAACCACCGTTCCCAATGCCGCGCCGCCGCTCCCGACGCACCGCCGGTCACAATCCTGATCCGCTGCAAATTCAAATTAGGAAAGAAATCTGCAAATCGGGTAATTATCTTATCTTGATTTGGTTTGAATATTTTGTTGCCTAATTCGTGCTTATTGATATCTAATTTTGCATATTTGAATAGTAAGCATTATTTCAATTATGATTTATTTCTTTTTTTTTAAAATCTTGGATATCTGTTACTTATCAAATTTGGATAGAATTTAGAATTTTCAAAACCCTTTGAATATATCCAAGATATTTGAGATATCAAAACTTTTATCAAAACTTTTTCAAGATGTGATCGATTAGGAAAATTTCCTAATCTGCAATCGCATACATGGAAATAAATCTATCTATCAAGCTTTAGATAGAGTTATTTTCATAGTGGGTACTTCGAATTTTAGAATCGATCTGCCAGGTTTCAGATCGAAACTTAATTCAAAAGATTTAGAGGTTATATTTTTTTTACTAAAAATTTGCAATTTGAATTTAAATTTGAAAATACAAAAAAAAAATTCATAAAAGAAAATCAAAAATTTTTCTCTAAGTCAGGATTCATCAAAATTGTCAAATTGAATATTTTTCTTGAGATTGATACCGAAAGGGCGTTAGGGTAATCTAGCGTAACCAAGTCCCCAGATTTATAATATCTGGTTCGTAGAAATAAAATAGTACTCCCGCTATTTTATTTAGGTTTCTAATCAACCTACTTTAAATGATTAGTGGCGAATCCCATTGAAAATATTTGCATACTTATAATTGGACCTAAGTTGCGAATTGGTAGAGTTTAAGAGAACTCGAGCTAGATTAGTTAATTTAATTGATCTAGTAATCCATTAGCCTAAGATCGGAAAACACGATTTTTTAGGTCACGACACTTGCAAGAGAGAGAAGAGAGAAATTAGAAGAAGAAGGAAAGTGGGACCAAAAAAAAAAAAAAGAAAAACGAAAACAAATAAAAATGAGTGAGAGTTGTAATTGAAGTGGTAGGCCTCCCAAGGGTTACTATCATCAAAACACAAAATAGGGAGTGTCTAAGTCAAATGATAAGTGGAAAAAGCGCGGCCCTTTATTTATTTATCGGTGCATTACTTTGTTGGGGGTGGTTCATTCTCCTCAGCGACTAGACAGAATGGGGGTCTTGCTTCCTGAACTACTAGAGGACTCTTATAATTTGAGCTCGAAAAATGAGAATTTCCTAATTCAATTAGGCTTTCTACTTTGAATAAATTTTCTAATTGAATGGTTTCCTAATTATAGTAGGTTTCCTAGAAATAGATTTCTTATTTTGAATCAAGTTATTGCATATATATATTCTCTTTTTTTTATAATTGAGAGATGTAAGAGATAAGTGCTAGGTACTAAATATCTTGAAATCCTCAGCTAAACATAATTCTAATTTAAGGATGAATTAGGATAAAATATTACGTCTCAAATTTTACCTCTTGCTTTTATTTTCTATTTTTTTTAAATTATGTGGCGAATCCTAATAGAGAAGTGCTAGGTACTATTTTTTTTTCGATATCTGTCCTATCCATGTTCATGTGCTTTTTCGTGATCACTCGAGCGAGCTACAAAGAACAAGAAACCGCAAGTGCCATGGATATATATATATATATATATATTTATATATATATATATATATATGCTACCGACCCCTGGAAATGGATTGATCTGATTGGCAGTCGCACAGAATCCAAGTAATTCCATGGGCAGGGAATCGGAGCCATGCTAGAAAGATCTGATTAAATTATATGGAATGTTGCTCTGATATTTTCTTCCGTCTCCCGATGCTCGCTTTCTCCACGCGACCACTCTTCACTATAAAGAGTGTAATGCTTCCCCACTTTCGACGAAAGGGCAGCAGGCGATCAAGCTTCGTCTTCTTCTTTGCATTTGAAGTGGAGGGTGTGTTTCAGTGCGCCAAGGAGTTCGCTGAAATGGCCTCTCTTCACCAAAGGGTAAGAGCGCATGAACCTGACCGTCTTGTTTCTGCGATCTCTTATCAACATTTACCTTCGTCCAGGATTTGTTCATCTACTGGTTTTCCTTCTTCTACATCTTCTTCTTTGTTTCTTTCGTTGAGATGGATTACGAAGAAAACGGGTCGTTAATGAGTATAAGAAGATCGGAAATCGATCTTTTTTTTTGTGTCTCCACACGACCGGGCTCGGTTTCGTGGCGACTTTGGCTGTTGATTTCTCACGGCCAACAAGCATACCAACCACAGTTACGGGGCAGTTGAATGGAGGAGAGATTCTCATTTCTTGTTCGTGATTTTCTTCAGTCTTTTGTTTGATTTGTGACGCCTGTGCTAATCCGAGCGCGTATCGGGTTATAGATAGGTTTGAGGCACCAAATAAGTCGTTGAACTGAGCTCTAGTTCTTAAATCTTCTTTTGTAGCTTAACTCATCGTTTTCAGTTCGACATAGTACATTCTGTGCGTGCATCTGCTTATTGCGTCTGCCTGTCCACACTCTTCCTCTATCTTTTCTTGCTTTGAAGAGCTTCGAGGAATGTCAAAAACCGGCTCAATTCTTTCTAATTTTTTTGAGTGTAAAATGTCAGTATTATAAAGCTGATGAATTACAGCGTCTTAGGGGTATCCCAACGTTACAAAAAGTGCTAATAATTAAAAAAAATAGAGGAAGGAAGTCTCCACATTATAGTCAATACAACATTTATCTGGGAATATCTAATTTTGTTGGTAAAGTAAGGCTCTACTTCTTACATTTTTAGGCGCCTTAGCCAAAATAATATGGATGTTAATGGACTTACTTTGAAATCATCTTTAGTTGTGCTCCATCCAAATGTCATAAACTGGCTTGATTCTGAAAAGCCATATCATGTCCTTGGTCGTTTTCTGTTCTTCTTTTTCATGGGGAAGCAAATTGCAGTTCTCAAATGAAGTAAGTAGTCAGGAATGATAATATCTGCTTTTTTCCATAACCAGATCCTGTTTCCATAATTCAATCCTGTTCTTTCTGGGATTACTTTGCTTTAGATAATGAGTAGCAATTCTTTTTTAAGCTGTTACGCCAAGTTTGTTCTACATTTTCGTCCTTTGTGATTTGTTTTCCCATGTTATGCAGTATCTAACATGGTGTTTCAACCAACCCATGTAGATCAAGATTATCAATCTCATTCAATGGGGCAAGGCTTGATCATTGATGTTGTTTGTACAGTCAGGTCGAACTGCTGGGAGGCTGTCTTGTGGAGATGGAGTATGGAGGAACTGCATAACTTGGCAAAGCTGATGCATGCCTGATAGAGCAGAGCCTTTTTGCCAGCTCTATTGAAATGTGAGTAAGATCAAATATATCAGTTCCTATCAGACTGAGGGGTCTCCACCAGAGGAATCCATTGTCTGCGAAAATGTAATTCTACACCATATGGATCCCCTTTTGTTAGTAAGTACACCGTCCTTGGAATTCATTTATTGAGAAGCATATTTGACATTCCTCGACGGCCATGGCAATCTGCCATCGAATGCATCATACAATGAACTGATCTAGCAGTTTGCAATCAGCAATTTTAGTGGTTAATAATGGAATAGAGGGTAACATGGAATATAAATTGTATCCATATGAAAAACCAATATCTTTTCTCGAAACCTATTAGGCAAAGCAAAAGACTGACCACTATCCACTCGCAGTTTTTTGCTCATCCAAAAGATAGGGCTTTGATTGCAAGCTCAATTGGAGAAAGAGACGTTCAGGAATGTCATCTTTATCCGGTATTGCTTGAGCACTCATCTTGCTCATTTCTTTACTGGAACTAGTTTCTGCAGAAAACTGAGACAGAGGAACCAATTTGAAGTATTGATAAGTTGGGAAAAAGTATTAACTCCAAACAATTGCAATAGAACAACATAGTTCTACATGGTGAAACCCTATCTTAGGAGTTTGAAAGTCTTTTTCTTAAGAAAAAAAACTTGTTGCTGTTTGTAGAAGCATTATGTTCCTATCCATCCAAACCAATTGCTTTGTGTCAACTTGAAGTTCATGAATTCGCAAGTTTTCTTTCAAAAAGGATAACACTACTAATGTGGTAATTGATTTGCATGAACAGAAATGTTACACTCTTGCAGTACCTAAGGGAAAAATTCCCGGACCTAGGTACATCCCACCCGTTGATCAAATGGCTACGTGGAAACCCGTATAATCAATGATTATCACAACTCGAGTCCGAACAAGTCCTTATCTTAAGCACAAGAGTGACTTGTCTATATTGTGACAAATAGTTCAGACGTCCTTTTTTTTTACCTATGTGCATGATAAATGTCTAAGGAAAAAGAAAGGAAATTTTGCAGTGTAGGTAAAATTCCATGATTGGTCTATGGGCCACAAGGAAAAAGTATGTACCTCGCCCTCTGATTCTCTATAATCTCGACCTACGACTTTCGACTTCTTCCGCAGTTCTACATTTTCTTGTTCGACGTCATTAACCTGTAACCCCTCAAGAAATCAGTCATATAAAGGGATGAAGCCATTCTACTGTACTATTACAGAGAGAGAGAGAGACAGAGACAGAGAGAGACAGAGAGAGAATTTTTTCCATGTCAAACCTTCCTCTTTAGTTCGCTCATTTCTTCCACGAAACTCTGTTCCTGTGTAGACGAACATTAAGAAATTATTGTAATGTTAGAACATAAGTCAGGATCTTTCTTGCACAATAAGTGATAAGAGTCTTCATGTATATTACCATAGAGTCTTCATGTATATTACCTTCCTCGAGCGGACATTCTTCAAACCCATTTCTAAGACATTTTCCAAATTTTTCAAGTCCTCCAAACTTAGTTTGGAAAGCTCTTCTCCCATCAGTCGCCTACGTGCTCAATCACAGTCATATTCATCGCAAATGATCAGTTTTTTTTACAAACATTCATGAAATGCTCTAGTAACATGCATTATTCTTGTGCCAAGATACATGCTAGAACGTATAGCAAAAGTTCGATACCTTCACTTGGGGAAACTGCAAAGTGGAAGGTTATATCTAAGCCCGTTTACATATCTATTTGGACTTACTTTCACTCAAAAATTTGAGCTTATGAATTATGGGCTAATTAGGATTTAATAGCTGTTTCACACCACACAAGTTCTCCAATGTAAAACTTTTCCTAGCACAAGTCACACGTGTATCTTAATAAGGAAAATATAATGTGTGTTAACTCCATGTTCACTAATGGTTACTTAAGACTTCAAATCTAGTCAACATTGTCAATGGCATCCTTTTATGCATTTACTGGGTCTTTTAGCACCTTTGGTTTTTCACTATACTTGAAAATAAATTTGGGCCTCAAAGGAAAATTTTTTAGAAGGTAAGTGAACAGTCATTTTAAAGCTTACATATTCACATACGAGAAACTCCACCATAGGTTGTCTTACTATGATTGACTACACTCCCAAGTGTGATATCGAGTTACATATTGATAGAATATTTAAATATTTAAATCGCGCTTTCATTTAATAGTTTAAACTTATAGAATAGTTGACAGTGATCCTACAAAATCTTATGTACTATCAAAGTGGAAGGTTTTGAGTTTAAATCTTTTCATGCCCTAATTATGTTCCTAATTAAATATGTCTATACTTAGTACTAAAAAGACCATACTAAATGTGAGTGATAAAATATTTAAATATTAAAACAATGCATTTATCTAACAGTTTAAGCTTTTATAACAGTTAGCAATGGTCTCATGTATATTGAACTACTTGTAGTTACAGTATTAGTTAAGCTAAGCTTGTATAGCTTCTTGAAAATTCTGTCTATATCCCGGTCGTTTCCAAGTTGAATTAATCCTCAGTTAGATGGAAAATGCAACTTGCAACCAAGTAATTAATAATGGGGTAAAGCAAAAGATGTACCTGTTGCATTCCTGCAGACACCTCAGCTGCTGCATCATGCTCTCCGCGTCTTTTTTCAAAAACTAATGCAGTAAAATTATTGCACACAATTAGACTCATGCAAATAATTACGATCTTTACATCTGGATGCTGCAATAAACTTTAATTAGTCTCTCGTCCTTAAAACTCGCATTCTTACTCAGAATAGTACTAATCTAGTTCTCCCCGTTTTGTTTCGAAATTAGTAACATAAAAATTGGTGGAGCTCGTAGGGAAGAGAGAGACCTTTAAAGCATTTAAATATAAAATCACGCCATTTACACATATGTCTACTAGTTTAAGCTTTTAGATATTGAGAGAGGGGCACAAAATTTCACTAGTATCGGAGTCAAGTTCTAGCATAGATTAGCTTGCTCATCTTATATTCCGTTCTTCGACTTCAAGAGCAAATCCTCATTCTATTTGCACTAAGTGGTGGTGCGGTAAGATTGACATTCCATTTCTCATTATAAGCTCCATCCTACCTTATACATTTGCACCATGCTCTACCTATATGTCAATTATAAGTTTTTAGATGGAGTAGTGCCCCCATAGAAATTTTCACATTGTATTAGAAATGGAGGATATATATCGAGACCGTCATTAAATTGCATCGTTTTATCATAACTAACTTTTAGTGCTTGACAAGACCAAAAAAAGAAAAACTTTTAGTGCTTGAATCTTTGGCCCACATGCACATGCCTAGAAGATCCGAATCAGACCGTTCCTCCATCCATTACCTTAAACTTTCAGAAGAATTGGCAATGGTCTCATAATGAATATAAAGACCATACATGTCTCACAATACTCTATATTAAAGCTTGGGAGATACAATATAACTTCTTTTCGCAAATCTAATTCAACTAGTTGTTCGGTTCTTCTCCATCATTAATTTGAATTTCTTCTTTTTTCATAAATTTCCATGTGCAAGCGTTTAGCATGACCTAAAATTGAACCTCCAATGGGGTTAAGCAAAAGAGAGATTTAGTTTGTAGGTGTCAAATGAAGTGTCAACTGAAGAAAAAATTAGCTATTACTATGTTAGACAGTAGTGTTGGCCTTCGGCATTTACCTGGATCTCCGCAGCAGCAATAGATTGTTGCCGGTTATCTTGCTTCATTGTGTTATAACGTTCGATAACTGAACTCATGCTACAAAGATAAAAAAAAAAAAATGACCATTTTCAAATGCTGCATGAGAACTCAAGAACAGATTCCATGCAGATTGTTAAGTTACTAACAAAATCCACGAGGCACATTGTTCTTGTCTAGACTTGTTCGTGCTATCTGGTTATTTCAATCGCCACATCTAATATTAGATTGTAAGCAAACAGATCCTGAGCAACTGAAGTAGTCAGCTATGAAAGACTAGATATCGAGCTTGAAGAAAAATTACTTTCATGACAACTTTTTAGAAGATTTGTTTTCTTTTTTCACAAAATTTGTACGGAATTATGGGAGAACTTCTGAGTGTTAAGGCAAGATGAAAAATCCCCAAGTTTAGCTAGCACTAATAATTAGTCCAAGGTAAATTGAGAATTGAAACTAATTGATGAAATTCAACTTTTGATATACATTTCCCCATATTCTATTGCAACGGAGTAATACTGGAAATAACCCGGCTCTGTTCCTCACACAAAGCAAATGAATCCGTTGAAGTGATTGAACAAATGAGAGGGTCTATGTATTTTCAACCACAAGATCGAACTTTTTATTTATCTCGATCTCAAATAGAGGCTCCAACTATTTGGACTGAAAAGGAATATATATACCACCAATGGATTTCATAATTCCAATTTTTTCTACCAAAATTATTACATCTCTTCTTTTCTTTTTATTGGGCATCAAAGAAAATTTGTTTTGATGAAGAGAAGATCGAGCTTACCTGGTGCTTGCGTAGTCGTAAAGCTTGCCAGTGCAAGAGAAGATGATGACACCGATTTCAGCCTCGCAAAGAATGGAGAGCTCCTTTGCCTTCTTTATTAGCCCAGTCCTTCTCTTGAAGAAAGTCACTTGCCTGCTCTTCGAGCAATTAATCTTTCGGATCGCAATCTTGCCCTTCACCATCTTCGCTTCTCAACACTCGCAAACAAATCTTTCTAGATCAGAAGTGATGAAGGTCCCTTTTCCCTGGAAAAAGATGAGAAGAGAAAACGACGGAAGAAACTGGCTGAAAAGAGTGATGATGACCAAAAGCAGCGTTTCGCTGATAAACCCTTGTGATTCTTAACCTTCAAGAAACAGAAGAAGACAAAAGAGAAAGATCAGTAGGACTTACGAGTTCTTGGTTAGGAACTTGTGACGGAAGATTGAAGAAAGTCGTCGGTCGTCTTGAAGGTGCACTCTCAAAGTGCAGTTCTTTTTAGGTGAGGCTGCGTTTTGAAGGGTGTAACGATGAGGGGAAAAAGAACAAAGGCAAAGCAACTTATTTTAATGCTTGTGAATATTTTTTAATGATATGGGATTAGGTATCACAAAGCCCACTGTTTTGAGGCTTCTTCATGAGGGATCGAACCATTAAGATGGTGCAGAGAGAAATAAAGAAAGGTGTCTTATGTGAACAAAGATCCACTTAGCCTTTGGCCAAAAAAACTAAAATGAGCCACGAACTGTCACACTCCGAATCTCATCGAGCTCGCGACATCCCGTTTCGGTCGAAATATTTGTGACGTCCCAGGAACGTCGCCGACCCAACCCAAACATCAGAGTCACATGCCGAAGCGAATATAAAAACCTCCGGACTAAAATGACGACGACGGAGTAAACCACCATAATAATCAAACAACATATTCATACAGCACCAAATAAAATATACAAACATTGTATTACAAACATATATAGCAAGCTAGCATCCGAAATCACCGTTATAACAAAAGATCAGGGTCTGGTTAACTTAACTTCCCTATGGATTAAACCGATTTACACAACGCCTAAAATACCCTAGGGAAAACCTAAGGATCGCCTTCCGTTTTGCTCCTGATTCTTCTAGCTTGAGCCTTCGGACACTCGCCTGCAGTTCCATCGGACACCAAAAGAGGTTCCCTGAACTTCCAAAAAGAAGAGGCGAACTTCCCGGGTTTACAGTTGAGAATCTGAAATTGTGGATTATACAATTATGAGACGAATCTCAATAAGTGTACAATCCCAAACCCCACGTAGGCACTCACATACTGCCAAACGAAAACACGCATAACATGCGACAATCAATCAAACTAACAACCACACACGACCCTACTTGGAATCCATCATACATGTCCCTGCACGTTAGACAATAACACAGCCAACATATCGCAACAATGATTCACAGACGCGCACGTGCCTCAATTATAAAATAAAACCCGCTTGGGCACGTCCCATACCGTGCCTAGCAATTTTTACCCCATAATTAACTGTCAAATCACACGATACAAACACACTTGCACACTACTCACACCATGCTTCACTTTCTCAAATCTCGTACCTCAAGCCAATTCCCGATCATTCTCAACTCTTTCACCATTACCGTGTCCGCGTAAAACGCATCAGGCTAATGGTCTTCTGACCTCGTCAAGCATCGTCATCCCGTCGGGCCGGGCATCGTCATCTCGTCGTGGACGGCATTGTCTCGCATAAACGAATACGTCTCAGGACGGAATCCTACCTCTCCCTTTCCTTAATTACCGTGCCCGCATAAAACGCATCAGGCTAACGATCTTCTAACCTCATCAGGCATAGTCACCCCGTCGGGCCGAACATCGTCACCTCTTCAGGGATGGCATCGTCCTGCGTAAACGTACACGCCTCAGGACGGATCCTTTCCAATCAATCCTACATTTCCGTACCCTCGTTCCACTCAAACCACACTTACACACGGTCAACAGCCGCACGACCAAACACAATAACATAGGACATGGCAATACCAATAATTAATTTAATCTAACTCACGTGTACACCCAACAAGTATATACAATCACTCAATTGCACAATAACATACTCAATTTAATCACCACAATTTATTTATAATTTAAATATACATCCAACACGTAAATTCTCATTTTTCTCCCACCAAACGGCGTCGGATTAATTCCGATCCTTCACGGAACTTTCTCGCCATAAAATACCGGTTCTAAAAATCCAACTTGCGTCCCAAACAAATCATCACAGCCCCATGAATAGTAAATCATAGCTCGTGAACAGTAATTCGCAACCCACTATTATTCTGAATTTTCCAATAAAAATTTTCTGGCTTCAATTATAAACCCCGCCACCTAATTCCACTTCTAAATCATGCAATTCCTCACCTAATCTGTTCCCAGTTTCGCCCAAAATCTTCTGTCGATACTCGAAATCCTAAATTGGATTTAGAGATCGACTAACCCGTGTTCTAGACTATCGCGGCTAGAACGGAGAGCGGCGGCACTAAATCGGGAACGGCGGCGACGGTGTACGGCTCTCGGGTGGCGGCGATCGGCTTGGGCGGCGACGGCGCGGCTTGCTTGGCCGTGGGTATTGCCTCACGTGAGAGAGAGAAAGGGAGAGAAAGAGAGAGACGGCGGCTAGTGGTGGTGGCTTGTGGCTGGTACGGCGGCTTGGGGGCGGTCCGGTGTGCGGCGGCAAGGCGGCGGCGCCGGCGTGGAGAAGAACGGCCAAGGAAAGCTCACGGTGGAGGGGGAGGGATTTCACGGCAGAGAGGGGGGGCTGTTCGGTGAAGAAGAGAGGAGAATGGGGAGAGAGAAATGAGTTTGGACCTAATAGTGTCCACTTTCGGCAAAAATTCCATAACTAAATTCTATTAAATGCAACTCGAGCGTTTCTCGAGCTAACGGGCGGCTTGCTGGGGAAATTTACAGAATCGACTCATGACTAATACTGAATCGAGTCACGTGCAAGTCCGTTCGGTGCGTGATAACCTCGGTTGTCATTAAAATCGCGAAGATCAATTACTTAATTCAAGGGGTACGATCGTTCGGTATAATTTCGGAATCATTCATCAAGTTATTTCGTGGTCCAACGGAATCACCCATGATCCACTACTAGGACAGTGGCGAACCGACCCCTAACTATCCTTGGATCGGCCAACAGTGGCTCAAAATATCACTTCCGCGATTTAATGATCGAAATCTATTCACGATCGAATTTCCTTTAGTCGCACGAATTTAATTTCCCTATTAGCCTTTTCATAATGATTAGCATTCCCAGGAATGATCAGTTCTGGACGAGAATTTACTGCGAGCACATCTCATAAAACTCAATTATTCAATAAATTTCAATTGGTGGAATTTCGGAATGTCACAGATAATCATGAAAAGAATATAAAACATTGAGCTATCCAAATTATTTGTTATTTCGACACACACATAAATACACACAGATATATACACGCTTATATTTTGGTGTCAATCAGTGCAACCAGGATTAGGGTGCCCGAGACATCAATTGGTTGTTTCATCCAACACGGCTGGGACAAATTTGATTCTCCATATTGTCCACAAATCTTCAGTTGGCTATGAAGGCATATATTAAGGTGTTGTAAGTTACCTTTCCTAGATAAAGGCTTTTCCACATTCGATTTGGATAATAATCTAAACGAAATGGGAGAGAAGGGTGTTGTCTTAAGTCTCCTGAGTGGCAAGACACATTGAGGTAGATCAACCTGCCAGTGTTTCACAATAGACTTCTGCTCTATATCTTCTCGGATGGAACTTGTTGGTATTGATGGTTTAATAAGTTTCTGTCCCATTTTCACTACCGGATGGTCCATTGGTTCCTTATTTGTCTCTCGTAATGTCTCATTCGTAGCAATTCATGTTTCCATGTTGATCATATATCATGTACTGGAGTTTGTCATCTTTGGAACATTATATAATGGGTCGTCTTACTTTTGTTACAGCCAATTCATGGCAACTTATATTAGGGCCTGTTCGTCAATTCTTCTGTTTACATCTCCAAATAAAAATCAAAACACCTTTTCAGTTAGCTATTTCTACCTACAAACTATAAACCAAAGTTACTTTCATTTCAAATGAGAACCTAGTTCCCTTTAAATTGAAAATGCGCTTAACTTAGCAACAATGCAACAGAACAAATCTTCAATTTTTATTCGTCTTGAAAATCTTTATTATTGAGAACCAAACACGTTTTCAAAAAGTATAAAGCTGCAGATTATAGACGAAAGCCCGTTTTCTATTTTGAAAGTCGAAAATCGGAAAAGTTATCACCAACTAAATGGGTCTAGGTCAAACAGAGTTTCTAATCAAAACTTTTATGTGTAGGCAACATATGAGGTTGACGTCCCAAAAAACTCAGCAAAAATGCTAAAAAAGTCCTAAACCTTTTGCATTAGATCAATTTAGTTCTAAACCTTTTGTTGGTGCCAATTCAATCCTAAATCTTTTTCATTTGTGCCAATTTAGTCATAAACCTTTTTTTAATGCTAATTAAGTCCTAAACTTTTTAAATTAGTGTCAATTCAGTCCTAAACCTTTTGTTTTTGTGCCAATTTAGTCCTTTCGGTCAATTTTGATCGGAATTTGCCGACGCGGATGCCTGCCGGCCGGCAAACGGTCACCGGTGCCGACGTACGGTGACCGGCCAGAGGAAAAAAGGGGGGCCAAAAAAAAAGTAGAAAAAAAAGGAAAAAAAATAAAAATTCAAAAAAATATTAAAATATTATTAAAGTTGTTCACGTCGGCGCTGGTGGCCGGCCGGCGTCCACATCGGCAAATTCCGATCAAAATTGTAACAGTCTGAATTTTCGATCCTTTTTTCCGGGATTTATGAAATGAATATTTTGGCCAAGACACTTATAGTGAGATCTTATTCGGGACCCGCGCATTCTCAAGATGCTAACCTTAGGGGTAAAGCTATTACGGGATTGAGTTCACACGACCAAAGAACTCGACCTGGGTTCGATCTTCGATCATATGGATTGACGAGGGAATATTTTGGGCTAACAGAGACCGATCTAATTGATTGATCGTGTCCGAAGGGAACTAGCAACAGACCCTCGTAATTATATGACAATCGAGATCGTCTCGGGTAGAGCAAACTTAAACGTGATTTGACTTGGTGTTGGTCATGGGTCGAGAGCGCGTAATCCCAATAAGCCACCCGTTAGCCAAAGATAAGCTAAAGTCGTGATTAGTCGATTTTAGTCATTTCTTGAAATTCGGGCCTCGGAATCGAGAATTATAAAAGTGACAATTTTGAGCGGCCGATGACATTTTTGGCTTGGCCAACCTTGGGGCCACCCATTTCTGCAAAAAAATGGATTTCGGTTCAGGATCGGAAAAATTACGATTTTGCCCCTCTAGTCACCGACGTTGATTTTGACCCCGTATGAGATTATTTTTCGAGGCCGATAACATTTTGGGGTGGCCACGCACATTTAAAGTTGTTACGGTCAAAAATCGAAATTTTAGCTCGAAAGTGAAAAATAATATTACTTTATTCTCAGGACTTTGCAGTCAATTTTCGAGAGCTTAAGAAACTATTTTCATGATTCTGACGCCATATTATGTTGGCCACACATATTTAGAGTTGATTTGGACAAAAATTAAAATTTCGCCCCGAGATCGGAAAAATGACCATTTTGCCCCTTGGCGATTTTTGGTCCGAATTTTTGAAAAATTATTTGGGATAATTATTAAAGATTTTCAACTACATTATTGGACCCAATTACCCTTTTGCCCCTCAATTATTAGATAGGATTGAACGAGGGCCGTCAGATTAGGGGTATTTTCGTCAAATTTCCCGGATCGGCGATACGTGTCACCCCTAGGCCACTATATTTGACCACCCTTGGACCGGCCCTTCTCTCTCCTCTCTCATTCTGGCCAGACCACTCTCTCTCCTCTCCCCCGAAATCTCTCTCTCCCTCTTGGTTTTTCCTTTCGGCCAAAGCTCATCGGAGCTCGCCGCCGCCGCCGCGCTGGAGCTCGATCGGCCGAGCTGCTACCGCCGTGATCCTCCAGCTGCCCGTACGTCGCCATCCATACGTGTCCATAAGGCCGTCCATACGCCGTCCGTACGTTGCCAATGACGCCGCTGCTGCTGCTGGTCCGCCGCCCCTATTCAGCCGAGTTGTCCTGTTTTTCTAGGGTAAGTGTCCTCCTCAAAAACTACCTAGGACTTCAGGTATCGTAGGACATGTTTAGGGTTCGGTTTAGGGGTTTATGTGGCTGTTCTGGGGGCTGAGATGAAGGCTGATATTTGGTTGTCGTGGGCTAATTTGGGGACTGATTTGGCGAAGAAATTGTGAGGATTTGGAGGCTCGATGATGGCTGTGATGTGTGGAGCGATCGTGATTAATTTGTGTAATTGATTAGAATTATCGTGGCTTAAATGGACTAATTGGAATGTTTATGCTGGTTATGTTTGTGGACTGATTTGGAATGTGTTCTGGACTGATTATGGATTGGCGATATGCCATATGTGTATGGCCGTGAGGTATGGTGGCGTGGTAATGTGAATGCGCATTGAGTTCGTGTGCTAAATACGTGTGGTCGTGTGGTGTATTCGTGTAATGAGGACGTGAATAATGAAATGTGCGTGAAATGTGAAATTGTGTTTGGCCGTGCGACTGTTGGCTGTGTGTATATGTGGTTTGAGTGGAATAAGGATATGGAAATGTAGGATAGGTTGGAAAGGATCCGTCCTGAAGCGTATTCGTTTACGCGGGATGATACCGTCCCTGACAAGGTGATAATGCCCTGCCCGACGGGGTGACGATGCCTAACGCCGTTGGCCTGATGCGTTTTACGCTGGCGCAGTAGAAGGAAAGTGTGTGTAAGATTCCGTCTAGAGGCGTGTTCATTTACGCAGGACGATGCCGTCCCTGACGAGGTGACGATGCCCGGCCCGACGGGGTGTCAATGCCTGACGAGGTCAGAAGACTGTTAGCCTGATACTTTTTACGTGGGTGCGGTAGTGGTGGAAGAGTTGATGATGAGTGGGATTTTGGCTTGAGGTGCAAGGTTTGGGAAAGTGACGCATGGTGTGGGTAGTGTGCAAGTGTGTTTGTATTACGTGATGTGATGCTTAATTATGGTGTAGAGACTACTAGGCATGGTATAGGACGTGCCCAAGTGGTTTCTGTCTTATAATTGAGGCATGCGCGTGTCTGGGATTCCTTGCTATGATGTGCTTGCTGTATTATGGTCTAACGTGCAGGAACGTGCATGATGGGTTCCAGGTAGGTTCGTATGTGATTGTTAGATTGATTGATCGTCGTATGAGATGTGTGTTCTGTCTAGCGGTACGTGAGTACCTACGTGGGGTTTGGGGTTGTACACTTATTGAGATTCGTCTCATAGTTGTATAATCCACAATTTCAGACCTTTAGCCGTAAATCCAGAAAGTTCGCCTCTTCTTTTTGGAAGTTCGAGGAACCACCTTTGGTGCCTGGTGGAATTGCAGGTGAGTGTCCGGAGGCTCAAGTCCAAAGAATCAGAAGCAGAACGGAAGGCAATCCTTAGGTTTTCCCTAGGGTATTTTAGGGGTTGTGTAAATCAGGTTGACCCATAGGGAAGTTAAGTTAACCAAACCCTAATCTTTTGTTATGACGGTGATTTCGGATGCTAGTTTAATAATTATGTCTGTAATACAATGTTTGTATATTTGGTACAATAATATTGTATGAAATGCTGTTGTTATTGTTTGTCTGTTCTGTTATTTTACCCTGTTGTCGTCATCTTTTAGTCCGGGGGTTTTTATATCCCCTTCCGTATGTGGCTCTGATGTTTGGGTTAGGTCAGCGACGTTCCTGGGACATCGCAATAAATTCGACCTGTAGCGGGATGTCGCAAGCTCGATGGGGTTCGGGGCATGACAAAAATTGACTGGAAGGACTAAATTGGCACAAAAACAAAAGATTTAAGACTGAATTGGCACTAATTTAAAAGGTTTAGGACTTAATTGGCACCAAAAAAAGGTTTAGGACTAAATTGGCACCAATAGAAAAGATTTAGGACTGAATTGGTACTAAAAAAATGTTTAAAACTAAATTGGCACTTATGCAAAAGATTTAGGACCTTTTTGGCACTTTTCCCCAAAAAACTCCATTCATAGGTTAGACAAGATTTTTCTGTTCAAGCTAAGAACAACTGCATTTAGAAAAGTTTTCACAGATGCTTCAACCAGAATATATACTTTCGTACGTATATATACGCATATGCATAAACTCTCCTTGCATTCAAAGTCAAATGCTGAAAATTTCCAAGAAAGATAATTTAATGCTCGCGAGTTTCTTTTAATGGATTAGGATTAGGTATCGCTAAGCCCAGGTTCTAAGGCTGTTGCGTGAGGATCAAATCATTAAGATGGTTTAGAGAGAGATAAAGAGAGGTGTCTGTCATTAAATGAAGAGAAAGATTCACTAACCATTTGGCCAGAAAAGGAACAAGACCCACGAAAGTGTTAAGAATATTGTCTTTCACATTTGTTTTTAGAAATTTGATTATAAACAAATATGAACAATAGCATTATCTATGGGCATTTTTTTAAATGAAGAACGTTTGATGGACTTGCAGCGAGACTTGTTTCCCACATATGTTATATTCTCAATGGATATATATATATAGACACTCATATTAAATATATATAATATATATCGTGGAATGCATGATATGGCCATGGCAAAAAGTATATATTAAATTGGGTGCGGTGGTTTCAGCAGTTGGTGGCTACTATCAGTCCCAAGAAGGGAAAGCCGAATGATTAGTTGATTCTACTCGGGGGAGGTGTGAACTTGGTTCTGCAAGAAGACATTACTCCGGCACTGCACCTGCTCTTCACAGTCTTACAGTACATATGGTGAAAGCATTATAGATTAATCTTGTACTTCTCGAATCAAGTATTATATATATTTCTTCCAGTAATTGCAAAAGAAGTACACCTAATCGAATTGTTTTTTTTTTTCTTTTGGCCACCAAAGCTATAACCAATATTCTTACACTTCAGCTTTATAGAGCTCTGCTCTGCATTTGATGTTAGATAATCATGAAAAGCACATAATAAATGAGATGTCCAAGCTACGTCGCTTTATGTTGACAGCACAAATTTATGAAAGGTTGTGAAATTACGTCAATATCTTCACTTCTTGATTCTATATATATACTTATATTTCAAAGTCACCGAGTGCATCTAGGATCAAGACGCATGAAGCATCAGGTCATTGTTTAATCGCTGGATCCACATGAGTCCAGTTAATCGGATGTTTGATCATTTTAATTGGCTTAGAGTGAGCGAAAATCTAGCCTTTCCTTTCGAAATTCCTGGTCCAAACATAGAAACACTTTGCTTCTGGCGTCTCTTGAACTTCGAGCATGTTTTGTCTTCTCTTTCCTATTTAGGGTTTTGTAGTCTTTTCGGGGGTGTTCTAGGAATTAGCATGGAGTTTCCAAATAATTTCTCGCACTGCTCAAAAGGGGCACAAATATCAACAAAAGAGTCCTAACATAATTTGACTTGGGAACTTGCCTTCGCCTCTTCTCCACCGGATGACGCCATGCCACCTTCACTATTCAACACTCCACATGGAAAAACTCGTGACTCTAGCTTTTTGTCCATGAGGACAAAGAATTTTCTTTTGCAAGCTATATGTTAGGTGTAATAGTAATTATCGGGTCAATGTCGTGAATCGCGACAAAAACTTATATGATGTGACTGCTAATTATAAATGTACTCACACACACACACACACACACATATATATATATATATATATATATATATATATATATATGAAAAGTGATTAAAAGGAGAACTAGTAGTCATCTATTACTTCAACAAACATGATGTGCAAGATGCTTACCCACCACTTGCCAATGCGTGCATTGGAGAAAAATACCAAAGGAAGTGCTTAACGCATATATTATCACTTCGTTCGATACCACCAGATGAAATTTGATTCTCCATTTTGCTCTACTCTATATATTTTTTGGATATCGAGCAATACATATAATATAGATCCATATACACATATATAGATATCGGAAAAAGTATAAAAAAAAAGTTATAAACCTATTGTAATAGTACCGATTCAATCCTAAATATTTTCATATTTTGCCAATTGAGTCTATTTGGCCAATTTAAGTTGGAAATTACTAACGTGCACGTTAGCTATTCTACATGGCATAGTTGGCTCTGACATGGATATTTTTTTAAATTTTTATTTTTATTTTTTTCTTTCTTTTCTTTTCTTTTTCTTTATTTTCTCTTCCATGGCCTGTATTGGCATAGGCCATGGCGGCGAGGGCTAGCCTCGCCTGAGCGAGGGTTGGCCTCGCCGGCCACCGGCACATACCATGGAAAAAAAAGAAAAAAAGGAAAGAAAGAAATTTTAAAAAATTATTTAAAAATATTTACGTCAGCGGCAACCGTGCCACGTAGGATGGCTGGCATCCACATTAGCAATTTCCAATCAAAATTGGCCGGATAAACTCAACTGGCAAAACGTACAAAGCTTTAGGATTGAATTTGTCTAATAGAAAGATTTAGAAATGAATTAATGTTATAGATTTATGCTTTTTTTGGTACTTCCCCCGTGGATGTCTCAAGTTGCCTTTCCTAGATAAAGGTTTTTCCATATTTTGTTAAATAATTTAAACGAAATTGCGGAGTTGGGTGCTGTCTTAGTCTTCTGAGTGACAACATACTTTTGGCAAGAACGTGAGAGGAAGACTCCAAATCTTAAGGATAAAGTGTGCCTATTGGCAGCTATATTAGTAGAGGAGGCAAAATCATCCCTGGCTAGATGATACCTGCGAGTATTATTTTACAATTAATTTCTGCTCTATCTTCTCAGATGGACCTTGTTCTTTTTAAATGGTATAATGAGTTTCTGACACATTTTTCACAAGAGGGCGGTCCATTGGTTCCTTATTGTCTCTAGTGACGTCTCATTCATCACATTGACGCACCCACTTTGTGCCACCACTAGGGTTTTTCGTGTCATCTTACGTTGTTTCCCTCCAATTGTTGGCAACTTATACTTGGCTGTGCCTGTTTGGCATAGAAAGAACTGGTCAATTTTTCTATTGACATCTTCAAATGAAAAATTCAAACAAGAAAAAAGTTATTTTCACAATTTTTTCAGTTTCGAATGAGAACCCGGTCAATAGAACCACATATACTTTCAATTTTGATTCATGTTGATAATTTCTATTTTTGAGAACCATGTGTTTTCCAAAAGAAATTGAGAAATATATATAATAGTCATTTTCATTTTTGAAAAGCGAAAATAGAAAATATTTTCACAAACTAAATGGGTCACTATTTGTTTCAATCACAACTTATTTGATCGTTTATTTATGACACATCAAGAATTACAAAGATTCATGGCCTCTTGTTTTCTCGGTTAAGGTCCATTTAGTTTAATCATAGAATATTGGAATGAACAATCTTATGGAAAAGGAAAGAACTCAATCAAAAAGAGCTACACTTCGCCTAATTCTGGATGTGCAAAATATGGTCTTTAACTTGTGCAAACAGATAAGAATCTAGCACTGGCAGAGTTTCCAATCCGAAACTTTAATTTAAAAAACAACTTACGAGGTTGAGGTCCTATAAACTCTATGCATTAGGTTACACGAGATTATTCTGTTGAAGGTAAGAACAAACTAGTTTATAATTGTCCTAATCTAGATCCATGTCCTTCATTTGCATTGAGAATCAAATGTTAAAGGTATTCAAGAACCTTGAAGCATTCATCAAGGTACGAGTCCATTGTTTTGTACCAAAAAACTGATGTTTTTTCCATACTAGTAGATTTTTTAAAGAAATGATAAATTTTAAAAAACCGTGGGTAGAAGAAAATCACTTGTTAGCTGAGTTCATTGGGTATATTTTGACAAAATTTCAATAAGCCATTCTAATTTGGGTTGGTAATTTCGTATAAGAGTTAGCACATTCAAAGTGGTAGTAAGTTTTGCAAATAAAAATTGGAAGTTCATAAAAAATTGTAAATCTGCAAATTATTAAAAAAAATTATAAAATTGTAGATGGTTATCAACAAGTTACCAAGAAAAAAGTCATCGATAATTGTTTTTAACGATAGTTTTTTGACGCTTCCCAATACTTCTCGAAATTTATCGGTATGGAAGAACATCTATATCTTTTGACTCGTGACAATATAATTCTGCATGAAAAAGTCAGGTGAGGGTCTTTCAGACTCCGCTTATTCTATTATGTATTATGGATTTTTCAAACTTTCAACTTCACTAAATAAAACTCATTGAAGTAAAAGGTTGTTGTCTATCATGGGAGAATCTAATAAACTTATATGCTCGTTGGATCATGTGACAATCACCAGTACGTCAATGAACGTGATGAATTAATTAAATCCAGAATTTTGCCAAGGATTGCGCATAAAACTTCATTTTAGAAAACAATGCTATCAAATCTTCGGCAAATCGTTTTTCATCTATTGATTTACTTGATTTATGCATATCATTCCTTCAATTTTTTCCCCATTTTTGTGTCCATACCAAGGTGTTGTAATCGTTCCTTTTATCTCCCTGAACTTTCGTTTCACTCGAGAAGCAAAAACTGCATAGGAAAATAAATTAAGCACCTGCATATTTTCTGCTACTTCGAAAATTAATTGATTAAACCAGTCAAGTTCTTGGCAGACACTTTTGACAGTTCGTACAATATTGTAGAGCATCAAGAACAAAAAACTGGTATATAAAATCCCCGTCAGCTTGTGCTCCTGATACTGTTGGGATTATTGTATGCCGTGTTCACACTCAGGACTCGATTATAATATGTCATGGCTGATTCGTGTTCACACTTGGGGAGTCACTTGATTCATGTCGCTTCTGCCTTAAGGATGTACCCTAGCTTTGCAAGAAAATCACTAAATCTTAGCTGGCTTTAAATTCTGCGTTTATCATAGGTTTTCCACTAAGCATGTCATCTTAGATATAATCGTATCTCTCACTTTTAAGTGGGTTTGAAGATAAACTCATCATATCCAAAGTTGGACATATATTGTTATCCATTAGTCGCCTATTTCATCAAGGTAATCATGTTGTGTATATAAACTGTTGAATGAATTTCTGTTTCATGAATATCACTATTACTTTTAACTCTATGATCTGTTAGTTCCATCCAAGACATGTGCAAATACTTATAGCTGCCCGCTTTTTCGAATCTTTAAAAAACTCGAACAAAAATAATTATGTAAACTCTCGTAAAAGGTTGAGTGTTCGAATCTCGGACACCGCAGAGTGACTTAACCGGTGGCATGTGTGTGGTGGCTAGCATGTGTCGCCCCCGGGGTTTACTCCCCGGCTGTCGGCTGTGCGGAGTTCCCTAGGTTATCAAAAAAAAATAATTATGTAAACACCACAGTGGACATCTCTTTTCAAAATGTGGCGAATCTCGCTAAGCTTTAGGCCATTGGAAATTCTTCTTTAAAAGATACGAAGTATTTCTTACGCATAAATACCTGAAGAAAAATCTTGTCATGGGTTTTTTATCCCCTTCGCCTAAATCCGATGTCCTTCTCTGTCATAATGAGCGGATGGGATGACACATTGCTAAAAAAGAAACTCGGTGACGACAATATCTATAAGATATAATGGACCGACATCTTAAGCTCATTGTATTGCATCTAGATTATATCTTTAATGATCATGAATCCAATGCAATGAGATGTTCTATAGTTTGACAAGAAACTGTCTGCACCAAGCTTAGCATCAAGCTTTATTTGATCATTGATCAACATATTGGATTGGATCCACTTGACATAATTGATAAGAATAAGTAAGGTGTGTATGAAATATTTTCTCAGGAGCTCCTACAAAGAGTCCACAACGTCAGTGCAGGGAATTTTCGACGATGTGGTCTTCCACGACATGCATGCATTGACCCTGATTACTCCTTGATGCAATTGCAACCTGTCGAGAGACTTGAATTGTAAATGGTCATTTTCACTATAATTTGGTTTGAGCTGTGTTAGGAGAAGTTAAAACTTATTGTGATACTGATCATACCTTAGCTCCATCTCAACCTGTGCTGCTTCATTTGCTTCAGAGCGTGAATGAGTCGAATGCAGGCGAAAGTGAATGGAACTTCCCTACTGATAACTTCGCTAGATGCCTATGATGTGAATCATAATGTGATGTTGTTGTCTCTTGTTGGAGATGTAAACAGGATGGGGCAGTTATCAAAAAGCGAAAAGAGAGAGAACCGTTTTTTATTGAGCTCTTCTATTTCTTCTTTTAAAACCTGATACTGTGGTGGGGCGAAAATCATTAGGGCAGAGTTACTAGATAAAGAAAAGAAAGTATTTACATTGTGACGTCCTTATCTAATTAAATGTATGACACGTACACTTTCTAGCTACAACATTTACCAAAACGATTTGAATGAAAGTAATTACATAAATTGTTAATACCATAAAAAAACTCCAAACTATGTATACTGTAACATAAATACCATGAACTTTTTCCTGTGTCTCATAAAATCCTAAACTTGTTCGTTGTGACATAAATACTCCAAATTTTTTTGTCATGAAAAACCCCAAATTTATACCAGTATGACAAATATATCCTAAACGGGACTGAAATAGAAGGTATATATGTAACACATGTATAAGTTTGGTTTTTTCTTTCACAACACAAAAAAAGTTGAGGGTATTTGTGTCACAATATGCAAGTTTAAGGTCTTCGGCGACAAAAAAAAAAGTTTTGAGTATTTGTGTCAGAATGAGTATAGTTTGGGGTTTGTTGTGGTATTTGCTCTTGCATAAACCAAGACACGTGTCCTCAATACCAAACTTTCCTTTTCTTTTTTTATTTTCTATGAATTCTAAAATATAACTTCAAAGAATTTCGTGAGGCATCAAACCATTAAGATGGTGCAGAGAGAGATGAAGAGAGGTGTCTATTTATATGCGAACGAAGATCTACTTACCCTTGTATAAGCATATTTTCTTTGACACTTCTTTTTAGCATTTGATTCACATAAATAAACATGAGAAAATAATTAAGTCTGAGAATTGTTTGAAAGTGAACATTGGATGGACTTGTAGCAGGACTAGTTTTCCATCACATGTCCTTCTCAATGGACATATACTTATCCAAAAAAAAAACATAAATAATGCAATACATAACATGGCTATGGGGAAAAAAGTAGGGAAATTGACACAAATAGTCCCTAAATTTTGGTTCAATGTGTAATGTGGTCCATAAACTTTTAATTTATTCGAAATAGTCCATGAACTTTAACCTAATGGGCTATGTGATCCATGAACTTTTAATTTGTTCAATGCCATCCCTGAACTTTTAGTACATATTCAATTTGATCCATAATTAAACTATATAAAAATATTCAATATAATCGTTCCATTAATTCAAAAGTTTAAGGATCACATTGAACAAATTAAAAGTTTAAAGATCACATTGAATAAATTAAAAATTTAATGATCACATTGAATAAATTAAAAGTTTAAGAATCATATTGAACATTAGGATAAAATTCAAGAATTATATCGAACAAATTAAAAATGCATTGGCTAAATTGCACATTAGGTCAAAGTTCAAAGATTATTTATGTCATTATTAAAACAAAGTATATATCAAATTGGATACAGTGATTTCAAATGTCGTGTGGCCTTTGCTAGTCCCGAAAAGCGAAAAGCCGAATAATTAGTTGATTCTACTTGGGGGAGGTGCGAACTTGGTTCTGCAAGAAGACATTACTTGCTCTGCACCAAATGTTCAGTCTTGTAACATGTATGGCGAAAGCATTATTTAGTAATCATGTGTTGTAATTATGATGAGTTAATGGCTCAATATGTTTCTTATCATTTTTCTAGTTTTCTCTGTCATTAATAGACATGAACATATCTCTTTAATAGACATGAATATGTCTTTTCAGATCATTTTCAGTAACAGGTTTTTTTTTTGTCTTTAATAGAGAGGAATATGTCTTTTCAGATCATTTTCTGTAACAGGTTTTTTTTTGTCTTTAATAGACAGGAATATGTCTCTTTTGATCATGTCCTTTCAATCCCTATAAATTGAAATAAACTATTCTTCATTTAAGAAGTAGAGGTGAAAACACAACATTTTCAAGGCCTCTTCTCTTCAGTTTTCTCTTTGGTTAAATCTTTAAGTGTACTAGTTCAAGGACAAGTTCCATTGAGTCCTGCATCTATAATGCTAATACAAATAAATTCGAGGTGTTATATATTGAGAGGCATAATTCGTAAATTTGCAAAGTGCTGTCGGCAGGAACTAATTGGCTTAAGGAGATTTGATAATCCATACCTCTCATCCTATCTAATTTTGTTACAATTTTATATCAATTTTATAAGTTTATATTTGGTTTGTAATGCAGTTTTCTTTACATGTTAAGAAGATTCATTCAATAAATTTATTCTTTGATTTGGTCAATTTTTAAAATTGTTATGAGTTTCTTAGAGTTATTATTTCAATTTAATTTTTCCAGTTACAACAAGCAATATTGTATTACGTTTCCTACAACATCTTGTACTTCTTAAATCATGGATTAAATATATTTCTTCAATTAGAGATAATCAATCGCTCACAATATGATCTAGCAAACAAAATCGCTAACAAAATTGTTAATATATGAAAATCGAAAGAATATAAACTGATTTGGATCTTTCTTGCGACCATAGTTCAGCTTTATAAAGAACTACTCTAAATTTGATGTTAGATAATCAGGAAAGGCATATAAAAACTGAGACATCCAAATTCATGAGAGGGTCATAAAAATACATCAATATCTTCAATTATTGACTCAATATGTACACTTACAGTTCAGAGTCATTCGGTGCATCTAGGCTGAGGACGCATGAGCCTTTCCTTTTGAGGTTACTGGTTCAAACCATAGAAACACTTACGCTTCTAGCCTCTCTAGAACTTCTATCATGTGTTATTTTCTCTTTCCTATGTGGGGTTTTGCTTCTTTTTGGGGGGCTTTCAGGAAGCTAGGCTGGAGTTTCCAAAATATTTGTCTCACTGCTAAAAAACGGACACTAGGATCAACAAAAGAGTCCTAATACAGTTTCACCTCTGAACTTGCCTACGACTCTCTTCTCCACCAGATAACATCTTGCCACCCTCACTACACAGACACTCCTCTTGGAAATACTCAATTCCTCTAGGTTGTTGTCTATGAGAACAAAGAATCTACTTTCACAAGCTATACGTTAGGTGTCACAGTAATTATTGTGTCAACGTCGTGAGTCGTATCAGGACATGACCGCCGATGATAGCTTAACACACACATATGTATATAATGGCATCGATATTTAAAATCACAAAAACTTATCGAAAGGAGAATTAGTAATCGCATACTGCTTCAATGGACATGATGCGAGCGACGCTTATCCATCACTTTCCAAATCGATGGTTGTCACGCATGCATTGGATGCTTAATTTGATGGATGCCGTCCAGTTAAATTCGATTCTCCGTTATCGACACCTAATTATTATATAGATGTTGTAATCTGCCTTTCCTAGATATAGGCTTTTTCCACGTTTGGTTTGAAATAGTTTAAACGAAGTCGGAGAGTTGGGTGCTATCTCAGTCTCCGTAGTGGCAAGACACTTTTGGCAAGAACGTGAAAGCAAGATTCCAAAGTGTTGTTATTGGCAGCTAGATTAAGAGAGGAGCAAGATCAACCCCAACCAGATAAAACCTGCGACTATTATTTTAGGATTAAATTCTGCTCTATCTTCTCAGATGGACCTTGTTGTTATTAGATGGTATGATAAGTTTGTGACCCATTTTTCACTAGAGAGTGGTCCATTGGTTCCTTTTTTGTCTCCACTGATATCTTGCTCACAACATTAGTCATTAGTGCAGTCACTTTGTGCCATCATTTGCCCTTTTTGTTGCCATCTTCCTTTGGGTGGGCCTGTTTGGCATGAAAAGAACTGGTCAATTTTTCTGTTCACATCTTCAAATAAAGAATTAAAACACCTCTCGAGACACCTTTAGTCACACGTTGAAAATTGCTTTCATGTGAAAACTGTTTGCCACTTTTTTGGACCTGCCAAACCACAAAAACAAGACAAAATGTGCTTCTTAACTTTAAAACAATACAACCACAAATATTTTCAAACTTTTACTCATGTTGAAAGTTTTTATCTTCGAGAACCATGTGTTTTCGAACAAATAGAATAATATACATAATAATCTATTCTCATTATTGATAAACGAAAATCAAAGATATTATCACGAACTAAATGGATCTGTGCGTATGTCGCTCACAAGTTATTCGATAGTTTATTTGTTACACCTCGAAAAACAGCGAGATTTATGTTAGATTTCTTTTGCATCTTTTTCTCGATTGAGGTCCATCTAATTTAAATATAGAACATCGGAATGAGCCATCCTTTTTTTTTTTCCATTTTTGGGTCCATACCCTTGTATTGTAATCACTCCTTTTTATCTCACTGAACTTTCGATTCACTCGAGAAGAAAAGAAGTGCAGAGGAAATTATATTCAGCACCTGCATATCTTTCTGCTACCGAAGGATTAGTTGATGGACACCAAATTGCACAAACATATTCAAGTCAAATTCGAGCACACTTTTGAGTCGGGAACACAAATCTGGCAGCTACAATTTCCCGGTCAGCTTGTCGGGAATATAATATACCGTGGTCACACCCAGGATTCGATTTTAGTATCCCACGTCTGATTCGTGTTCACACTTGTTTTGCATCTTCGATGAACCCTAGCTTTGCAAGAAAATCCCTAAATTTTTACTGGGAGACAGTTCTGCGATTATCATATGTTTCCACTGAGTTAGTATTGAGATGATGTGTTAAATAAAAACACGTCATCTTAGATATAATCGAACGTCTCGCTTTTTTTCTGGGTTTGAAGATAAATTCATCATATTAAAGCACCCACCCATCGGTGGCTACGTTGGTTTACGCTCAGTTCTTTTCACGAGAGGTCCCGGGTTCAAACTCGCCCATCAATGATTTAAGTGGGGGGTCATGGCGGTAAGATGCTGCGCTAGCCCCCCTCGAGGATTAGTTAGGCATCACCGCTGGTTTAAGCCCTAGCTCGCCGGCCGTGCGAACACTTCGGTTATCAAAAAAAAAAAATCATCATATTAAAGTTAAACAAATGTTTTTTTTTTATAACCCAAACCCCCGCACAGCCGACAGACAGAGGGATAAACCTGAGGTGACGCTAGCACAGGACCCACCACCACGGCGCCACACTTAAAAATCCCTAACGACTACGCTGGGGCTCAAACTTCGATCCCTTCGTGGGGGGACAAGAGTGCAAGCCAATGCAGCCGGGCGGTGGTAAGTTAAACAAATGTTGTTATCCATTATTGCCTATTTCCTCAGGGTAATCAAGTTGTGTATATAAACCGTCGAATGATTTTCAATTTTATGGATGCCACTCTATCCTTTTAGCTGTCTGATTTGTTAGTTCCATCAAAGACATAGAAAGGACGTTCAGCACTTCTGTGCCATAGACGAACGTGGACATGTGCAAGTATTTATAGCAACCCGCTTTTTTGGTTCCTTGGAAAAACTCAAATCAAAATAATTATGTAGATCTCATGGTGGACTTCTCTTTTTTTAAAATGTGGCAATTCTCAACAAGTTTTATCGTGCACCCATCTCACAGAACAATGATAGATCTACAGGATGGTGGTGAGTGCAAATCACTAAGCCACTGGAACTTTTGATATAACAACAAATGAGCCCGAAGAGTACAATCGCTGGAATGAAACTCAAAAGAATTTACAGGGGCCAGCACAAGCGGTTGAGCATGTGGTTTATAACCTTACATACAAGGTTACCAAATAGCTACCCAGAGGAACATTACACTACTTTTTTTTTTGGTCGAATTATTACACTACTTGTATGTGCCGAACTTTTATTAAAAATGGGAGCATAAGGTTCGGTTAGCGCCTAGCCTTGAGATGTAAATCATCCAAGGCACATTAGCATGGCCTGCTTCGTTTGTATGAATTGGGTGTTACCCCAAACCCGTCTTAAGAGGATAGATGGAGCGATTGAGATGGGTTACCCTTTTGTTGAATCATCCAAGACACATTAGAGAGAACCGTCTCGCATCCCTAAGTAGTCTCTACCTTACCTACCCACTTGTGCTAGTTTTAGCTACAAGTACCCTTTTGTTGAAGGTCATTCAAGCTTTTGCTAGAAGTATGACTTGCGTTACTTCAACACCTTAGCGCTTGGTACTTGAACAATGGCTTGAGATGTTTCCTCTACCCGTTCTCACCATAAAAAAGTACGTGCATCTTCCATCCTTGAACCGATCGCCTTTCGCATAACCTAGCCTCTTCTGTCCCTCGAGACCAAGGTAGCATGGGAATAATCATCTATTGTCCATCGACTACGCATTTTGGCCTAAAGAATTTCTGTCAGAAATTTCTTGTCTATAGCCGCCTCAATCTACCTAGCCCCTTGGCTTAAATCCGAGGTCCGTCTCCACCATGAAGAGCGGGTGGGATCACAATTAATCTCTGAGTTATAATGGAGTGACATCTTAAGCTCATTGTATATGCATCTAAATTGGATCTTCAATCGTGTCCAAATCAATGCAATGAGAAGTAGTACAGTTTGACACGAAACCCTTCGCACCAAGCTTTGTATCAAGATTTATTTGATGATTAATAAACATATTGCACTGGATACACTTACACACAGTGGATAAGAATGAGTAAGGTTAGTATCAAGAAGTTCCTCAGGAGCTTCTACAAGCAGCGTGTAATATCAACGCAGAGAATTATCGACAATGTGATCTAGAATGTGCACAATTCTTCCTCGACATGCATGTATTGAGCCAGTTTATTCCTTAATGCAGTCCCAACCTGCCGAAAGACTTGACATGTAAATGGTCATTTTCACTAGAATTTGGTTTGAACTGCGTATGAGAAGTTATAATGTATTGTTATCCTGATCATACCTTAGCTCCATCGCAATCTGTGCTGCTTCATTTACTTCAGAGCGTGAATGACTTGAATGCAAATGGTGGTGCAAGTGTAAGTCACACAGATCGGCGAAAGTGTATGGAACTTCCCTACTTGTGACTTCTCCGGAACCACTTGCATTCGACGCCTATTGCGAGTCATAAACTGATATTGTTGTCTTTTGTTGGAGACATAAACAGGATGTTAGGGAAGAGTTACTACATAACAGAAGAGAGAGTACCTTTTTATTGAGATCTCCTATTTCTTCGTTCAAAACCTGATACTGTGGTGGGGCAAAATTCAGAAATGTTAGGGCAGAGTTACTACATAAGAAAAGAAAAATTACATAAAGTAAGACAAAAGTATTTAACACAAAGTTCAAACTAAAACATTAGCATCATATATCAACTACATCTGACTTAAAAGCTTTTAACGAATTATGAACAAACAGTGCTAAGAAGCTGTACTTTGGCACTGAACGAGGCTTAACTCAATTTCATTTCTTACATAAGAATTAAAGAAAGACCATATTCATGTTAAATCATAAATTCCACGTGCCTGAGCTAGTCAATACAGAAAAAGATATAGACAAGGAGGGCGAAGAAGTGGAACAAATATTTAATATAATGTGGAAGAGGAAGAAGTCAAAAAATTTTGGTGTACGAAAAATTACAAGGATCTGGGGCGTAGAAGGAAGAATTCAAGTCGGTGAGGAAAGGAATACGAGATTTAATTGTGGGGGACGCATCTTAGATACCGCATTCATATGTTATCATTTTTTTTGGTCGAACATATGTTATCATTGACTGATTTCCATCTGAAATAGATGAACTTCTTGGACATTAATTAGGAATAAGTAGTGAGAGGACAAATGTTTCTTTTGTGCAAAAATTGAATGAATGATCAAGGTGGGATCACAATAATTGGTTCATGTAATGAAAACAAAACAAGAAGTACTGAACACGCTAGCTTATGACGAAATTTCGACGTATGTGTAGAGACCTTCCTCATTCGGATAGCCTTCAAGCTCCTCTCCAATTGCTTTTCCAGATTTTGCAAGTTTTTGAAGCTTAACGAGGACAGGTCTTCGCCCATCAGATGCCTGCACATTTATGTAACAGGGATTTGTCATTGTGCCTACATATTTCTCACGTCCTTTAAATTTGATTTGGGACTCTACAGCAATATTTTTGCAGGTATATATTAACCGAAGTCGGGAGAAGCGCAGGAAATTCAGGCAATCAATCTAAGAGCCTAAAGGACAGTTTACTTATGTGTGTTGCTGCCGAACAACTTATCACTTCTCTGGTTAAGTATTACTCGATTGGTGTTATATGAAGGGATGTATCGAGAACCGAAACAGAACGATCACGCAGAAAAAAAAGAGAAAATAAACGATGCACGAATTTTACCCAAGTTCACCCTCGAATAGGGCTACGTCCTGCAAAGAGATTTCACTATAATTTCGGTTTACAGCCACTCAATTCGTTACAATAATCAGAAAAACGAGCAAAATATATATATGTCCCAAACAGGCCCAAAACCTAAACCTACATGAAATCTCTTAATTTCGCACTATACGGGCAAGCCCAAACCCGATGAGGTTTCAGGGGCGCTGCCCCCGAGCCCCCGCCGGCTCACCGGCGAGCGGGGCAGCCGTCCGCTGACCGGGCAGCGGAACCCCTGTCGGGGGGCGCTACCCCCGAACCCCCGCCCGCTGACCGGGCAGCGGGGCACCAGTGTCGGGGGCGCTGCCCTCGAACCCCCGCATTCCACGCGCATGGGTCACATGTCGTTGGACAACACTTTAGTTTCCCTAAGCTCACGTGGGCGTACTCGGTATGAGAAACAAGGGTCTCCGAAGTATTCGCCAACTCCAACATTATAATGTGAGGAAGTTCACAATTTGTCAGACCTAGTTTCAAACCAAAACCAAATCCATTTCATCTAATGAAGACTGAGTTGTAGGTTGAAATTTGGGATCACCTGCGGTTATCCTGCATGTCGAGCAGTTGCTGCTTTAAATCTGCAACCTCCCTTTGCCGAAGCTAGCATAATGATCAGAAACTGTTAAGTCAAGTCTACATATTGAAGCATTAAACCAAGTAATAATCCTTCTTAAAAGATCTGGCTAACTATACATTTACAACATATGTGAGTATATATAATTCTGGGGAGCATTGATTCATTGAGTTTTATAACCGGTTCGATCTGGGTCCTTGCACACACGCTTTTTGTGCAAGGAAGAGGGCATGAGTACGTTTTTCATGGTAGATCACATAGAATTCACAGGTTCGACTTAATAACTTTTCAAAGGGAACCTTAAGAGAACAAGGATGAACCATGGCTCTGGAAAATAGAGAAGGAATGTAGCCATGATGCACATAATTACCTGGAATTCTTCGACAGGATTCTTCTCTCCATGATGATCTTGTTTGGATTTAGCGTAACGGTCGATTGTGGACCTCATGCTGATTCGGTTGGATATAAATTGAAAGACACATTTTAGCAGATATGAAATGATTTGCGATCCTCACAACAGAATAGGGCTCCACAGATAATTGAAGAACTGCTAAAAGAAATAACGCCATGCGACTAGAGAGAGAGAGAGAGAGAGAGATAGAGAGAGAGAGAGAGAGAGAGAGACCTAGAGCTGGCGAATTCATGGAGCTTGCCGGTGCAAGAGAAGACGACGACCCCAACCTCGGCGTCGCAAAGAATGGAGAGCTCCTTGGCCTTCTTGAGCAGCCCATTTCTTCTCTTTGAGAAGGTCACTTGCCTGCTCGCCGAGCTGTCTATCTTTTGGATCACAATCTTTCCTCTCCCCATATCGATCTGCACACTTTCTCTAGCTAGTCTCTACTAAGTTTTCTCTCCCTTGTTTGAGTGATCATATATCAACGCAGTAGCATACCAGAACGAGCCTAGCAGTCAGCAGATCCGCAGATCTGCTCCAGTATATTTCTCAGAGATCTCACGCAGATCACCTCGGACGAAAGAAAAAGAATCACCTGCAGCTTGCTGATGAGCAACCAAGAGAGCAAGGTATCAAAGGGGTTCACTCCAAATGATTTTGATCTGATGAACTGATTGACCTTTAGAGATCAGAGAGAAGGAAAACTCGGATTTCAGATAAGAAAGAAAAGCCGTCTCTTCTACAGCTTTTTAATTCATGTATACCTTGAAAAGGGTAATAAAACCTCGCAGGAAGGAATCTCTTATATTATAGAGTATATATTCGCCACCATTTTGGATTTATTAGATTTACTGTGGCCGTCGTGATGTTTCACTATTATTGCTTGATAAATCTAATCTAATTGAATTATATGGAAAGCTAATCATGAATTTTAATAAAAGGTATGAAAATGACTTAATAGGTACAGATCGCGACAAGAAACAATTATGAAATCCATCTGTAGCATCAAATAACATCAATTCATTTCACAAATAGTAAACTAATTTTATATACCGAGTTTTAATCAAGACAATGCATCAAATGATAGCAAAGATAAGTGCACCCTTTCCATATAAAGATTGATCCACAGGAGCCCTTGTTGTTGGCTTCAGAAACCACAAAATAACAAAGCATATTGCATCTATGTAATTGGGCGTCTAAATCAAATTAATAGCCACTTACAAAAGTGGCCTTATAAAACTTTAGTCTAGGAAAGAGACTTCTAATGAAAAAATGTGCATGCATGTTGTATCACCACTTGCTTGTGAGCACCAAATTAAAGTTTACACAACAGAACCAGCAACATCATTAGGGTTTTGCTTGTCCATATAGATGTCACGGGCCACTTATCCACCATCAATATCTTTCCGATCCACATGCCTACAGAACTTCCAGCAATCGTTAAGGAGGACAACACGATCGCTAACAATTATCAATGAAATTCAAGTCTCGCCAATACAAGTTTCATGTAAAATAGGAAATCGAGTGCAAACGCAACATATAATATTTCGTCAATCATGCATTAATCGATGAAAATGGTGGGTCCGCGACGGCGAAATTCCAATCCCGCTGCTGTACCAACGTGAATGCGAATTCTGTAATGGTAGGCTAACCCCCATGTCCTTTTCATTCGTTCATCTTACTTGTCGGTTCCCTATTTTGCGCGTGCTTAATTAGTCTCAATTAGGGATATATAATTGACTTCAACTTTTTTGTGGGCTTAATTGTCCGCGTACATCAATTAGGCCCACATTGATGACAGAAATTGGGCTGTGATGTAACGGACCGGCCCATATTATGCATGCCCATTAGCGCATCTTGAAAAATAGGAAAATCGACCGATCTGATTGGCAGTCGCACAGGATTCACGTGGTCCATAGGGCAAGCAATTGGAGCCATCTTAGGAAAAATTCCGAAGAAAGTAAAAAGTTACTGCTACAAAAAACCTCAAAGCGGTACACCTGTGACAATTTTACCCTACGTTAGCTTTTGTTAAATTTTATTGTTAAATTGCTTTGTTAAATAATACCTGGTAGTTCCATTTTTAGATTTTATCCTCTATTTATCACAAGTATACTGATTTGTGATTTTTTTCTTTGCATTAATTCAATTTAACTGAAATTAACGGAGGGTAAATTTATTATAAATGTATTCATTTTAAATTTTTTATGATCAAAAAATTAATTTATGATAAAAATATTAATTTAAAAATTTTATGATTAAAAAATTAATTTAAAATAAATTTATATTAATTTGGGGTTTTTTTGTAAAATGCGGCTGCCAGCTGGCTGTATGTCGCTCTGACATTTTCTTCTGTCTCTCTCCCGCGTGGGGCTCGCTTTCTCCACGCGACTACTACTCTTAGCCAGTTTCCATGGAAGCAGAGCAGAGCGGGCGGCGATCCAGTCGCTCCTCCCTTCCGCGTCGGAGGCGGGCGGTGGGTTCCGGCGGCCCGAAGAGATCGCTGAGGCGGCCCTCTGCTCGCCGGCGGCGAGCAGCGGCATGGACCTGACCGTCTTGTCTCCGCGCGGTCGCTCGTCGACGCTTGGCTTGGCCCAAGGATGTGTTCCTGATCATCATCTTCTTTGTTTTCTTTATTCGTGAACATGGGTTACGGAGGAAATGGGTCGCTGAAGAGCTTGATAAGATCGGAGCTTGATGAGCTGAATGGAAGTGTCCGAGTTTCGGGTCTAAAAATGGTGTCCGGTGGGTGGAGCGAATGGGCAAGTGGATCTCCCCTGCTTCGAGCCTCCCGAGGTGTCCTCCAATGCTCACGTCTACTGTGACGAATGGGCTCTCCCTCCATGTTCGTTGACCAACTTGCCAAATCGAGAATTCCTGAAATTGTCTGGAATGGACAGAAAAAGCTCTGGACTTTCCGTCCTATGGGCACTAACGTAGCTTCTCCATTTCCGTCCCTATCTCTCGTTTTTTTTTTTTTGGGTCCGCCATCGGATCGAGGTCAGTTTCTTTGGGACTTTTGCTGGTGATTCTCGCGTGAGATGAGTATGCTGTTCGCAGATACGGAGCAGTCGAAACGGAGGAGTGATTCTCATCTCTTGTTCGTGATTTCCTTCGGTCTGTCGTTTGATTCGGCAACGCCCGTGCTAATTCGAGCGCGTCTATCTGGTTATAGATGGGTTTGAGGCGCCAAATGAGTCGATGGACTGAGCTCCAGTTCTTAGTCTTTGGTGTAGCTGAACTCATCTTTTTTTTCTGTTCGACATCGTACTTTCTCAGGGTGCTTCTGCTGATTGCGTCTCTCGTCCCACACTTTTCCTCTGTCTTCTCTTTGCTTTGGATCAGTTTTGAGCTTGCCCGAGAATTGTTGGCCTTGTTTGAGAGCTTCGAGGACTGTCAAAAAAGTGGCTTGATTCTGAGTAGCCGTATCATGGTCCTTGGTCGATCTCTGTCCCTATGCTTCATGAGGAAGCAAATGTTGGTACACGGACTGCAAATTGCAATTCTCAAATTGAAATATTTGTCCAGGAATTATAATATCTGCTCGTTTCCGTAATCTAATCCCGTTTCCATATTCTGGGGCCACTTTGCTTAGATAATGAATAACAATTCTTCTTTTAGCCGTTAGTCCAAGTTTGTTCTGCATTTGCGTCCTCTGTGATGTTCTTTCCCATGTTATGGAGGAGGAGCTAACACGGTTTTTCGGCCACCCCAATTAGATCAAAATCCCAACCTCACTCGGTAGGATAAGGCTTGGTCATTAATGTTGTTACAGTCAGGTTGAAGTGCTGGGAGGCTGTCTTGGTGGAGATGGGCAAAACTGATGCATGCGTGATAGAGCAGAGCCTTTTTGCCTGCTCTGTTGACATCGAAGTATGTAGATATGTCAGTTCTTGTCGGACTATTGATAAAATCACTCCAAGCTGTTTTTCATTCATTCAACGATAGTTACAATACTAGGCTAAAGTTAGAACAAGACCAGTTCATCCTTGAAATTTAGTGATGGATGAAAAGATTACTGTCCTCTTCCATTCTTGACTGTAATATTCAAATTCTTCATATTGCCAACTAGCAGCATGCCCTTGGGACCTTCATCGCTTCAACATGAATTCCATTCTAGGCTCCCATCATGATCCTATATTTTGTCTCTTTGCCAGGTCTGATAATATCTAAAACCAATGGATGTGTTTCTCTGTTTGCTGTAGGGTCCATCTTTTTGTGCACCATAGGAAGACTCACTAGAATAGTTCCGGCAATTTCCAGGCAAGACATTGCTCCACGCGATACTTATTATGCGGTTGCACATTGCCATTGTGTAATTGTTATGGGAGCCATTTTTGCTTTTTTTGCAGTATTTCGCTTTTGGGTGGGTAAAATCTCTGGTTGGCCATACCCTGAAACTTTAGGCCAATTCCATTTTTGGATAATTTTTTTCAGTGGTGACCATCCTCTAGATGTAGCACTTATGTATCTCCTCATTCTTAGTTCTGAATTGGGGGATCCATCAACATGAGCAATGACTTATAAAATTGTGCTTTAAATCCCCTATATTTGCCTTTTTAAGATAAACTTGTTTCTTGCAATTATTATTCTCGAATTGTCTGATAATGTGCTGATGGTTGCCTTATGCACCCTCACATGGAGTCTACTGTTTGTTCCAGGAGACAAGGTACTTGCTTTAGTAATGCTTTAGAAATAGTTGAACTCTTAATGCACTTTATTTTTTTTTACCGTTGTTTCCTATAGCAGCTTTAATAGGATTTTCCAACAGTAAATTGATTTGCAATTTATTGTGGCATGGTGGTTTACATTTCCTCACTGAAAAGATCTCCTGAATTCATAATGGATTTTCACTGCAGTTTCCTTTTATTGGCTTGTTTTACTTACTTTGTCAAATTACTGAACTATTAACTCCATGTGAACGTATGCACCTTCTTTGGTTACAGAGGAAGTTTCTTCTCCTTATTTAAAAAGGGCAGCACATTGGTGAAGCTCCCACTATGCACGGTGTCTGGGGAATGGTCAGACCACTTTGGGTCTAACGTGCATAGCCTTACCTTGCAATTTTTGCAAGAGGCTGTTTCTGTGACTCGAACCCATGACCTCCAGTCACGCGGTGACAACTTTATTGTTTGCGCCAAGGCTCTGCATCATTTCTCATAAATCAATTTTTTCTTCTGTATTCAAATGTATCAAAAACATAGGTAGAATAGCAGCATAATCTATCATAAACATCCATTCATAGATCCCAACAAGCTTGAAATAAGTAGGAAATTCAATAAAAAATCATACATAGCAGTGATATCCATTCAGATCAATCAGAAATAATGGGACATCATAGAATTACACCATGCCTCAAGGTACATCCACTAATATCTTTTAGAGTCAAATACTATATCTCACTCATGGAAGCTTGACTGTAGTTTCTGCTTTGCCAACTGATGGTAATGAATGTCTCTCTAGCACCCTTAGCCACAAAATGCTGCTACTGTAGTTGCAATCTGACTTCAAAAGTAAATAGTAAGAGATCATATTTATGGAATGCTATGACTATGAAGATTAAAGTTGCACTGTTGGAATTCTAGGTTACCCCAATTTTGTCACTTTTGCTGTATATTCAGGCCTTGGTTGGCTTAACCGCAGATCCATGGGTGAATGTGAGCCATACACAGCACATGTATTGGATGAAATGTGGCAACTGTTTGATTTAGTCACATCACTTGCCCTGTAAACCTGACACCAAAGCATCATTTTATTTAGCCAAAATATAGTTTAAATAATGCATAGTCCAACTTATTTTACACTGACTCATACTGTGCTTCAACTCAGAGATTGAGATATGCAGACAGATGGCTTGATCTGGCTAAGTTGGTTGTGACTCCCAGAGGTTTTATTTGGCTGTAACTCTCATAGGTTATGGATAAAATTAGGTGTTCATAACAATTTTTTTTATGGAAAAGATTGTAGTGTATTATGTTAGAATTTCCCTTCATGGAATTATTTTATAAGGTGGAAAAGTTCTTTGCTGTCTGATTAGTACCTTGTATTGTAGTTCTGTGTTTTCATGGCCAGTGAGATCCACCTTCTTGTACAGCTCTCTATTTTCCTGATGCGTGAGAGCTCCCTGAAATAAATTGAATTAGTGGTACTTGATGTGAAATTGATGGAAAAGAGTTTTTGGGTAGGAGATTTTAAACTTCTTTGAAAACCTTTCTGTTAAGTTCTCTTATTTCTTCGATCAGAATTTGATCCTGCATGGGGAAACAATACAGCAATGTAAGTACGTACGCATGTGGTGTAGAATTCAATGGACTTGGAGCCAATAAGGGGTTGAGCAGGGATTCACAAAAAGGAAATTGGTCACACCTTTTTCGTGCGAATACCCTTCAAGCTCATTTCCAATCTGTTTTCCAAATTCTGCAGTTCTTTCACATTGAGACCAGATAGTTCTTGTCCCATGAATTGCCTGCATGTATGGAATGAAGAAAAGAACTCCATATTGTTGACTTTCGGTTTGATGTATTTTCAGACTCGGATTGATTGAAGTACCCATGAACTTATCCAATAATTACCATAAGTCTTGTCTTTGAAATCTTGAGTTGGGCATGATCTACTTAGCAATCTGTTATATCTCAGTGCACATTTTGCATCCTGTGATATTGGTGCAAGTTTTCGACCGAAAAAAAAAAAAGATATTGGTGCAAGTGACGACTTGTTTTTTTCATATCCTCATTTCAGTAAGAGATGAATTCTCAGGGAAGGGGCATTATCCATCTATAGTTTGCACTCTTTCATTTCAATTGTCAAACTACATCCATTCTTCTTAGCACAGTAAAAAATTGGTCACATAAGTCTATCTCATGTTATTCTAGCAAGACCACTAGATGAAACACTTTGGTCGCTGCTCTTAATTCTGTTTTCTTAAGCATAAGAGACGTGCCACTTCAAAAGTTTTTCCCGGGCATATGAGATGTTATACCTGTGACATTCTTGCAAATGCTGTAGTTGTTGCTTCAGGCGTGCTAACTCCATTCGCCAGAACTAGTGAAAAAAAAAAAAAGGAGATCATTCTCCTTAGTGTGATAGAAATGATAACGGGAGCATCTCGATTTAATCACACAAAAATTCGCCTCTGTCGTATGAATAGAACCCTTACTAATGCATTGAGGACAGATGACTTTGAATGTAACTAGCACAATGATGTAGAGTAAATCACATAAGAAAAGGCAACACATAAATGTGACGTGATGATGAGTTGCTAGAAGATCGAGACGTATCAGCTAGATGGAGAAGTATCTCTTCTAAGACAAGAAGCTAACTAGAATAACTTGAGTGTTACCTTGACTTCTGAAGCTGGATTGAGAAGTTGATATTGTTCCTCTTTTAGCTTTTTGTAACGTTCAACTACAGAAGTCACGCTGTCAAGAACCCAAAAAACAGTAAAGCAACATAAGACTCACTGAAAATTATGATGCATCGTTATATTATTGCTACGGGTACATACAAACCAAAAGAATGCAACATTATAGAGTTGAAGTATATCTGGAGTGTAATGTGGCCTACCAAAAGCTTCTGCCAAGATTTGGTCATTTATTGGAATTCCTAGTTTCTTGTCAAAATCCATATTTCTCATCTGTTCATCTACTTAGTCTATGTTTTTGTCCACAGCTATTAGCAGTGATACCTTCTGCAGCTTTACCTTTTCCTTTGGCTAGGTTCATGGGAGAGTTTGAAAGCTGAATGCAACGTCAAAGTAAACATTGGGTCATGCCGCAGAACATTTTCAACTGGGCTAGCAGAATGAAAATATTCAAGTCCTGTTACCCACATGGCATCCCATTTTATGCAATAAACCTTATATTGTAAATATGTTAACTATTAATGGATCGGTTGGTTTCTACTATAAAGTAATCACCCAAACTAATGTTTGGCTACTAAATTCCCATCTACCTGCTCAATGTTATGTCTAAGGTCGATCAAGCAAGTGAATGGCTTCTCAGCCTCTCGCTTAAAAGAGGCATATTAAAGCACTACATTAGCTGCATGCTCGGCTATAAAAGATCAGCTGCAACGGCAGCTTCTGCAGGAATTATGTTGAACTGCGATCAAGTCCCACCCCAGGGAAGGGGTAGTGTTAGAGCAATCCAACAGGACAGACGTCCAGATATGATCAGTCAGATCTTTCCCATGCACATTAAAACGCAAGAATTGTAGTTGCACTAGGTCTGTAAGGATGACACTGACACACAGCGTTCCATAGCAACAACCATGGGCAACCCCTTGCCTAATGCAGAGTTGACCGGATGTCCGTGAACGATGAATATGTATATGACCAATTTATTTAAAGATCCGATCTTAGTATGCATCAGCACATTAGCAAGGTAAAACATGAGGAATTACCAATTAAAACAATAAAAAAAAAAAAAAAAGATCCGTGATTTTTCAAAAATCAACTTCCCCGCTTGAGGAATGTAGTGAACAATAACGGTTGGGGAACATCCTAATGGAACAACTAAAGTTGTAAAAGTACCCATGAGCACTGCAAGATCAACCCTATAACTATTTCATCTACCACATGCTTTTTTATGTTTAAGTTCATCAAACCCTATGTCATGGCGCTAGTTCAGCTTTTTTAAAGCAGCAAACAACATGCTCCAAAGCACCACCTAGGAGGAACTAAGTTGGAGTTGGTCTTTGAACTAATTATCAGAGCTATGATGCATATGGAACTTACTCTATCTTACAATCACCCAAGAGAAGACCTTGTGTGTACAAAGCATGATAAAGCAAGACTTAATCTCCTGACACAAGAGGTTATCGACTCTGCATACTTGTGTTGTTCAATGCAAACTAGTGTTAGGACATGGATCTGTTATCCTTCTCTCAAAATCATGAGTAGCTCTGGGGTTCAATTCCTTACAATGACTGGATAACATCACTTGATAACACACAGATACACAGCTGAAATATGATGCAACCGAACGCGACTACCTTGGAACCGGTACTCTTTTGCATGTTTTGACCCATTCTCAATGTTTAAAAAATTATCATCACATTAAAATATTTTTTTGTAATTAAATGAAATGAAACGAAGAACCGACATAAAAGGCGATAACATGACACCAGTTGGTGGTTGGGTGTTCGGTGTTCTGACAACTTAGAAAAATCATCCAACCAATCATTAACTTATTGTACAAATAATAATCAAGTCCTAAACTTTCCATTTTTTTCCAATTTAATCATAAATCTTTGCGCAAAATTCAAATGTAGTCATTCCAGTACTACATTCGAATTTCGCAAAAAGGGTGAGGACTAAATTGACAACAGAAGTTTAGAATTGAATTAGTATCCGTACAATAGGTTTAGGACTAAGTAGGCAATTTTCTCTATAAAACTTCTGCCGATTCTCATAGTCAATAAGTGATGTTAAAAATCCAAAGTTGAACCGGTTATATCCCCGACCAAAAAAAAAAACCAGTTATATCGCCTCCATCCATTCAAAAGCATAAAACTAGTCCAATATGAATTCATTTATCCTTGTGCTAAGCAAAAGAGAACAAAAGACTGGGTCAATGTGATTGTCCTACACCTACACGCCCAAACACTCCTCTCCAATACCAGTCGGGCAGTACCACCACGTCGGATGCTTGATGCTAGAACTTATTCTATCATAAGGTATTTAATGAAAGTTATATATATCTTGGGGAGGGTTGAACAACACTAAAGATTGTAGAAGTTACATCTTTTATCAATGGTTTAGCATGAAGAAATTCATTGAGGCCGTAAGACAGATGAAAATGGAGAAGCAGTCAGATATGACCATATGTCGAGAAAAAAGCGGAAGGTGTTGCTTCTATCAATCATGTCTTAGGAATTTGTTTGTTTCTTATATAAAAGTTATGTTTCGATGTGTATGATAGATAATTCTTGCTTCTATCAAGTGTGTTCTCAGAAATAGCAATTGTTTGCAGCTTGTTATTGTCATTTCTTGGCAATATGGAATCATTTATGTTTCATCTTTCAATAAATAGTCATTTTTTAAGCGTACCTTAAAATCTAAGTACCTCTACCTTCTTAACCATTACAGATCAATCTAAATCAGATAAGGATTTAGTGCTGACGATTACATGTCAACATCTGCAAAATATTCCAACATATAATTTAAAATTAGAGATGCCTCTCACTAACAAAGTGTGTCAAGTACACCCTTAAAAAACAAGTTAAATTAAATGACACTAATAAGAACATAGATGGTGATCGTTTCGAAAAGGAAAACGATTGATGTCAAATAGAGAAAAGTTTAACATTGTTTTAGTACATTGTCTTGTAAGTAAAAAAGATTTATCCCGGTAATAGGAATCATGAATAAAAATTATACCTGGAAGTTTCGTTTTGTGTTAGATATATAAGTAAAGATTCAAGATGGTTGAAAAACATATTATGGGAAGAACAATAATATGATTTTAAATTATTATTATCTCTTTGGTAATGTGAAATATTGCTGCACTGGACCAATTTATTTATGCTTCTGAATCAAATCCCTATCTTTTATTGAAGGCATGCCATCATTCATACTCAAAGCAAGGAAGTCGATCAAAATATGAACCTTTTATACATACTCAAATCAGTCTTTGTAAATTTATTCCAAGAAGAAAGATCAAAACATCATGGTTACCTATTACCTCCATAGTGCAGTAAAACAATAAGTGAACTTATTTATCGTGTTCGACCAAAAAAAAACTTATTTATCGTGGGTGACGATACGAAAGAAAACTTTCTCTTACTAAAACCACTTACCATAAACACAATTGATGCAATCTAAGGCAACTAATGTGAAGGGAAATGACACAGATTACTTTGGTCTTTTGAAGGGATACCGAAGGAAGACAAGTCTTTTTATGCCAATTGCACTGAAGTGGTCCTTTCATTTTTCTTCTCGTGAAATAAATAAATTAATTAAAATACATGAAAGCAGGTGATGATCATTGGCACCATGTTTGCCTGCCAAGCTCTTCTAAAAATTTTCTCGATCAAAGAAGCAATACAACAAAAGACAGGAAGATGTAAAAATGCAAAAATAGAATGAATGTCATCAAATATATGCGGGTGAAAGCAGGAAACGCAAAATCAACTGAATTTGCACTATGCAATGGCATTGCTGCCGATAATTAATCTGAAAGTCCAACTGTTAACGCCAATTCATCAGCCGAACTATACTAGGGGAAAAGAAAGGCAACTAAAGAAAAGCTAAGAAAAAAAGATATGAGAGCCAAAACAAGAAAAGAAAGTGTGTATACTAAAATTAAGACTCTCTTAGTGACCAAGAATAGAGAGAGAGAGAGAGAGAGAGAGAGAGAGAGAGAGAGAGAGAGAGATGATATCTAACCTAATGCTTGATTGCACTTTCTCTCAAAGGTTTAGCACCACATTAGCTTAATAGGTATAGATTGGTTGTGTAATTTTCCCCAGAAATGTTATCAGGGATGTTAAGAATTCCATTATCGATAGGGAGTCCATTAAGCAAGAAGCATGAATGAATTTAGTTTTTAACGAGAAAGATCAATATGGTAAAAAGGTGAAGGATGTTTTCGGGAAGGTAAGAGGATCAAAATAAGGAATTGTCCGCAGTTTTGCATAGATATGGACTGAGTATATGTGTCACCCTAGATGTTATCAAAGGGTTTTTTAGAAGAGAGATGTATATGTTGCAGTGTACATATAAACTACTATGATCACATATGACCGAAGTTGTGACTTCCAAAAGTGACTTGATTTCCTAGCAGCAGCAAGAAGATATCGAGGTTGTGCTTTAATATACAAGATAGGTAATTATTGCTTCTATTAATCATATCTTTGGAATTCGAACATTTTTTCCTTATATCAAGGTTGCATTCCGATATGTATGATAGATAATTCTTGCTTCTATCAAGTGTGCTCTCAGAAATAGCAATTGTTTGTAGCTTGTTATGGTCATTTCTTGGCAATATGGAATCATTTGTGCTTCATGTTCAATAAATAGTCATCCCGCTCACTTTAAATTCGAAGTACCTCTGACATCTTAAACATTACAGGTCAATCTAAATCTGATGAGGATTTAGTGCTGGTAATTACATGTCAACATCCGCAAAATATTCCAACATATGATCTAGAATTAGAGAAGGGTCTCACTAACAAAGTATGTTAAGTACACCCTTAGGAAACAAGCTAAAGTAAATGATTATAATAAGAACACATATGGTGATTGTTTCTGAAAGGAAAATGATTGATGTCAAATAAAAATGGGTTTAGTATACTGTCTTGCAAGTAATGAAGATTTATTCTAGTAACAGGAATCACGAATAAAAGTTATGCCTGAAAGTTTCGTTCTCTGTTAGATATATAAGTAAATATCTGAGATAGTTCGAAAGCATATCATAGGAAGAACAATAATATGATTGAGATGATTATTTTCTCTTCAGTAATGTGATATTTTGCTGTGTTGGACCCATTTATATATGCTCTTGGACCAAATCTCTATGGTTGGTTCAGTTGAAGGCATGCAATCATTCATACTCAAAGTAAGGAAGCCGATCAAGAAGTGAACCTATAGTCAAAATTAATCTTTGTATATTTATTCCAAGAAGAGAGATCAAAACACCATGCTCTCCTTTTAACTCCGTAGTGCACTAAAACAAATAGTGAACTAAGGGATTCATCGTGGGTGGCGATAATAAAAGAAAACTTTTCCTTACTAAAACCGCTCACCATGTACACGTCTGATGCAATCCAAGGCAAATCATGCAAAGCGAAGCGACAGATTACTTTGGTTTTAGCCATGAATGACATGTCTTTTGAAGGGATGCTGAGGGAAGACAGTCTTTTTATTCCAATTGCACCGAAGTGGTCCATTCATTTTTCTTCTCGTCAAAAATAAAAAATATATATAAAAATACATGAAAGCAGGCAATGGTCATTGGCACTATGTTTGCCAGCCAAGCCCTTCTAAAAGATCTCTCGAGCAAAGAAGCAATACAACAAAATACAGGTAGATGTAAAAATGAAAAACTAGAATGAATGTTATCAGGCATATGCGGGTGAAAGCAGGAAACGCAAAATCAACTGAATTTGCAAAATGCAATATCGCTGCTGATAATTAATCTGAAAAGTCCAACTATTAACGCCAATTTATCAGCTGAACTATACTAGGGGAAAAGAAAGGCAGCTAAAGAAAAGCTAAGAAAGCAAAGATATGAGTGAGTGCCAAAACAAGAACAGAAAGAGTGTATAACAAAATTAAGACTCTCTTATGGGCTATTTGATAACCGGTCAAACAGTACCCGTTTCTATTCTTTTGTTTTCAGGAACAAAAAAAGAACAAAAAACTATTTGATAAATGTTTTTGTTTCCAGGCACAAATATGTTTCGAAAATCAGTCTTGGAATAGAATTCTTGATTGTAGGAAGAAGAATAAAAAATGGAAAAGAAATTTTTTCTTCTTCTTCTTCTCCATGATCGATCTTCTTCATTTTTCCTGGCCTATAGCCGGTCGCCGATGGGCTAGGGCCGGTCACAGGCCGAGGCTGACGACGGCGAGGGCTGGACCCTCACGGCCTGGGTGAGGGCCACCCTCACCGGATCTGGGGAGAGCCGCCCTCGCCCAAGCCACGATTTAGCGAAGACAGAGCGAGGGTCCAGCCCTCGCCCTCACCCATGCTCTCACCTATGGCCGATCGCTAACGTCGGTGATGGCAACTTGGCCATGGGCCAAGGAAGAAGAAGAAGAAAAAAAAATTTAAAAAAAGGAAAAAAGAAAGAAAGAAATATTAAAATTAAAAATATTATTAACAAAAAGAAATTTTATATAGTTACCAAATGTATTTCTGTTTTTTTTCTATTTCAAGAATAGAAATTTTGGGCAGTTAGTAAATGGCTTCAAATGCTTAGAAATTGTTTCTAGAAATCAAATAAAAAAATCATTTTTAAGCAGAATTGTTTTCAAAAACATAATGGTTACCAAACGCACCCTTAGTGACCAGTATGAGAGAGAGAGAGAGAGAGAGAGACAGGGGTAATGATATCTAACCTAGTGCTTGCATATTCATAGAGCTTGCCAGTACTGGAGAAAATGATGAGCCCAACCTCAGCGTCACACAAAATTGAGAGCTCTCTCGCTTTCTTGAGCAGCCCCGTTCTCCGCTTCGAGAATGTTACTTGACGATTTGCTGTATTGTCGATCCTCTTTATCACAATCTTCCCTCTCCCCATCTTGATTACCACCACCCACCTCTCTAATCTGCGCAAAATCAGCCCTAGAGTTTCCTTATCACTCCAATTATCCGTCAAATCGACGATGAGTAGAGTAAAAAAGTAAAAGAAAGAAGCTCTCCGTCACCTATACCCTCTAGATATCAAGAAAACATACGGGGAAAGAAACCATTACAAGAGTAAAGAAGCGAACAAGAAAAGTATATTCAAGATCGAAAGATACAGCTGATTATTAAAAAACGAGCACCACGGCATGAAAGAATTCGAAGTAACAACAAAAACAAGCTAAAGGAAGCTTACTCATTTGGAGGTAAACGCAGGACAGTATCAGCGACGGCAAATGCAGCTTTTTTTGAATAAACTCGAGGGGGATTTATAAGTAAATGAAGTGTAGAGAGAGAGAGAGACAGAGGTAGAGATACAGAGAGAATTTTCAATTCCAGGTTAAGAAAAACCGCTAATTTGCAAGAAACATGGAGCGGCTATGTGCTTATAAAACAGCCAAGTGGGTCTTAGCGTGGAGATCAGGTTTACAGCAGAAGACCCACGCCCGCGAGTGCCGGAACTCTCGGGTACTCGCTCTGTCGAGGCAGTACTAGAGATAGAGATAGAGAGAGAATTTTCAATTCTTCCAATTCCGGGTTAAGAAAAACCGCTAATTTGCAAGAAACATGGAGCGGCTATGTGTCTATAAAACAGCCAAGTGGGCCTTAGCGTGGAGATCAGGTTTACAGCAGAAGACCCACGCTCGCGAGTGTCGGGACTCTCGGGTACTCGCTCTGTCGAGGCAGTAAAAAGTCTAGTCTACCGAGACAGGTTGACGGCGATGTCCCAGCCCCGGACAACGAGATCTCTGTCCACAATTCCAGCCGCTGGGCGGCGAGTACAACCGACCGATACTCGAGCGAGTGGGAAGAAAGACGGAGCGCCCCGGGTTCCTGTGGACGTGGAAATAGGAAATTCTGGTGACGTGTCGATGGCTACCACCATCTTTCTTAGGCAAGAACTAATAGATCGCTGACACGTCATACTCAAGAAAACCAAAGGCTCCTCAATATTCCTTCCTTTCTTTTTTGTTTGGTGCCTTGCCCTACCTTCTCTTCTTACGACATCGCCGGGATTTGGTGAACGCATGTCACCAATCACACCACTTATAAAATCAAATTCTTAACATATTTTATGAACTTTGGATTGGGATGCCATCAGTAATTTCTTCTCCTTTCGGAATCGTTAAGTAAAACTTCTCCAATGGGATGAACCGAATATAGCAATTGTATTCGTTGTTTCCTTGTGAATTACTTTACGGTATACTTTTTTCCAACAAGGGTTTGGCGATTCAAAACCCGTTGCCATACCAATCGCCCAAGCTCATCGTTAAAAGGCATAGACCTTGGATTCTTGTAAAGCCAATACTTTCTATGGCCATGTTAGTCTAGCACAGTAACAGCACAATTACAAGGTGATAGGTAGACCATCGTGACCAAACGGGAATCAATCGAATACACAAATACTCCAATAGGCTCGGACAACCAGTCTTATATTTAGGGATAAAGAAAATGAGTGGTAATAGTTTGCCAATAGTTATTAAGAACGATAAAGGTTATCCATTTTCCCAAATATTAGGCTAACAATGTTATTGATCACTAGGTCATCCCTTCGGAAAGTATTTTATGTATAGCTTAGTATCATGAAGGTCCTGAGTTTAAATCTTTTTCAAGTCTTATTTGCCTCTCTAATTAAATATGTCAATGCTTAGTATTAGGCAAAAAAACCAGACTAAGCGTGAAGGAGAATATTAAAATAACGCATTCATTTAATAACTTAAACTTTTAGAACAATTAACAATCGTCCCGCAAACCCACCCATTGGTGGCCACGTTGGTTTGCACTCAATTCCTTTAACGAGAGGTCCTGGGGTCAAACTCGCCCATCGGTAATTTAAGTGGGGGGTCGAGGCGGTGAGATGTTGCGCTAGCCCCCCTCGAGGACTAGTCGTGCATCACCACCGGTTTATAACTGAGTCATCGCTTGCTGGTCGCGCGGACACCTCGATTATCAAAAAAATAAAAAAAACAATCGTCCCGCAAAATTTCGCGGTTAAAAATGTTAAGGAAAATTTTCAATAAATTTTGAAGTTGACAAAAGTGTCCATATATGTTTTGTTAGTCTGATAAATGTTTTGAAGTATTTTGATTCAGGAAGTTATTTTTGGAAGAAAATCATATGTCAATCTTGATCTAGTTTGTATTCAGATTGTGAAAGAACGAAAAGTTCAGACTCAGACGCAGAAGTTCTTCAGACGCAGAAGCCGAAATTATTTAGATGCAGACGCTGAAATTATTCAGACGCATACACTAAAATTCTTCAGACATAGACGTAGATGCAGAATTTATTCAGGCGCTGAATTTATTCAGACGCAGACGTTGAAATTATTCAGACGCAAAACTCAGAACGAAGAATAACAGCTAGTAATCTGGTATGGATTTCACAGAAGGAAAGTTTTGATTGTATCAATCTCAATCAAATGGATTGACAATCAAACATTTTGACAAGTATGCATTACAACAGACAAAGCTCTACTTATGGAAACTAAGATTCTGATTGTATGGGCGACCAGAATTGACGAGATTCAGATTTTATCAACCAACGGCTACTCAATCCATTTTATACAAATCTGTCCAAAGGTGAATATTGGAAGATGATCCTCTGAAGACTAGGGGTGTCAACGGGTCGGGTCGGGTCGGTCTTTCTTAATACCCGACCCGACCCGAAAACTACAGGGTCATGCTTGACCCGCCCAGACCCGCCCAAGACCCTGTTCACCGTACACCCCCAAGACCCGGGTCGGGCCGGGTCGGGTCGGGCCGGGCTGTGGACACACGCCGATGAGCACGGAGGAGCTCGCGCGTACCGCTCCCGCACACATACTCACATGGCGCGTCCCTGTCCCCAAGCACCGCCCTCTCTCTCTCTCTCTCTCTCTCTCTCTCTCTCTCTCTCCTCTCTCTGAATCCCCGCTGCCACCCTCTGTCCACTCCTCTGCACAAAACTGCACCCTGCTTCTCTCTCTCTCTCTCTCTCTCTCTCTCTCTCTCTCTCTCTCTTCGCGTAAAGCAAAGCGGCAACTGGGTTTCGTCCTCCATTGAAGCTGCTTCGCTTGAGCTTCGAATGCGGAGGTAGCACCATCGACTCCGAGCTCGGACCGAGGTTTTTTTTTTATTCTTTTTTTTTTCCGGGTGAGCTGTTCTGGAGCAGGAGCTCGCCGGCCGGGGGAAGAGATGGGGTGCGCGCAGTCGAAGATCGACAACGAGGAGTCGGTGTCGCGGTGCAAGGAGCGGAGGAACCTCATGAAGGACGCGGTCGGGGCGAGGAACGCCTTCGCGGCGGGCCACACCGGGTACGCCATGGGCCTGAAGAACACCGGGGCCGCGCTCAGCGACTACGGCCTTGGCGAGGCCGAGGAGGGCTTCGACCGCGCCCTCCGCAGCCAGGCGCCGCTGGACGCCGCCCCCCGCCGCCTCCGCCTCCGCCTCCGCCGCCGCCTCCACCGCCGCCGCCGCCGATGGATAGCCTCGGGTTGCCTCCGCCGCTGCCGGACTTCTCCCCCAGCCCGCTCAAGAGGGCCACGAGCCTGCCGGACGACGGAGTCCCGCTGGGTGTTCCAGGACGAGGACGATTTGGAGATCGAGGGCGACGAAGAGGACGACGACGACGACGACGTTAGACCTAGGGTTTTTTCATCTTGCAGTGCTATGCGCGCAGAGAGCGGAGAGAGAATGGGAGAGAGACTGAGAGAGGGAGAGTCAGTGGGTCGGCCCAGAGTGTAAATGGGTGGGCCGATTATACCCCAACCCTAGTGGTACCACAAGTTTTAGGGTCAAATTGACACCCGACCCCAAAATACCCTAAATTTTAGGGCCGAGTCGAGCCGAGGCGGTTCGGGCCGGGTCAGCCCGGGTTTTGTTGACACCCCTACTGAAGACTGTTCAACGGCTAGTTTGGAAGTGGAGAAGTATAAAAGGAGATCAACGAAGAGCAGAAGGTAGAGAACGAAATCAAGAATCAACAAGTCCAAAGTTTGAGCATACTCCGATTCAATCTCTTGTCTTTCATGAGCTTAAACGTGTAATCATTTGAGAGGTGTAAACAGTGTTACAAGTGTGTGCTTAGGTGTGAGATAGTGTGATCTATCGGCTTGGTATAAGCAGCACCAACTTCGGGGAGAAGTGCTTGGGTTTAAACGGCACAACTTGCTGTAACTTCTCACTAATTTGATTAGTGGAATCCAGCCAATAGGCTGTCAGCGTGGGAGAGTGGATGTAGGCTTTCTATAAGCCGAACCACTATAAACTTGTGTGCAGTTTTTCTATCCCTTATTTCTTATCTTATATACTGCACATCAAGAGCTTTGTCTATATAAACTGTCTTGAATCTGAATTTTATTCAGACTCAACCGTGATCTTTTATTTCAGCATAATCTGATAAAAATTGTTTAAGATCACCTATTCACCCCCCTTTAGGTGATCCTTGCTAGCCACTTCAAAAAACATTGCCCAAGTAATATGCATCGAAATTGAATTTGCGTTTCAAACCCTCTCCTACATTGACTTGTTCATATGTCACTAAAACAAATGATGTATTTGATGTACGAAATGCTTAATCCTCAACTTCGAACATCAAATGAAGAGTTTCTAGATTATTAGTGCAACTGCTCAAATATCCACTGAAAAAAAAAAGAAAGAAAAACAAGACTAAGTCCCGAAAGTTGGGCGTGCTTTAACAAGTGAAGTTTTCCCACGAAGAGGCAATTAAATAACTCCAAGAGGCATCCCTCTTGATATCGAAGAATAATAAAACCCGACCAAAGTCGATGATGATCACAATAGAAATTGACTGTTGCCTTAGGGACCTTTATCTCACTATTACAAAGTTTTGACTAAATCAAGAAGATAGGTTAAGAGAGCTACATGCTCTGGATTTTTGCGAGTACAAGGGGGGGATAAAGAAGAAAGTAAAATGCAACTAAAAAACCCTAGTTTACCGCCACTTGTTGCTTTCCTATTGCTGGCTAGTTTGGTTGGAGGTTGCAACTGTCAACCATCAAGTCCAGCTAAAGTGAAATTAACAAAACGTGTCAATCTTTGTTACCACTTAATAATGTGAACTTCAACACTTGCTAAAACTAGAATAAAGATACGATATCAATTCCCCGGACTACTGGGAAAATCCATATGTTGGGTCATATGATTTACTTGGCCAATTAGGGAAAGTCCCAGATTGAAACATTGCAAGCAAGATTCCAACTTAACCATCCACGCTTATATGCGGATCAAAGGAATAAGGATCATGACTATGTGAAAACAGAATCAACTAGCTATGGAAAGGAAAGGAAGAATATAAAGAAAAACAATTAGATAAAAGTGGTCCAGCGCTGAAAATCACTTGATTCAACGTTTGGTTGGATTTTGGCTATATATATAATCTTAATTACCTTTTTTTCGTAATTTATGTATAATTTCTGCAATTTCTCTGACATTGATTACCTAGAAAGCAAATTCAACTCTGAAACCCGGAGTAGACAAAAAGTAGGATGCACCTGAAGTGCAAAAGTTATCATGAAATCTGCTATTTTTACGTAATGCCTTACGCACTTAGTCCCGCAGCTTATCACAATAAGGGAATATTTGGACAGTAAACTAGGACAACGTGAGTGATCTCAACTTTCTTGCATTAAACTATGTTCATCACTCTACTTTATTTAGTAAAATCGTACCTCTCACACTCCACAAATCTTTATTCTATTTGGGAATTGTTGTCGAAAATAAGTTGTAATTGGTGGTAACCCATGTGAACAAGATTCTACAGATTAGTAGAGAGATACGATATTCATTCTACGAAAAGATTGTACAATTTAATATGCAAAACCTAGGACTTTGGGACCATACAAAAAGAGCCTTCCTGATATTTGTGAATATTTATTAGCTTGCAAAAACCTTGGACCCAAGTGCTAACTGGCCAAGTGTCAATCATAAAGAAATCATGCAACTTCATGGACCAAGCAAAAGTACAAAAGCGACATGCTTTGATTGTACAATTTATTGGAGGATCATTATCCCAACAATAGCTACACATACATTCAATTCTTTTCCAAGTCATTCCATCAATATCAAACCTTGGCAGTTTCGATCCACAATAAGCAGCGGGACCTGACCCGTGAATAAAATACTTCTCGGGTATGTGATTCTCGTTGGACTTTTATTTGGTATACTGACGATGTAAAAAAATTCGGTGGGGAAGATATAAAATATAGTTTTTAATTTTGGTTAATGACTTCTTTTCATCTATATCGGTTGTGCATTTACTGAAAGTGCTTCTTTTTTGAAGTTCTGTTTGAATCTTTAATTGAGGTACAGAGAAAGCATCATGGATGTTCTATACAATTTGTTGACTTGTCTTTGTTGACCTTTACTAGATTGGTCAAATTTACAACCTTGAATGTATCAATCCTTGGTAACGTACAAGATCTAGGCAAGAATGACCCGCTGTCTAGGAGGGCCTATAATTAATTCCTAGTTTGACTCATAGTGATCTGGAAAAAGGCAATTCACACACTTTCTTGCAAATACGTCCTTGTTGGATTGACCTAAGATACAATGTCTTCCATTTTTACTAACTTTAGTGCCGAATTAGGTATGACCTTTTACGTGTAAGTCTAGCAGCAAGGATGGTCTACTTTTTACTACATACAAGGAGTTTATGAACTTGATAAACTCAAGTTGACATAGGGAAAGATACTAAAACCAGTAGAAAAGAACTTTATCTCGAGACCTCTCATTCTTTGTTACACTTGTGATTAGTATGTAGAGAGATTACGCGGTTTGTAAACAATATGAAGACTTATAAACTCTACAGAATATAAGCTACATCAGAGATGGCATACTCGCCACTAGTTTTAAGTCTCTTTGCTTTCTCCATTTTCGAAAACCAAGGAACTTCTAAACAAGAACCTGAAAGGTGTTGTATTCCACTTATGGAAGCAGCTCTCTCTATTTGACCCCCACATCTAAAAAGATGTATATGGCATTCATCAATAGGTCTGCTTTTCACACTCAGAGATTCTCATCCTGAATTTACACCATTTGAGTTCGAAGTTTCAGAAGTTATAATAGCAAGTGGGTCCAATGTCGGTAAGTACGAGGATTATTCACGAGGACAGATTGAAAATCTTATTTTGAAGAACAATTGGCAAGCTGTAAAGGGTCTTTCTTGAGTGATGTTTCCCATTATAAATCTTTTCCCTCATTAATCTTGGCTACTTTCATCACGCCGAGCCGTACTCATTTCCGCATTTCTAAAACTGAGGCTCTCTCTCTCTCTCTCTCTCTCTCTCTCTCTCTCTCTCTCTCTCTCTCTCTCTCTCTCTCTCTCTCTCTCTCTCTCTCTCTCTCTCTCTCTCTCATGAGTCAAGCTAATCAAGCTAATGCTTTTTATTCCTAAGTAAGAAACTTTGTACTTTGTGACCAGTCAAAACTCTTTCACCTTTTGCGAAAATTCCTAATGAAGCATGAATATATAGTTGCAAGTGAAACCAACCTTTTCTTCCCCTCTCAAATCTCATAATTCGCGCCTCTCTCCCCTGGACAAATCTCTATAATCGGTCTCGATATTATAAATTTATGGGTACATTGTACAACTCTCACGGGCTTAGACAACGCGAAATACTCGCTTTACAGATAAAGATCAAACCTGCTAAATACTCGAGCCCTTTCAAATAATAAATTACTCATCATTGGAGCTTCATCATTTCACGATCTAATGGACACGAGAGAGAAACTAAATAAAATAATTAAAAATTTGTCATTAGGAAGGACTGGTGCACCAAAAAAATCTTTGGAGTGACTTTCATGCTCTCAATGGGCTTTGATAATTAGGTTATTTATCTCCTCTTGTTCATTAGTCTCTAAGGATAGGTAGATTTTAGTTGTTCCACTGTTACATCTCTGTAATTTTTTTCCCCCGATGAGCTGTTGCCATACCTGAAGCTCAACTTCCTGGGACCCTTTTGTGTGAGAACTCTGCAACATCTTTTCTTTGTTCCTAAAGAAAGGCCAGAAAAAAGTTCAGAGTTCAAGAGACCGGTGTCGGCCTGCCTGCACCAGATAACCCCGTCCGCTCTGATAAACTTGTACTCGTCAATGGCAATACATGAGCAGCGTGCTTTGTGAGTCGTTCATGAAGAGGAAAGCGGCTTGGTTTAATGATATTTTATCGTATCTCCATCTTTCCAATCCGAGGCATATTCGGCCTGCACAGTTCTCCATTGGGCTTGTGTATTTTATGGGATCACTCCTATTTCGAGGTAGATCTTCTCACATGTCTTTACAGAGAGCATGAGTAATAGTTTGATTTTCCTTTTTGTCTTGTTCCTCTAACAGGATCTCTATGCTCATGTGAGTCGTCGTCCAGAGATTAGACCCTCTCAATTTTAGGTGGGCTATGTAAGATCATCTCTTCTTCAGCCCATAATTCACTGCAGAGGATAAGCCTACGAAAATGATTTGTTGCCCAAACAAGATTTGACTGGGAGACCTAAGATCATGGCCGAATGTAAGCCCCATTCGTTCCCTTTCGGTACAATTGCACCGGAGTTCCTAGTTAAATTCGACCGATGAAATTTTTTCGAAAAAATTATTTAAAAAATCCTAAATTTATTGTATTTATATCAATTCAGTTCTAAATCTTTTTTTTTGTCATAAACCTTTCAATTATGATAATTTAGTCATAAAATTTTTTTCTTTTTGCAAATTGAATCAATCTATTTTTTTGATCCTAAATTGTGCAAATTTAGTTAGAATGACAGCATAGGTCGCGCATTGTTAGTCGAGCTAATCCAACTCTATGACAACCAAGGCAACCACACTAGCTTCACCACCCATTTCTTTTTTGTCATTGACTCGCTCAACCGGACCAAGTATGCCAACGGCCTGACGTGTTTCCTTGTGCCCAACGGCTTTTACCTAGCACCCAATGTCACCAATCGTCGCCTACCCGAGCTTATCGCGGGCAGCAATCTCAGGTTGATAAGCAGTGAAGAGCAATTAAGCGAAAGTGTGGGTTCTTTCGTTGCGGTGGAATTCGATACCTTCTCGAACGTTTGGGATCCAAAATTCGAGCATGTGGGTATCGATGGCAACTTTCTCAAATCTGTTCCTCATGTGGAGTAGAAGAGTAGTATTTTAGAAAGGTACAAAGCAGAGGCTTGGATTAGGTACGACTCGAGCGCAAACAACTTAGAAGTCAACTTCACGAATTTTGGAGATAATGGCATGGTCGAAATTAGTACCCCTAATTATGCAATGAATTTGAGCCAAACTCTAAGTGGGTGGGTCATTTTTGGCTTCTTAGCTAGCACCGAAGGCTACATGGAGTTCCATAAAATCCTTTCATGGGATTTCACCACATATTTGCCACATACAAGTGTCATGGACCATAATTTTCTCGTGCCCTTGTGAGTGGAGCTTGGGGTTATCGGGTGAAGAGGGAGTGATGTAGAAAGGATTAAAACAACTGGGTTGTGGAAGTGGTGTAAGGATAGTTGGTCTTAGGAGTTCTAGGACTAAATGAATATATCTTTAGGAGCTCTAAAGGTGGGGTTAGCCTCCTGTGCGTAAACTGACCAGGAGTTGATGCCGCTCTTCAATGGGGCTATGACAAATCAAAACTAGTTGTATGCCTAAAGTATTCTATGTGTATCGTTCGATGGACTAGACGCCTGAGCTATGCCAGGAATTGTACAATCCGATATGATGAAGTTATTCACCGTATTGTTCTTTGGAACAACTATAGAACAAGGGCTGACCTGGTGTAAACGACCTACCAAGAGCCACAAGGGCTATTCCACGACCAAGAAATTGGTCGCCCATGATAGATGGTATCAAAACAAGATTCCTGTAGTAGGTGAGTTAAGTCGAATAAAACTTGTAGTCTACCCGATCCTTCAAGGCTGGAGAGTAAATCACTAAGGCAAACATGCTCGGACAAAGTACGGCTTTCGACTTGCTTCAAGGATGACAATGGGGGCACAGTAAAGAACCAATTCCTCATTGAATAAGGAAAAACATTCCTTGATCGATTTGGTGAATCTCAATGTGGATCGACTACCACGTTATCAATAAGGGAAGAAGCCTCCATTGGTTTGCTAAGATCATGAGAAAGTAGGCGAAGAATGGTACTTCAAAAAAGTGCAGTTGCAAAAAATTGCCACACTTGTCGGGGAAAGCACAACTGATCGAAAGTATTGAATGGCTCTGATCGAGAAAAGCCACTAGTGAAGTGAAGTTGTTTTGTAGTGCGAGCATCCACCGCTCATGCAAGCCTGGAAAAAATGGCATTGATGGGTAGAAGTGACGTAGGGAAGCAACAAAACAGCCTACAATGAGGGCATTGCGAAATTGAGTGGGGGAAAATGTTATGGATTGTGATTCTCTCTAATCTCGTACTCTTGTGAGTGGAGCTTGGAGTTATCAGGTAAAAAGTGAGTGACGTAGAATGGATGAATACAACTAGGTCATGGGAGTGGTGTCAGGACAAATGGTTCTATGAGTTCTAGGATTGAATGAATATACACTTAGGAGCTCTGAAGATGGGGTTGACTTTTGGGAGCTTATACAACTCTCTTGATGAGATTATAGCCGGCCGAAAGTAATTGTGGTGCCTAAAGTATTTTACATGTATTGCTCCATGAACTAAATGCTCGAGCTATGTTAGGCATAGTACAATCCGATATGAAAAAACTATTTGTCATATTATTCTTTTAAACAACTATAAAACAAGGGCTGGCCTGGTATGAACTACCCACCAGGCACCGCAAAGGGCTATTCTGTAGTCAAGAAACTGCCAGCCCGTAACACAAGCCTAGAAGTCCCCTTCAATAAACTAAACACTCATGCTTCAAATAAGGAAAGGAGGAACAATGCTTTAGTATTTTGGTTGTGTATTGGTGCAAGTGCTTTGGTTGCTAATCTACTCATTGGTTGGCTTGTCCGAAGTTGGAGAAAAAGAGTAAGAGAAGAAGGTGATGATGATGTTGTTGAGGTAGAGATCTCTATTGATCGTGACTTTGGAAAGAGAACAAGACCTAGGAAATTCTCTTATGATGGATTGGCTATTGCAACAAGCAATTTTGATTAAAAACGGAAGTTAGGAACGGGAGGATTTGGGGGTGTTTACAAAGGTCAATTGAAGGATTCAAACTATGACCCAGTGGTTAAGAGGGTTTCGCAGGGATTGAGCAAGGGGTTAAGGAGTATGTGTTCGGAGTGAAGATCATCAGCCAACTGTTACATGGAAATCTGGTGCAACTCCTCGGATGGTGTCATGAGAAGGGGAATTGCTGCTAGTCCACATGTTCATAACAAACGGGAGCCTGGACCGGCACCTCTTCAAAGGGGGCGGCGCTTTGTTGTGGGAGAAGAGGTACCGAATCGTTCAAGGCCTTGCCTTGGCATTGCTCTACTTGCACGAGTTTGGCAATGAGTGCATACTAGACCGGGACATCAAGTCAAGCAACATTGTGCTGGACTCTGAGTTCAATGCCAAGCTTGGGGATTTCGAGCTCGCTAGGCTCATGGACCATAGCAAAGGTTCGCAAACCACAGTTAAAGCAGGGATGAGAGGATACATGGCCCTCGAATGCCTTAACCAGCAAAGCAAATAAGGAATCAAACATATGCAACTTTAGAATGGTTGCTCTCAAAATAGCATGCGGAAGAAAGCCGGTTGAACAACAAGTGTAAGAGAACCACCAGCCATTGGTTAGTGGGAGTAGGATCTCTCCGGATTGGGAAAGATTCACGAAGCAGTCAATCCGAGATTAGCAGGAGAATATGGGAAGCAATAAATGGAGTGTTTGATTGTCGTCGGGCTTCGGTGTGCTCATCCAGACTCGACACTCCGTCCATCGCTGAGACAAGTGATCAGCTAGTTGAATTTAGAAGCGACAATGCCGATTCTCCCACCCAAGATGTTCTGAGGTGCATTGCTCCGGTGCTAGATATCATTGCCTTGATGTTTGTGTCGCCAAATATCACTACCTTGATGCTTGTGTCGCCTTACAACGCCACGGATTGCAATGGTTCAAGCAAAAATCAGAGCTCAAGCATTCCATTTACGATTATCTCCTCAAAGGATACCGCTTCCTTTGGAGCATCTTCACCATCGCATGCCCCATTGACTACTATTAGTCAGTGTTGTTTATACGTATGTTTTCGCCCTCTTGATTTACTCCAAATCAACCGTTAACAATAGCTTTCCACATATTTGAATAAAGTATTCTTAGGTACGTCACTCCGTGGCTAGATATTACCGCCTTAATGTCTGTGTTGCCTTACACCGCCATTGATTCCAATGGTTCAAGCAATAATGAGAGCTCAAGCATTCCATACATGACTATCTCCCCCAAAAACACCATTTCCTCGCGTCTCCTTCTTAAACTATAAGCTTGAGCATTCGCTCATAACAAACAGTGCAGTTACACATCATTTGTGCAGTTAGTTTACCCGGCCTAATTATGTGGTATTCTCCTTTGCTAGTATTGACAAAAGAAAAAAAAAAGATGCTTCTTGTGTTTCCTCTACTAAAAATTCTCAGCTAATTTTGTCCATCTTCTTTTCGTCCTCCCGCACGTTCATTGTTGCAAATAGTTCAAAAAGGACGTTAACTCCTAAGATGATTATCATCAACATTCAAGTCTTTGACCAGGATTGCCAATCCTATTCCTTAAAAAGTGCAGAATGTGCGAAATGAGACAAATAGACCAAAAACAACACAAGAAGAAGTCAAATGAAGCGATGAAAAGACAATCGGGGTCTGTAATTGTGAGAAAACATTGTGTACATAAGAAATGGCACGTCATGATTACACTAGCTCATTCAATGAGCTGACACATGTCGCTTTTGGGTCCAACTGTCAAAAATTGGCAAAGTCTCTCCCCTCTTTCTTCATGATCTCCCTCTCAAGTGAGGCCGCAACAAAGGCGGCTATGGCCTCACCCGCGGCAATGGCCTTACCAGCGCGACTGGCAAGGCCGCCTTCACTCACGGCTTGCCAAGCCATCGTGAGGGTCGCTTCACCCAAATCTGGGTAAGGTAGGCTCGCCCATGATTGCTAGTGCCTTGCCCAAATCTGTGCGAGGCCGAACGAGAGCTTCGCGACCCTGGTGGCATCTTTTTCTAAAGGCTAGGCCATAGCTCAATCAAGATCTAGAGAAGGAGTTGCTCCGCCGTGGCTTAGCCGAGATCTAAAGAAGGCTTGGCCGTGGCTTGGCTGAGATTTGGAGGAGGAGTTGCTTGGACTTGACTCAGTCAAGACATCTGAAAAAGGTTTGGCCATGCCTAATGTCCGGCGAACTCTGGCAACCCTAGCCGGCGAACCACACCGCCACCCCCGCCTTGTCCGTTGTCTCCGCCGCCGCCTCTGTTTCATATTTTCAAATCGCCCCTTATCTCTCTTATAAGTTTTTGTTGTAAGTCGAGAGAGAGAGACAATAGAGAGTGTGAGTAAGGTGGCAGAGAGAGACCATGAAGAGAGAGGGAAAAATCTTTGCCAATTTATGACAGGTGGGCTTAAGGGCGACATGTGTCGCCCACTAAATGAGCTAGTGTAGCGTAAATATGACATGGCAACATTTGTGTAAACAATATTTGCCAACTGCTGATGGATTTATCTTGTAAAAATTATTCAAGAAAATAGGTTATGACACTTCATATGTATTCGGGAAATCATCCAAGTTCATTACAAACCCTAGAAATGGTTGCTGGTGAACTACATAGTAGAGAATTCGCACCTTCTTCCCATTTCTTCTTTATTGAAAAATGAAGACAAATGTAGCAATGGGCATTCCACCTGGCAAAAGATAAAATATTAAATAATGGAATGAGTATAAAGTGTTAATTACGTATTTAAAGATGGATCAATTACATACCAACTCACATTCGATAATTCAACTTTCAAGACGTTCATCACCAACGACTAGAACATATTTAAAGTTCTTATCGTTAACGCCGATGGCTTCCTCTTATCCTATTTTACAGCTAAGAATGAAGGAATTTAGAAATTTTTCATGTACCAAATTGTCCTGATTTCTTTCTTCTTTTCATGAATCAAAACTGACCCGAACATAGTTACATGGGCTCGCAATATACGATACAGATTTCTTATGATTGATTTTGCATGGTCACGGGCGAGAGTCAAAAATAGTAACTCCATACACTTCTCACGTATTCTTTGTTTACTATTGGGTTAATACCACCAAAAATTCTAAACTGGTACGCGTATGACAATTTTACCTCAAAATTTTTTTTTTACCATCAAAAACTCAAAACTGGTATATCTGTGACAATTTTACCCCAAACTTTTTTTTTACCACCAAAAACTCGAAACTAGTACAATTGTGATAATTTTACTTCAAACTGATAAACCCGTGACAGATTTACCCTAAACTATTTTTTTTACCACGAAAAACCCCAAACTGATACACCTGTGACAATTTTATCCCAAACTAATAATTTTTTAATATTATTTTTTTATTATTTCGACTTATTTATTTATTTATTTATTTTTCTTTTCTTTTCTTTTTTCTTCATCTTCAACCTCTAGCTAGTCGCTTGTCCGGTGACCAGGTAGAGGTGAAAGCCGGCGAGGTTGGCCCCGCCGGCCGATGGTGAGGCTCAACCTCGCCGGCACGGGCGAAGGCTATCCTCTCACACCCAAGCGAGGTCGGCCCTCGCCTTGGCCGGTGAGGATAGCCCTCGCCAGCAGCCGGCGAGGCCAACCTCACCGGCTTTTACCTCTGGCCGGTCGCCGGACCGGCAACTGGCCAGAGGTTGAAGATGAAAAAAAAAAAGAAAAAAATTTCATAAAAATTTGAAAATCTAAAAAATAATATTAAAATTTTAATTCAGAATAAAATTGTCACATATGTACCAGTTTGGGGTTTTTTGTGGTATGTTCAAGATAAAATTATCACAAGTATACCTATTTTGGGTTTTTTATGGTATGTTCGAGATAAAATTGTCACAAGTGTAACATCCTCAATTTCAGTCCCTAGGAAATGGCTATTGTTTAAGTTTAGTAGTTTTTCAATTGGAACTAAATTTTTTACTCTTGTTCTAGAAAACCCAATTTCGGATCCTTTGTACCCGTTTTGTTATTTGTGGAAACTTGTGTGATTCGAATTGCCAAACACTTTCTTGTTGAAAGCTTTTCCAAATATCTTGAAATTTTACATACTTTAATTTCAGAATCTTTGAACTTGATATGAGTAGTATGACAACCTTATTTCCGAACCGTGTAAAACTACCCAGAATAGGTATTTCAGTGATGTTCACCCTTTCTTTATTTTCTACAAGCTTTTTGGGGATGATTTTGGAAAAGTTTCATTCACAAAAGTTGTTGAGAACTTCTTTTTCTATAACATATAAAAATTTGGAAATTTTTCAAGATGATTTGGATTTTGGACAGAGCTTACTTTGAGAAACAAGAATTCTGTTCCAGTAAACTATTTTTAGTCTATCTTTGAGCTATTAAAAATGGTATTTACAAAAAGATTTTGATTTTGTATTCTTCATGAGAAATGTTTGTTAAGGCCTTGTTTATGACATATTCAAATTTGAGAATTTTCGGAGTCCATTTACTATGTTTTCAAGTCAGATTTTGTGAACAGTGTAAAGCTGTCCGATTTTGTCAAATTTCAAAGATTTATCAATTTCTATATGAGAACATTGGAATCTCGACTTGATGTCTTTTGGTGATATTTAAGGACATTCCCACGCCGAAACTCGGGTTGAACAAGATTATTGTACATGTTTTGTCATGGAAAACCCTTGGAAATCATGGAATTGATTATGATGCGGGTTTGCGACTTAAATGTCAATTAGTTGTTATTGTGCAACCCGATGGTGCTGAGTTATTGTGAGCCGAACCAATATTTCTAGAAGGCCAAAATAGGCTCCATGTTTGTTTAATTAGGAAGAAACTAGAAGATAAGCTTTAACCTAGTCAAATCTTCCTCAAGAAGCCTTCATTATTGGCCATAAGACTTTAGGGACCCCTTTCATCATGACATGCATTAATAAAGATATGCCATTAATGCCTCGGACATCAATTATTGCTAGAACCAAGAGGAGAGTCAGCCGAGGAAAATGGTAGCCGAGAGAGAGAGCCCACTCAAGAGATTAGTCGAGAGAGAGAGAGAGAGAGAGAGAGAGAGAGAGAGAGAGATCTAGAAGCCAATTATGGTTGGATTTTTCTAGGTTACTCTCATCATGACAAACCTTAATTGAAATTGGACTTTGAGGCCCCCATCATCATGAATATCATTAATTAGCTTGGACTTTGAGGCACCATCATCATAACTAATATTAATGGTCGAGTGAGGAGCAAGTTTGGAGTCTTATAAATAAGAGAAGGCCTCTTGCACCTTTTTCACACACACGGCCACCTCTCTTTCATCATTCTCACACCAACACCATCCACCATCTTCCTCTCCCTTTTATTTCTTGATTTTCTCACATTTGGGCTCGAGAAGCCTCATGCCCTAGAAGTCCCGAATCGGCCCGTGTTTCTCCTTGTTTCCAATTAAAAACCCACGATTTGACCTTTGTGTGCCTCGTATTAGTCAGCCAAACAAGGAAAAGCTTGAAGATCACCCGAGCTCGCCGTCTCTAACTCATTCTCTAGTTTTGTTAGTCGTTGAGTAAGTAAACTTCCTAATATCGAAAAAGAAAGTTGTGATACGTTGTGACACGATTTGCTTAGACCGTTTCTCGATCGTTTGGTTGGTTATAGTTGGTTTATTTCTCGATTTAACCATGTTTCATGTTTGACATTTGTTTTGGAGATAGAACCGAGACTTAAATAGCAAGGTGCACCTGTTATAGCCATGCTTGATGTTCTCTTGTATGAACTTTGCTATTGATCTGCCATCGCTGCGGATGCGGTAAGGGCTGATTTGTGCTAACGACGATCCCCTCGTCTTCGCTTGATATTAATAGGTTTCCTTGCTAACTCTCCCCGACTCATCCCCTGTTGTTTTCTTTTCAAGTCCAAAGAATGATGTCTCCCCCGACCCAGTTTGGCAACCCCGCGGTAATGAGAGCCGAAGTGCTCACCATGATAGATGTCCAAGAAGGTCGAGCCTACCGCCGAATTACGTCGTATGTGACGATCGATGAAGGCCTAACGGACTTGGTGCTTCACTCGTATGTAGCATGGCATGGCTACATTGATGGAGAATGGGTTGGATCCTTGCATGGGATAAATGGACCTTTTGGCAGTGTAGGAAGGCCAGCTTTGGGGCATGCCACGAGTGTGGTATAGATCGGTCATGCGAACGAGAAGCGGGGAGGAGATGTGGCTAGAGTTAGAAGTGAGAAGATGAAGGCTCCGTTTGGTTCAGCATTTCCAAAGCTCATTTGGGCTCTAAAGTCCCTTGGCCAAATGCAAATGGTGTTTGACAATTTTTTTTACTCACTTTGGGGAGATGCAATTGCATTTCCAATGCTCTCCAAGGGATCTTTAACCAATGCTCCTCCGAAAATGCTTTGAGAAGTTGCATTTTTCGGAATGCAACTTACACTGTTCATGGACACTGTTCATGAACAGTGGACCGAGGCTCCGGCGGTCGGCAACCGCCACCTGAGGGCTAGCACGATCGCGGCGACCACCACTTGGGGGTCACGCGACCACAGCAACCGCCGCCTAGGGTCGCCAGACCCCAAGCATCGCTGGCGTCACGCAACCCAGGCCAAGCGTTGCTTGGGTCGCGCGACCCAGGCGACGCCCGAGGTCCGGCGACCCCAGGCGACCGTCGCAGGGGTCGTGCGACCCCCAGGGTCAGTGACCCCAGGTGGCAGTCGCCGGGGTCGCGCGACCCCAGGCGGTGGTCGCTAGCGGTCGCGCGACCCAGGCGACGCCCGGGGTCCGGCGACCCCAGGCGGCGTTCGCCGGGGTCGCGGGACCCCAGGCGGCGTTCGCCGGGGTCGCGGGACCCCAGGCGGCGGTCGCCGGGGTCGCGGGACCCCAGGCGGTGGTCGCTAGCGACCAGATCTGGCTGTCGGCAGTTGGCCGGCAACCAGATCTGGCCAGCAGCAGTGGCCGGCGGTGTAGCTCCACCAGAGCCCTTTTTTCGAAAAAAAAAATTAGTAAAAGTACTTTAGACCAATATAATTTTAAAAAATACTTATTAAACACCACTTTCATTTCAAAAAACCATTTTAGCCCAAAGGTATTTGCATTTCCCCAAAGTTGAACCAAACGGAGTCGAAGTAGAGGGGATAGGATCACCCAAGCCGAGTTTTGCTATTCATAGTACGTGTGAAATATGTGTTGTTTGCCATGGCCCGAAGGACTTGTTAAAACATGTTTGTATGCATTATAAATATAAGGTTTGCTTATGATGTTGTTTGTCTAAATTTCGCTGTTGTTCTGAATGTGATTGTCCTGAAATTATGCTTCCGCTTGTGTGTAAATAAAGATAACAATGAAAGGGACGTCACGTTAATGACCCTGAGGTGAGGGCGTTACAATAGGTGTATCAATTTGGGGTTTTTGATGATAAAAAAAAAAGTTTGAGGTAAAATTGTCACGCGCGTACTAGTTTGGGGTTTTTGGTGATATTAACCATATACTATTTGACTTGATTTTCATAAAACTATGTTTTAATCTAAGAACTGTCTGAATTGACTTTTATCTTTTTATTCTTTTATTTAAATCTCAAGGTTCATCTATTTTGACTTTGCTTTAATTTGAAACTACTAAAACTTTCACAAGACGCCACTGTTGACACAAATATTCATATATAATCATGTCATATTCTTCAAAATACTTTAATAAAATTTTAAATCTTGACGGTAAATAACCTTTTTGCTTTTCCATAAGTCCAAACAATCAGATCCTTTAAGTTTAACTTATCTACTAAAAATAATGACTTCGTGTTTTATTTTTATTACTAAGAGATTTCGCTCATCAATTAATGCAATATCATTAGTGTACATTAATGTCTGAAGGTATAGATGTAATGAAATCATTTTTCCTGTTATTTTATTCTTTTCAACAAAGAGAGAATTATTTTAATTTCAAAATTATGTTATGAGTAGACCTGTCAAATGAGTCAAAAACCCATTTCTTAACCCATATATTAATAAATAGGTTATAAATGGGTTAGTTATATTTAGTAAATGGGTCATAAATGGGCAGAAGTCTTATATTGGTGTTAAATGGGTCGTAAATGGATCTCAAATGGGTCGTAAATGGGTTTACAACTGATTTAAACTCAACGCATTTCTCTCGCCCTCACTCAATCTTACAGTTACTCATTCTGCACTCTCATTTCAACTTGAGTATGAATTTTCCTATATTTAATTAAATATGGAAGTGTTTTAGAAATATGGATTTAATTGGATATGGGTTAGGTATGGATCGGGTCGGGTATGGATCAAGAAAATTAAATTGTGCATAAATAAGTCATAAACGAGTTAATGGATCAATTTGGGTCGGACCATTTATAACTTGACCCAAACTCGATTTGACAGGTCTAGCTCTAACTCCCGTTTTATAAAATATTTTGTAGTCTTGAGACCTTCAGCCAAGATCTACTCCAGTAGATGGATCCCACTTGTTAGATTTTTGAAAAGGGCAACGTGTTTTTCCAATCCTCCTTTTGCTTAGCTCCGTAATTTTTGTATTTTGACCATACAATCCTTTGTAGGGCCCAACACTTGTGTTACAAGTTTACAAAAATGATACCTTTTTTTTAATTTATTCAACTCTTTTTATTTTGTTTCTTTTTTCCCTTGCGGGTCCCACTTTCCTTCTTTTTCTTTCTTTCCACGCTTGTCTCGGTTCTTAGCTCTTGCAAACCTTCTTTGTTTTCTTTCTTGCATGTCATTCTCTTCTTTATACACCTCCCAACTCCTCAAGTCGCAAGGCATTGAGAAAAGGTTGTCTTGCATTCACTCTAATAAAAATCAAATTCACAAAAACAAGCTAAACATCCATTGGCAATCCCAACAAGCCCCACAAAAATATTGTCCTCCATATCGTCGCCGGCCACGGACCAACCGCCTTGGGCTATTAAGTTCTTGAGATGGATGTCCAATCGTTGCATCATCAGCTTGTCCCGAGACAACATGCTAGACATGTTTAGTGAGTTCTCAAGCCAAAATGATTACATCAACTACACGGTCCTCATGCCCCCTAAACTAGACAATTAGCCGATGGCAGAGTCGATGGTGACGAGCACATCCTCAAACTCCGAATGGACGCTTCAAGGGGGTACAAATCGACCTGGTTCAGCTACGAAATCCAATGGCCGAGTGACAAGGGTGGCTGTGGGAATGGTGGGGCAAAGATGGACCATGGCTTGTCCCTAATGAGGCTCTTGAGGAGCCAAACTAGGGATTTCAACCCCACGCGGTGGCAGTTCAAAAGCAAAGGAAGTATAGAATTAGGAATACATATTGGCAAAAAGACCAAGAGGATGCTAATAATGGTGGAATGAACATGGAGGATTTCATAGGAAAAACTTGGAAGCCTCTCACTAGGAAGTTCGAGGTTCCATAAGGTGTTCTTAGCTTTCAAAGTTCAAGAAAAGGCTGTATGTGGCAGAGAAAAAGGGCTCGTTGGGGAGGTCAATATTAAGCCTAATTCTAGTGTAAGCAAAAGTTTGAAGGACAACGAGATTGGCATCATAGATTTCCAACTTCTCAATGCCTTGTGAATTGAGGAGTAGGGAGGCATTGAAAGAAGAGAATGATCTACACGAGTCTTGTGACCTCCTCGCGGTGGCTAGAGCCCCCAACTGTTTGAGGCTAATGGATTATTAAGTCTAAACTAGGACTTAACTTGAGCTTTGATATGCTCATACCAACTTATGACTTGAGATTCAAGTTATTAACATGTAAATTATTTTTATCTAGGAATCTCTACTAATCAGTTTAGAGTGGATCGATTAAAAACTCACGTAAGGTGACGAAAGAATCGCCTTACACCTACAAACCAAAAATTCTAAGAGTTTTGGGACTTAATTACACAACTAATGCTCTTTCGGCACCTAACCTTGCTTAAACACAACCTAAAGTGTTCATGCAGTCTTCCTATCAATTGTGAATCCTAGGGTTTTAGTCCTAGCCAGTTTAAGGAAACAACAATCAATACATCAGAAATGCGCAAACAACAGCCTAACAAGCCTCCAAATATCCACCTATAAGACTAAATTAAACACGCAATTCAAATATGCGAACCAAACAACGTGCAATCAAGCATGACATTAATCACACAAAAAGGGCAAGAAAAGGCAATTTCCTTAGCCGATTACTATTTTTCCATTATTTTTTAATATTAAAATAATATTATAAACGAACCGGGGTCAAGATCGACCCGGGCGCGCCAACTTGGGTCTGTTGCTAGACTAGGCTCACAGGCCAAAATTTAAAAAAAAAAACGACAGGCCTAGCCCAATACCTAATTCAATTATCTCAGCCCAGCCCATAGGAGAAAAGAAAGACAAGCGAGAAAAAAAAAATCAGGTCCAGCTCCTTGCCCGACTCGGCTCTCCCTTTGCCCGCAAACCCAACTCCCTCTCGGTATTCCCTGTGCCTCTTGGGAGTTTGACAAAGGCAATGTCGCCTCGACCACCACCTAGCCAGCCGTCAGGCCAGGCACAGCCACCGACCGAGACTTGGCTTGGCCACCTTAGGCCCAAAGCTTGGCCGAGGCTCGACTCGGCCAAACATGGCCACTTCAAACTCCATACCTAGCCTTAACGCGGCCACTCCAACGACGACACCGCCACCTAGGCCTGCGTTCCTCCGTCGACCCCCACACTGCCGGCCAAAACGAAAAGGATAAAACTGGATATGGTTTCGGCATTTCAACAAATAAGTAACGGGCGGGCGCTTCAAAAACGATCGATCCTCAGCTCAATGGAGATTCAAATCCGAGTCAAGACTCTCGACACGCAATGTATACGGATGCCAAAACAGAACATTAGGACGACATGGGCCGGAGCTCACACGAGTCGGACGGCTTTGAGCTCCGGCCCGAGACGCCCAAAACAGGGCAAAAACAAGGGCCTAAAACAGGGGTGCTGGCCGGAACTCGGACGAGACTCAACCGTGGCCCCTACCTGGCTTGGCGATAACGGCCGGAAGACGATCTCGACGAATCGAGCAATAGCCGATTGTCTTAGTGCCGTCAAGCCGAGATCCTCGAGTAAACAATCCGAAAATCAAACAAGGACAAAACACAAGCGAACCAAACGTACCGAGGCTTGGTGCAAGAAAAAGGGCGACGCCCGGGGTTTGACGACCACAGAGTGGATGCAGTGGTTGCCGAAGGAGCTCCCTCACTCTCTGTCTCGTTAGATCTCGCTCTCATGGCCTCACTCTCTCCTCTGTTTTCCCTTTCCAAAACCAAACTATCCAACCCCTTTTTCCTTTTTTCTCTCTCTCTCCTCATTGCCTTTCAGCCCATCCGTCCAATCACCTCATGTCTGCTGCACCCACTTCCATCGCGTCCAGAGCCGCTCCCAGCACGTCACTTCGCCTTCACGTCCCTCCGTGTCTCCGCTTGTCCATGGTGTGAAGGAGGAGATGAGGGGGAAGAAAGGAAAGGGAGAGGGCCAGGCCAAGGAAAAGAGAGAGGTGGGACGGCCCAAGCGGAAAGAAAACAGGGAAAAGGGAGATAATAAAGATTAGTACACCCTTTCCATGAAAAGATTGATCCACTGGAGCCCTTCTTGTTAGCTTCAGCAACCAAAAAATAGCAAAGCATTTTGCATATATGTAATTCGGCATCTAAAATCAAATTAAGAGCAACTTACCAAGGTGGCCTTATAAAACTATAGTCCAGGAAAGAGACTTCTTATAGAAAAATGTGCATGAATGGTGTATCACCACTTGCTTGTGAACATCAAATTAAAGTTTACACGACAAAATTAGTAACATCATTAAAGTTTTACTTGTTCATATAGATGTCGTGGCCCACTCGTCCGCCATCAATGTCTTTGCAATCCGCATACTTGTGGAACCTCCAGCAATCATTCAAGGAGGACAACACGATTGCTCCAATTCTTGACAAAATTCAAGTCGCAGCAACACGAGCCTCTTGTAAAATAGGAAATTGAATGTGAACGCATCATAGTAGAATATTTTGTTGATCTGGCATTAATCAATGAAAATAGTGTGGGTCAGTGACGATGGAATTCCAATCGCATTGTTGTACCAATGTGGATGCGAATTCTCTAATGGGAGGCCAACCCCGGTGTCATTTTCGTTCGTTGAGCTTAATTAGAGTCTCAATTAGAGACATAATTGACTTAACTTTTGTGGACTTTAGGGCCACATCAATGATAGAAATTAGGTTGTGATGTAATGGCCCGGCCCAGAGTGCGTCAACCCATTAATTAATTGATTTGATTGGTAGTCCCATCGAATTCACGTGGTCCTCAAGGTAAGAAATTGGAACCGTCCTAGGAAAAGATCTAATTAGGAAAAAAGACACAAACAATATCTAAATTCTAATTTAATGCGTAATTTAGTCCATAAATTTTTAATTTATTCAATATCATTCTTAAATTTTTAGTATATGTTCAATTCAATTTTCGAATTTTATGAAAATATTTACTGCAGTCCTTTCCATTTATTTAAGTTTAGGAATGGACTGCATTGAATATTTTCATTTAGTTCAGAAATTGAATTGAACTTGTACTAAAATTTTAGAGATGATATTGAACAAATTAAAAGTTCAAGGATCATATTAAATAAATTAAAAGTTCAGAAATTAAATTGAGCGTTCGGTCAAAATTGAGATACTATTTATGTATGATTAAGGTAAAAATGCCGTTCTGACCCAAAAAAAAAAAAGAAGAAGTAAAAATGCGGCTGCCAGCTGGCTGTACGGCCCGCTCTGGTATCATCTTCTTCTTCTCTCTCTCTCTCTCTCCCGGGGCTCGCTTCCCGCCATTCGCCGTCGGGCGCACGGCTCCTCCACTTCCAATGGAAGCAGAGCAGAGCCGGCGGCCCGAATAGATCGCTGAAGCGGCCCTCTGCTCTGCTCGCCGACCCTGACCGTCTTGGTTCCGCGATCGCTCATCGACGTTTGGCTTCGTCCAGGATTTGTTTCCTGATCATCTTCTTCTTTGTTTCTTTCTCGTGAAGATGGGTTATGAAGGAAATGGGTCCTTGATGAGCATGAGAAGATCGGAGGTTGATGGGCTAAATGGAAGGGTCGGAGTTTCGGGTCTAAAAATGGTGTCCGGGGGTGAGGCAACAAGCTGTTTCCTGGAGCGGGGCAAAGGGGTCTCCTGCTTCAAGCCCTCTAGGTGTCCTCCAATGCTCACGTCTACTGTGGCAAATGGGTTCTCCCTCCATGTTCATTAGCCACTTGCCAAATTGAGAATTCCTGAAAATTCTATCGAATGGACAGAAAAGCTCTGGACTTTCCGTCCTGTGGGCACCGACGTAGCTTCGCCATTCCCGTCACTATATCTCGGTTTTTTGGCTCCGCCATCGGATCGAGGTCAGTATCGTGGCGACTTTTGCTGGTGATTCTCGCGTCGGACGAGTATGCTATTCGCAGTTACGGAGCAGTCGAAATGGAGGATTGATTCTCACCTCTTGTTCGTGATTTCCTTCTGTCTGTTGTTTGATTCGGCAACGCCCGTGCTAAATCGAGCGCGTCCATCTGGTTATAGATAGGTTTGAGGCGCCAGATGAGTCGATAAATTGAGCTCCAGTTCTTAGTCCTGTTTGTAGCTGAACTCATCTTTTTTTCTGTTCGACATTGTACTTTCTCAGGGTGCTTCTGCTGATTGCGTCTCTCGTCCACGCTCTTCCTCTGTCTTTTCTTGCTTTGGATCAGTTTTGAGCTTGCCCGAGAATTGTTGGCCTTGTTTGAGAGCTTCGAGGACTGTCAAAGAAGAGGCTTGATTCTGACTAGCCGCATCATGGTCCTTGGTCGTTCTCTGTCCTTATGTTTCATGAGGAAGCAAATGTCGGAACACAGACGGCAAATTGCAATTCTCAAGTTTAAATATTTATCCAGGAATAATAATGTCTGCTTGTTTCGGTAATTTAATCCTGTTCTTTCTGGGGTCACTTTGCTTTAGATAATGAATAACAATTCTTCTTTTTAGCTGTTACTCCAAGTTTGCTCTGCATTTGCGTCCTCTGATGTTTTTTCCCATGTTATGGAGGAGCTAACATGGTGTTTCGGCCACCGCAATTAGATCAAAATCCCAACCTCATTCAGTGGGATAAGGCTTGGTCATTAATGTTGTTACAGTCAGGTTGAACTGCTGGGAGGCTGTCTTGGTGGAGATGGGCAAAACTGATGCATGCGTGATAGAGCAGAGCCTTTTTGCCTGCTCTATTGAAATGTAAGTATGTAGATATGTCAGTTCTTGTCGGACTTATTGATAAAATCACTCCAAGCTGTTTACATTCATTCAACAATAGTTACAATACGGGGCGAAAGTAAGAATGAGACCAGTTCATCCTTGAATTTTAGTGATGGATGAAAAGATTACTGTCCTCTTCCATTCTTGGCTGAAATATTCAAATTCTTAATATTGCTGATTAGAAGCATGGCCTAGGGACTTTCATCCTTCAACATGAATTTCATTCTTGGCTCCCTTCCTGACCCTATATTTTGTCTCTTTGCTAGGTATGATAATATCTAAAACCATTGGATGTGTTTTTCTGTTTGCTGGAGGTCCATCTTTTTGTGCACCGTAGGAAGACTAGCTCGAATAGTTCCAGCAAATTCCAGGCTAGACATTACTCTACATGGTACTTATTATGCAGTTGCACATTGCCATTATGTAATTTCCATGGGAGCCGTTTTGCTTTATTTGCAGGATTTCACAATTGGGTGGGTAAAATCTCTGGTCCGCCATACCCTGACACTTTAGGCCAATTCCATTTTTGGATCATTTTTTTCAGTGCTGAGCACTTATGTATCTCCTCATTCTTAGTTCTGGATTGGGGGATGCATCAACATGAGCAATGACTTATAAACTTGTGCTTTAAATCCTCTATATTTGCCTTTCGTAGATAAACTTGTTTCTTACAATTATTATTCTCGAATTGTCTGATGATGTGCTGATGGATGCCTTATGCACCCTCACATGGAGTCTGCTGTTTGTTCCTGGAGACAAGGTACATGATTTAGTAATGCTTTAGAAATAGTTGAACTCTTTATGCACTTGTAATTTTTTTACCGTTGTTTCCTATAGCAGCTTTAATAGGATTTTCCAACTGTATATTGATTTGCAATTTAATGTGACATGGTGGTTTACATTTCTTCACTGAAAAGATCTCATAAATTTATAATTGATTTTCACTGCAGTTTCCTTTTATTGGCTTGTTTTACTTGCTTTGTCCAAATCAGTGAACCACTAACTCCATGCGAATGTATGCACCTTCTTTGGTTATGAAGGAAGTTTCTTCTCCTTATTTAAAAAGGGCAGCACATCAGTGAAGCTCCCACTATGCATGGTGTCTGGGGAATGGTCAGACCACTTTGGGTCTAACGTACATACCCTTACCTTGCAATTTTTGCAAGAGGGACCTCCAGGTTACACGGTGACAACTTTATCGTTTGCACCAAGGCTCTGCGTCATTTCTCATAAATCAGTTTGTTCCTCTGTATTCAAATGTATAAAAAAAAATAGGTAGAACAGCAGCATAATCTACCAGAAACATCCATTTATAGATCCCAACAAGCTTGAAATAAGTAGGAAATTCAATGAAAAAGTTGCTTCCTTTATTTCGCAAATATAATCATACATAGCGCTGATTTCCATTCAGAGCAATCAGAAATAAAGGGACATCATAGAATTACACCATGCCTCAAGGTACATCCACTGATATCTTTCAAAGTCAAATACTATATCTCACTCATGGAAGCTTGACTGTAGTTTCTGCTCTGCTAACTGATGGTGATGAATGTCTCTCTAGCACCCTTACCCACAAAGTGCTGCTATGGTTGTTGCAATCTGATTTCAAAAGTAAATAGTAAGGGATCCTTTTTACGGAAAGCTATGGCTATGAAGATTAAAGCTGCGCTTTTGGAATTCTAGGTTACCCCAATTTTGTCACTTTTTCTGGTTTTTCACTATATTCAGGCCTCGGTTGGCTTAACTGGAGATTTATGGGTGAATGTGAGCCATACACATCACATGTATTGTATGATTTGTGGCAACTGTTTGCTTGAGTCACATCACTTGCCCTGTAAACCTGACACCAAAGCATCATTTTTATTTAGCCAAAATATAGTTTAAATAATGCATAGTCCAACTTATTTTACACTGACTGATACTGCAGCACAACTCAGAGATCGAGATATGCAGACAGATGGCTTGATGTGGCTAAGTTGGTTGTACTCCCATAGGTTTTCTTTGGCTGTAAGTCGCATAGGGTTATGGATGAAATTAGGCGTTCATTAGATTTTTTTTTTATGGATAAGATTGTTGTAGTATATATGTTAGAATTATCCTTCATGGAATTATTTTATAAGATGGAAAAGTTCTTTCCTCTTTAATTAGTACCTTGTATTGTAGTTCTGTGTTTTCGTGGCCAGTGAGATCCACCTTCATATGCAGCTCTCTATTTTCCTGGTGCATGAGAGCTCCCTGAAATAAATTGAATTAGTGCTACTTGATGTGAAATCGGTGGAAAAGAGTTTTTGGGTAGGAGATTTCAAACTTCTGTAAAAACCTGTCTGTTAAGTTCTCTTATTTCTTCGATCAGAATTTGATCCTGCATGGGGAAACAATACAGCTATGTAAGTATGTATGCATGTGGTGCAGAATTCAATGGACTTGGAGCCAATAAGGGGTTGAGCAGGGATGCACAAAAAGGAAATTGGTCACACCTTTTTCGCACGAATACCCTTCAAGCTCATTTCCAATTTGTTTTCCAAATTCTGTAGTTCTTTCACACTGAGACCAGATAGTTCTTGTCCCATGAATTGCCTGCATATGTGGAATGAAGAAAAGAAGTCCACATTGTTGACTTGTGGTTCGATGCATTTTCAGACTCGTATTGATTGAAGTACCCTTGAACTTATCCAATAATTACCGTAAGTCTTGTCTTCGAAATCTTGAGTTGGGCATCATCTACTTAGCAATCTGTTATATCTCAGTGCACATTTTGCATCTCGTGATATTGGTGCATGTTTTCGACCAAAAAAAAAAAAAGAAATTGGTTCAAGTGACAACTTATTTTTTTTCATATCCTCATTTCAGTAAGATAGAATTCTCAGGAACGGGGCATTATCCATCTATAGTTTGCACTCTTTCATTTCACGTCAACCTGCGTCCATTCTTCTTAGCAGTCAAACATCGGTCACACGAGTCTATGCCAGCCTCCTGTTATTCTAGCAAGACCACTAGATGAAACACTTTTGTCGCTGCTCTTAATTCTGTTTTCTTAAGCATAAGAGACGTGCCACTTAAAAAATTTTCCTCAGGCATATGGGATGTTATACCTGTGACATTCTTGCAAATGCTGCAGTTGTTGCTTCAGGCGTGCTACCTCCAGTTGCCAGAACTAGTGAAAATAAACAGGAAATCATTCTTCTTAGTGTGATACAAATGATCACAGGAGCATGTAGATTTAATTATGTAAAAATCCATCTGTCGTATGAATAGAACACTTAAATCGAAGAACCCTTACTAATGCATCGAGGACAGATGACTTCGAATGTAACTAGCACAAATGATGTGGAGTAACTCATATAGGAAAAGGCAACACATGAATGGGACGTGATAATGGGTTGCTAGATGAGTTGCTAGAAGATCAAGACGTATTAGCTAAATGGAGAAATATCTCTTCTGATACAAGAAAGCTAACAAGAATAACTCGAGTGTTACCTTGACTTCTGTAGCTGGATTGAGAAGTTGATATTGTTCCTCTTTTAGCTTTTCGTAACGTTCAACTACAGAAGTCACGCTGTCAAGAACCAAAAAAACAGTAAAGTAACATAATACTCGCTGAAACTTATGATGCGTTGTTATATTATTGCTACGGCTACATGCAAACCATAAGAATGCAACATTACAGAGCTGAAGTATTTCTGGAATGTTATGTGGCCTACCAAAAGCTTCCGCCAAGATTTGATCATTTATTGGAATTCCTACTTTCTTGTCAAAATCCATATTTCTCATCTGTTCATCTACTTAATCTATGTTTTTGTCCACAGCTATTAGCAATGATATCTTCTGCAGCTTTACCTTTTTCCTTTGGCTAGGTTCATGGGAGAGTTTGACAGCTGAATGCAATGTCAAAGAAAACATTGGATCATGCCGCAGAACATTTTCGACTGCCTAAGTGTCCTAATGAAGAACCAACATGGTCAAACTTTTGATGTCATATTCAATTCATTAAAAAAAAATTGGCTTGACATGTGACAACAATTACTAATTACGGATTAACTCGGTTTAGCCGGGCTGGCAGAATGGAAATATGTCGGTCACTCGAGCCATGGCATCCCATTTATGCAATAAACCTTATATTGTGAATATGTTTACTATTAATTGATCAGTTGGTTTCTGTTATGGAGTAATCTCCTAAACTAATATTTTGCCACTAAATCTCCATCTAACAGCTCAATGTTATGTCTAAGGTCGATCAAGCAAGTGAATGGCTTCTCAGCCTCTTGCTTAAAAGAGGCATATTAAAGCACTACACTAGCTGCATGCTCGGCTATAAAAGATAAGCTGCAAAGGCAGCTTCTGCACGAATTATGTTGAACTTTTCCAAGCACATTAAAACGCAAGAATTGTTGCTGCACTTGGTCTGTAAGGATGACACACTGACACATAGTGTTCCATAGCGACACCCATGGGCAACCCCTTGCCTAACGCAAAGTAAACTGGATCTCCATGAACGATGAATATGAATATGACCCGTTTATTTAATGATCCGATCTTAATATGCATCATCACATTAGCTCAGTATAGCGTTAGGAATTACCGATTGAAACAATAAAAAAAAGATCTGTGATTTTTCAAAAATCACAGACCACAGTCAAGGAACGTAATGAAAAATAATGAAAGAGGAACGTCCTAATGGAACAACTAAGTTGTAAAAAAATATCCATGAGCACTTCAAGATCAACCCTACAACTATTTCATCTTCTACATGCTTTTTTTAGTTTAAGTTCATCAAACCCTTCGTCATGGCGCTACTTCAGCTTTTTTAAAAGCAGCAAACAACATGCTCCAAAGAACCACCAAGGAGGGACTTAGTTGGAGTCTGTCATTGAACTCATTATCAGAGCTATGATGCATATGAAACTTACTCTATCTAACAATCTCTCAAGAGAAGACCTTGTGTGTACAAAGCATGATAAAGCAAGACTTAGTCATAACAAGAGGTTATCGAGTTTGCATGCTTTTTCCAGATTTATTAACCATTCTATTCCAGTTAGGAATCAAATACTTATGTTGTATTATGCAGACTAGTGTAAGGTTATTAAGACGTGAAAGGTATATGTTCCTCACATGGATCTGTCATCCTTCTCACAAAACCATGAGTAGTTCTAGGGTTCAATATCTTACAATGAGTGGACAACATCACTTGATAAGGCACAAATTTATAGAGCTGAAATATGATGCAACCGAATGCGACTTACCTTGGAACCAGCACACTTTTGCATGTTTTGACCCATTATTATTGTTTTAACAAATTATCATCACATTAATATTTTTTTTAATTAAATGAAATGACACGAAGAACCTGACATAAAGGCAGTGACACAAGTTGGCGGTATAGTGTTCTGTGTTCTTACAACTTGATGAAATTGTCCAATTAGTCATTAATTATTTTACGAATGTCAATCAAGTCCTAACTTTCCATTTTTCCAATTTAGTCATAAACATTTGCGCAAAATTCCAATATAGTCATTCCAGTAATACATTGGAATTTCGCGCAAAAGTTAAGGACTAAATTGGCAAGAGAATTTTAGGACTAAAATGACATTCGTACCATAGGTTTAGGATTGGTTAGGCAATTTCCTCCATAAAACTTCAATGCAAAATCTTAAGATATTTCTGCTAATTCCTATAGTCAGTAAGTGATGTGAAAAATCCGAAGTTAAACTAGTTATTTCACTTCCATCCATTCAAAAAGAATAAAACTAGTTCAATATGAGTTCATTTATCCTTTTACTATTCAAAAGAGAACAAAAAACTGGGTCAATGTGATAGTCCTACACGCCCATACACCCCTCTCCAATACCAGTAGGGCAGTACCACCGCGTCGGATGCTTGATGCTAGAACTTATTCTATCATAATGTATTTAATGAAAGTTATGCATCTTTGGGAGGGTTGAACAATACTAAAGATAGTAGAAGTTACATCTTTTATCAATGGTTTAGCATGAAGAAATTCATCGAGGCTGTAAGACAGATGAAAATGGAGAAGCAGTCAGACATGACCATATGTCGAGAGAAGAGCGGAAGGTCTTGGGATTTCAAAGCAATAGGCCTATCTTCTTCCTAAAGTCATTTGGATAAAACCTTGAAAATTAAGAAAACTTTGGACGAGTGGATCAATGAAATAGCAGAAAGACAGTTATTAAGGCCATTAAAAAAATGAATGGAAAAGCAGTCAATTTTATGACTCTATGTCAACAGAAGAGCAAAGGTTTTGGAATTTATAAGAGATAGGGATATTCCCGTTGGAAAGTTTATGAATAAGATCAAGAGAGCAGAGAAGATGAGAAAAATTGCACAATCATCCCTATATCTATTGAACAAAAACCAATCGATTCTTATACATTTGATTGAACCAATGTAGTTTTAAGCATTTGAGTGACAATACAATCAAGTCCTCTAGGCTAAATCTTGATTGATTAATCTGACGTGATAGTCCAGTTATCACCGACCATCCGATATGTAATGGCAATGGCCTGACATGAACCTGACACAAACTAATTTTCAATGAAAAGACGCCGTTTTTTATTAGATAAACGGCATCGTTCCTTGGAGCCCTCCAACTGAAGGAACCATTATACTAAATGTTAATGCAACCACTTGCTATGGTTCTTCTGGCCAAATTGTTTTGGTGGGTATTGCAGTGGTAACTCAAGATGCTAATGGGGAACTAGATGCCTTGGGCAAAGTGTTTATGCGGGCTCTATCATTCAAGCTGAGGGCAAGACTGGAATTGGGGTTTCTCGAGGGAATTAGGTTCGAGCATGAGGGATTGATTTGGCGATTTGGAGGCTGATTTCGGGCTATTATACAAGACCAAGAAATGATGCCGTTTATCTAAGCAAAAATGGCATCGTTTTGTTGAAAAGCAGACCACGTCATGCCAACGCCGCTACATTTAGGACAAATAGCTATGATCGGAATGCCAGGAAAAGTGTCAAAAAAGTCCTAAAACTTTTACATTGATGCCAATTTAGTCCTAGATCTTTTTTTGATACCAATTCAGTCATAAAATTTTTGTATTTGTGCCAATTCAGTCGTAAACATTTTGCATTGATGCCAATTCAGTTCGAAATATTTTGCATTTATGCCAATTTAGTCCTTCGACATGTAAATAGCTATTAGCTGAATGGATTGAATTGACACAAATGCAAAAGATTTAAGACTGAATTGGCACAAAAAAAAGGTTTAGGACTGAATTTACACCAATTCAAAAGGTTTAAGACTGAATTGGAACCAATACAAAAAATTTAGAACTGAATTGGCACAAAAAAAATGTTTAGGACTAAATTGGCACCAATGCAAAAAGTTTCCAATGGAAAAAGTTTAGAATTGAATTGGCACCAAAAAAAGGTTTAAAACTAAATTGGCACAAATACAAAAGGTTTAGGATTTTTTTGACACTTTTCTCTCGGAATGCCACAATTAGATCAATCAAGTGAAACTTGGCTAAGAAGACTTGATTGCATTTCTATCAAAGGTTTAGCACCACATTGGTTCAATTAAAAGGTTTAGGACTTGATTGATTTTCGTAAATAAGTTTATAACTAATTGTGAAATTTTCCTTTGAAAATGTTATAAGGGATGTCAAGAATTTTGTTACCTATAAGGAGATTGAATCATCATGTCACAAAATGAAGTCAAGACATTAAGCATTCATTGAGCATATGTTCAAGCAAGAAGCATGAATGAATTTAGTTTTCTATGGAGAAGGATCAATATGATGAGAAGGAATAGGATATTTTCGAGAAGCTTAGAGGATCAACATAAGGATTTGTCAACAGTTCTAGATAGATATGGATTGAGCAAATGTGTCACCCTAGATGTCATCAAAGGGTTTTTGAGAAGAGAGATGTATATGCTGTACTGTACATATAAACTACTGTGATCATGTACGACCGAAGTTCTGACTTCCAAAAGTGACTTGATTGCCTAGCAGCAGTAAGGAGATATCAAGGTTGTGCTTTAATATGCAAGATGGGCAACTATTGCTTCTATCAATCATATCTTTGGAATTCGAACAATTTTTCCTTTTATCAAGGTTATGTTTCCATGTGTATGATAGATAATTATTGCTTCTATCAATTTTGTTCTAAGAAATAGCAATTGTTTGCAGCTTGTTATAATTTTTGTCATTTCTTGGCAATATGGAATCATTTATGTTTCATGTTTCAATATATAGTCATCTTCGAAGCGTACCCTAAATTCTAAGTACCTCTGCCTCTTAAACATTATAGATAAATCTAAATCTGATGATGATTTAGTGCTGTTGATTACATGTCAACATCCAAAAAATATTCCAACATATAATCTAGAATTAGAGAAGGCTCTCACTAACTAAGTGTGCCAAGTACACCCTTAGAAAACAAGTTAAAGTATATGATGATAATAAGAACATATATGGTGATCGTTTCTAAAAGGAAAACAATTGACATCAAATAGAAAAAAATTTAACGGCCTTAGTGTACTATCTTGCAAGTAACAAAAATTTATGATGGTAACAAGAATTGTGAATAAAACCTATGCTTGAAAGTTTCATTCTCTGTTAGATGTATAAGTAAAGATCCAAGATAGTTCGAAAACACACCATAGGAAGAACAATAATATGATTAATATGATTTTTTTTTCTCCTTGGTAATGTGATATATTGCTGTGTTGGACCCATTAATGTATGCTCCCGGACCAAATCTCTATCGTTGATTCAGTTGAAGGCAGGCAATCATTCATGATCAAAGTAAGGAAGCCGATCAAGAACTGTACCCATAGTCAAAATTAATCTTTGTATATTTATTCCAAGAAGAGAGATCAAAACATCATGCTCTCCTTTTAACTCCGTAGTGCACTAAAACAAATAGTGAACTAAGGGATTCATCGTGGGTGGCGATAATAAAAGAGAACTTTTCCTTACTAAAACCGCTCACCATAAACACGACTGATGCAATCTAAGCCAAATTATGCAAAGCAAAGAGACAGATTACTTTGGTTTTAGCAATGAATGACATGTCTTTTGAAGGGATACCGAAGGAAGACAGTCTTTTTATGCCAATTGCACCGAAAAGATCCATTCATTTTTCTTCTCGTAAAAAATACATGACATGAATAGATATACATGAAAGCAGGCAATGATTATTGGCAACGTGTTTGCCAGCCAAGCCCTTCTAAAATTTCTCGAGCAAAGAAGCAATACAACAAAAGACGGGAAGATGTAAAACTGCAAAAATAGAATGAATGTCATCAGGCATATGCAGGTGAAAGCAGGAAACGCAAAATCAACTGAGTTTGCACAATGCAATTACGCTGCCGATAATTGATCTGAAAAGTCCAACTATTGACACCGATTCATCAGCTGAACTGTACTAGGGGAAAAGAAAGGCAGCCAAAGAAAAGCTAAGAAAACAGGCAGCCAAAGAAAAGCTAAGAAACCAAAGATGTGAGGGCCAAAACAAGAAAAGAAAGTGTGTATAACAAAATTAAGACTCTTAGTGACCAAGATTAGAGCGAGAGAGAGAGGGAGAGAGGGGGGAGTGATGGTATCTAACCTAGTGCTTGCATATTCAAAGAGCTTGCCAGTGCTGGAGAAAATAATGAGCCCGACCTCAGCATCGCACAGAATCGAGAGCTCTCTCGCTTTCTTGAGCAATCCATTTCTCCGCTTCGAGAATGTTACTTGACGACTTGTCGTATTGTCGATCCTCCTTATCACGATCTTCCCTCTCCCCATCTTGATTACCAGCACCCACCTCTCTAATCCCAGTGACAATAGCTCTAGGGTTTCCTTATCACTCCAATTATCTGTCAAATCAACCATGAGTAGAGTAAAAAAAGCAAAGGAAAGAAGCTCTCCGTCACCTATACCCTCAAGAGACCAAGAAAACATACGGGGAAAGAAACCGCTACAAGTGCGAAAAAGCGAACAAGAAAAGTATATTCAAGATCGATAGATACGGTCGATTCTTGAGAAACGAGCATCGCGACACAAACGAATTCAAAGTAATAGCAAGAACAAGCTAGAAGAAGCTTTACTCGTTTGGAGGTAAACCCGGCTAATTCAGCTTTTTCTGGAAACACTTACGGGGGATTTATAAGTAAACTAAAGTGTAGAGAGAGAGAGAGAGAGAGAGAGAGAGAGAGAGAGAGAGAGAGTTTTCAATTCTGGAGAGAGAGAGAGAGAGAGAGAGTTTTCAATTCTGGGTCAAGAAAAAACCGCTCATTTGCAAGAAACATGGAGCGGCTCTCCGCTTATAAAAACCGCCTAGTGGGTTTTTAGCGTGGAGATCAGGGTTTCAGCGGAAGGCCCACGCTCGGGAGTGTCGGAGTTCCCGGTTACTCGCCCTGTCGAGGCAGTAATAAGTCTAGCCTAGCCAAGACAGGATCAGGGTGTTGTCCGAGCTCGGACAAACAGATCTCTGTCCGCAAATGGAAGCCACTGGGCGGCGAGTAAATAAAGCTCGTACTCGAGCGAGTGCGACCCATGGCGGAGGGCCCTGGATTCGTGGGGACGTCGAAATAGGAAGTTCTGGTGACGTGTCGATGGCGACCGGCATCTTTCTTTGGCAGAGCTAATAGATCGCTGGCTGATACATCAAGCTCGAAGGGAAGCCAAAGGATACTGTTTATCCCTCCCTTTCTTTTTTGTGTTGGTGCCTTGCCCTACCTTCTCTTCTTGTGACAAATGTCGCCGGGATTTGGCGAACGCATGTCACCAATCACCACTTACAAAATCGAATTCTTAACATATTTTATGAGCTTTGGATCAAGATGCTATCCAATAATTTCTTCTCGTGCAATTGACTTTTAAGATTGTTAAGTAAAATTTCCTTATCGAGGTGAATCGAATATAGTAATTACATTCGTCATTTCCTCGTGAATTATGTTATGTATGGTTTTTGCTACGAGGGTTTGCCGGATTTGAACCCTTCAACGTACTAATTGCCAAGCTCGTTATGAAAATGGTTTGTCACAACTTTGAATTCTTGTAAAGGCAATACTTTCTACGGCCATGTTATTACAAAACAGTGATAATGATATTACAAGGTGATAGGTAGACCATCATGACCAAATGGGGAATCAATCGGATACTCCAATAGGCTCGGACACCCAATTTTATATTTAGGAATAAAAAAAATGAGTGGCAATAGTTTGCCTGTAGTTATTAAGAACTATAGGGGTTATCCATTTCCCCAAATATTAGGCTAACAATGTTATTAATCACAAGCTTGGCCTTTCGGAAAGTATTTTATTTAAAGCTTAGTGTAATCGATAACAACATTGCCCTAGTAATATGCATCCAAATCAAATTTGCATTTGGATTCTTTAAAACAGTCTCCCACATTGGCTTGTTCACGCGTCACTAAGACAAATGATGTATTCGATGTACGAAATACTTAATTCTCAACTTCAAACTTCAAATGAAGAGTTTCTAGATTATTAATGCGACTGCTAAAAAATCCACTAAAAAAATGAAAGGAAAAACAAGGCTAGGTCCCGAATGTAGGGCGTGCTTTAACAAGTGAAGTTTTCCCCCAAAGAGGCAATTAAATAACTCAAAGAGGCATCCCTCTTGATATTGAAGAATAATAAACCCAAACCAAAGTCGATGCTTACCACTATAGAAAGTGACTCTTGCCTTAGGGACCTTTATCCCACTATTACATAGTTTTGACTAAATAAAGAAGATAGGCTAAGATAGCTACATGCTTTGGATTTTTGCGAGTACAAGGGGGGAATAAAGAAGAAAGCATTATGCAACTAAAAAACCCTAGTTTAGCACTACTTGTTGCTTTCCTATTGCTGGTCAGTTTGGTTGGGGGTTGCAACTGTCAACCATCAGGTCCACCCAAAGTGAAATCAAGAAAACGTGTCAATCTTCACTACCACTTGATACTGTGAACCTCAACACTCGCTAAAACTATAATAAAGATAGAAGGGTCTCTTCCCACTGGCTATTGAGATGCATAAGCAAATCATACTTCTGATATCAGTTCCCTAGATTATAGGCGAAGCCCATGTGTTGGGTCATATGATTTTTACTTTGCCAATTAGGGAAAGTCTCAGATCTGAACAGTGCGAGCTGGCTTCCAAGCTAACCATCCACGCTTATTTGCGGATCGAAGGAATAAAGATCTTTACTATGTGGAAACAGAGTCAACTAGCTAATGAAAAGGAAAGGAAGGATATAAAGAAAAAAAATTAGGTAAAAGTGGTCCAGCGCTTAAAATCATTTAATTCATGTTTGGTTGTATTTTGGCTATATATATTGTAGAATCTTAATTAACTTTTTTCACAATTTATATATAATTTATGCACCTTTCGTTAGGTAAGAAGGACCTTATCTGCTACAAATCAAGAGGTTAAATGCAAACAAAATCGTGACGTCAAATATCTTATGGAAGCTGCTAGATAGGGTAGAGTTCTAATTCGAAACATACAGTTCATGGATGTTGTTTAGATTATTAGGGTTTGTGATAAACACACTGCCCTTACTAAATTTTGTAGAAGGAAATAATATTGTTAAACGAAGAACCGTGTTGGAGATATCAAATCTAGATACTCATAGAATTCTTTTTATGATACAATTATGTGTTAATCGTGAATCTTATTTAGAATGCTTATCTCAAGATTTTGAGGATGAACTTCCAATCTTGGGGAAAAGTGCCAAAAAATTCATAAACCTTTTGCATTTGTACCAATTTAGTCCTAAACCTTTTTTTTGTGTCAATTCAGTCCTAAACCTTTTGCATTGGTACCAATTCAGTCGTAAACCTTTTTGTCTTTGTGCCAATTCACTCCTTCTAGCCAATTTTGATCAGATTTTGCTGATGTGGATGCCAGCCGATGACCGGAGCTGACGTGGACAACTTTTAATAATTTTTAAATATTTTTTTGAATTTTTCTTTATTCTTTTATTCTTTTCTTTTCTTTTTTTCCTCTCTCCTTTCTGCAGTCGGTTGCCGGACCAGCGATCGACCAGAGGCCAGCGAGGTCGACCTCGCCGGTGGCTGGGCGAGGCTCACTTTCGCCGTTGCTAGCGAGGGTAAGCCCCGCCAGCCTCTAGCCAGTCGCCAGTCTGGTGACTGATAGAAGGAAAGAGGGAGAGGAGGGAAAAAAAAAGAATAAATAAACAAATAAATAAAAATTTAAAAAATATTAAAATTTATCAACGTCAGTACCGGTAATCGGCCGCTGGCCGGCCGATATCCACATCAGCAAAATTCAACCAAAATTGGGCGAATAACTAAATTGGCACAAAGACAAAAACGTTTATGACTGAATTGGCACTAAAAAAAGATTTAGGATTAAATTGGCATCAATACAAAAGATTTAGGACTGAATTGGTACCAATACAAAATATTTATAACTGAATTGGCATAATTATAAAAGGTTTAGGACTTTTTTGGCACTTTTCCCTTCAATCTTGCCTGGAGCTTATAAGTACATAACTACATTGTGGTAAACCTATTCAACCATCCGTTGCACGAAAAGGAAAACTACTAACCTACTCTCATATGAGCAAGTAACGAATGGAATGTTTCCATGACATTAACCCTAAGACACATGAACTTTTCACAGCTCAAAAGGGTACTCTCAGACATCCTAAAAAATTATCTAATTCAAGTAACAAAACCAAGATTAGTGCAACCAAATGAATTCACGGCCCAGAGCCGACAGATATCATCAACTCCCACAATCTCTCTGACAATGGTTACCCAGAAAGCAAATTCAACTCTTAATCCCAGAATAGACTAAAAACAGGATGTACGTGAAGTGCAAAAGTTTTCATGAAATTTATGCTATTTTTTACGTAATGCCTTACGCACTTCATCACAACCTATCTCAGTATGGGAACATTTGTACAGCAGACCACGACAATGCGAGTGATCTCAGCTTTCTTGCATTAAACTATGTTCATCCCTCTACTTTATTTAGTACAATTGTACCATCCCACACTCCACAAATCTTTATTCTATTTGGGAATTAGCGTCTAAAATAAGTTGTGATTGGTGGAAACCCATGTGAACAAGATTCTGCAGATAAGTAGAGAGATACGGTATTCATTCTACGACATTAGTGTACAATTTAAGATGCAAAACCTAGGATTTTGGAAACATACAAAAAAAAAACCCTCCAGAGATTTGTGAATATTTTACGTCCTAAAGAACCTTGGACACAAGTGCCAAATGGCCAAGTGTCAGTCATCAAGAAATCATGCAACTCCCCGGGACCAACCAAAAGTACAAAAGCGACTGCCTTCGATTGTATAATTTATTGGAGAATCGTTATCCCAACAGTGGCTGGACATATATTCAATTCTTTTCCAAGTCATGCCATCAATATCAAACCTTGGCAGTTTAGATTATCAATAAGCAATGGGACCTGACCCTTGAATACATTACTTCTCGGGAATGTGATTCTCGTAGGACTTTTATTTGGTGTATTGACGATGTAGAAAAATCCGTTGACAGTATGGCGAAGATATAGTAATATGTGTATAGTTTTTAATTTCGATTAATTACTTCTATTCATCTATATCGGTTGTGCTTTTACTAAAAGTGCTTCTTTTTTGAAGTTTTGATTGGATCTCCAATCGGGGAAAGACACCAAAAAAGCCTTAAATTTATTGTGCTCGTACCAATTCAGTTATAACCTTTTAATTAGACTAATTTATTCATAAATCTTTTGCATGTATGAAATCGTTATGTGGACACTGACCGTGGCATGAATGGCGCTAACATGGATTTTTTAAAAAAAATTTGATTTTTTTATAATTGTCTTTTTTCCTTTCTTTTTTCTTTTTCTTTTCTTTTTGCCAGTGGCCAATGGCCGATCACCGGCCACAGGCCATGGTTAGCAAGGGCTAGCGCCAGTGAGGGCTAGCGCCAGTGAGGGCTCCCCTCGTCTAGGCCAAGGCGACATCACCTGGGCGAGAGCTGGCCTCACCTAGGCTAGTGAGGCCGACCTTGGGTTTTTTTATTACTTTCTTTTTTGTCCTTTCTTTTTTTCTTTTCCTTTTCCCTAGCCACTAGCCACAGTTAAGGCCCGACGAGGGCTAGCCTCACCTAGGCTAAGATCCCCCTTGCCGAGCCTTGTCTGGGCAAAGGCTCCCCCTGTCAGATTTGGCGAGGCCAGCCCTTGCCCAAGCCAGGGCGGCCTCGTCGAGCCTTGCCTAGGTGAGGGTGAGCACCACTGGTGAGGTCGACCCTCGCCTAGGCTAGGGCGGCCTCACCCTCGCTCAAGTGACGTCCAATGAGGCCAACCTTTATCCAGGTGACGCCCGGTGAGGCTACCCTAGCCTAGGCAAGGGTTAGCCTCGCCAAATCTAGTAAGGGGAGCCCTCGCTGGCACTCGCCCTCACGCAAGCGAGGCCAACCCTTGCCAATCATGACTTTGTGACCGGTGGGTAACAACCGGCCACTGGCAAAAAGAAAAGGAAAAGAAAAAATAAGGGAAAAATAGAAATTATAAAAAAATTTCACATTAGCATCAACCGTCTTACGTAAGATGATCAACGTCAACGTCAGCAATTTGTGATCCAATTGGTCGGATAGACTCAATTAGCATAAATGCAAAAGATTTATGATCAAATTATTCTAATTGAAAAGTTTAAAACTGAATTAGTACCAATACAATCGAAGACTATTTTTTGTACTTTTGCCCTTCGATTGAGGTAAAGAGAAAGTATCACGGGTGTTCAATACAGTTTGTTGACTTGTCTTTGTTGACTTTTACTAGATTGGTCAAAATTTACTACCTTGAATGTATCAATCCTTGGCAACATACAAGATCTAGGCAAGAATGACCCGCTATCTAGGAGGGCCTATAATTAATTCCTAGTTTGACTCATAGTGATCTGAAAAAAGGCAATTCACACACTTTCTTGCAAATACGTCCTTGCTGGATTGACCTAAGATACAATGTCTTCCATTGTTACTAACTTTAGTGCCGAATTATGTATGACCTTTTAAGTCTAAGTCTAACAGCAAGGATGGTCTACTTTTTACTACATACAAGGAGTTTATGAACTTGATAAACTCAAGTTGACATAGGAAAAGATACTAAAACCAGTAGAAAAGAACTTTATCTCGGGATCGCTCGGTCTTTGTTACACTTGTGATTAGTATGTAGAGAGATTACGCGGTTTGTAAACAATATAAAGACTTATAAACCCTACAGAATATAAGCTACATCAAAGATGGCAGACTCGCCACTAGTTTTAAGCCTCTTTGCTTTCTCCATTTTCGAAAACCAAGGAACTTCTAAACAAGAACCTGAAAGGTGTAGTATTTCACTTATGGAAGCAGCTGTCTCTATTTGACCCCAACATCTAAAAAGACATATGTGGCATTGATCAATAGGTCTGCTTTTCACACTCAGAGATTCTCATCCTGAATTTACAACATTTGAGTTCGAAGTTTCATAAGTTATAATAGCAAGTGGATTCAATGTCGGTAAGTACGAGGATTATTCATGAGGACAGATCGAAAATCTTATTTTGAAGAATTGGCAAGCTGTAAAGGGTCTTTCTTGAGTGATGTTTCCCATTATAAAAACCATACTCATTTTCTGCATTTTTAAAACCGAGGCTGTCTCTCTCTCTCTCTCATGAGTCAAGCTAATGCTTTTTATTCCTAAGAAACTTTGTACTTTGTGACCACTCAAAACTATTTCACCTTTTGCGAAAATTCCTAATGAAGCATGAATATATAATTGCAAGTGAAACCCCGCCCTTTCTTCCCCTCTCAAATCTCATAGTACGCGCCTCTCTCACCTAGACAAATCTCTATAATTGGTCTCGATGTTATAAATTCGTGGATACATCGTACAACTCTCACGAGCTTAGATAGCGCGAAATACGCGCTTTACAGATAAAGATCAAACCTGCCGAATACTCGAGCCCTTTCAAATAATAAATTACTCATCAGTGGAGCTTCATCGTTTCACGATATGATGGACACGAGAGAGAAACTAAATAAAATAATCAAAAATTTGTCATTAGGAAGGAGTGGTGCACCAAAAAAATCTTTGGAGTGACTTTCATGCTCTCAAGCGGGCTTTGAGAATTAGGTTATTTATCTCCTCTTGTTCATTAGTCTCTAAGGATAGGTAGACGTTAGTTGTCCCACTGTTACATCTCTGTATTTTTTTTTTTCCCCAATGAGCTGTTACCATACCTGAAGCTCAGCTTTCTGGGATCCTTCTGTGAGAGAACTCTGCAACATCTTTTCTTTGTTCCTAAAGAAAGGCCAGAAAAAAAGTTCAGAGTTCAAGAGACGGGTGTCGGTCTACCTGCACCAGATAACCCCATACTGGTCTGGTACACCAGTACTAGTCAATGGCAATATACGAGCAGCGTGCTTTGTGAGTCGTTCAAGAAGAGGAAATCGGTTTGGTTGAGTGATATTTTATCGGATCTGCATCTTTCCAATCCGAGGCATATTCGGCCTGCACAGTTCTGCATTGGGCTGGTGTATTATATGGGATCACTCCTATTTCGAGGTAGATCTTCCCAAATGTCTTTACAGAGTGCGTGTAGTAATAGTTTGATTTTCCTTTTTGTCTTGTTCCTCTAACAGGATCTCTATGCCCATGTGAGGAGTCGTCTCAATATTAGAACTTCCTCAGTTTCAGGTGGGCTACGTAAGATCATCTTCTTCAGCCCATGATTCACTACGGAGAGTAAGGGTGCGTATGAAATCCATTCTAGAGCAGAAGTTTTGCTTCAAAATGCATTTCGAAACAAAAATGTGCTTGTTAAAAGATTTTTAGAATGCATTCTGGAATAAAAATACGTTTGTTAAAAATACTTGATTTCAGAATACATTTTTTATTTCAAAATGAGTTTTGGGCAAGAAAAAGAAAAGCTACTTTTTATAGCTTTTTGATTCCAGAATGCATTCTCCTTATTTTCTCTCTTTTTCGTGACCTTTACAACATATTTTGAGATCTCACTAATTTTTTTTTCAGAAAATGCATAAAAATTGAAAAATTCCAGAAAAATTCATAAAAATTTCCAGAAAAAAAAGGTCATATTTCAAGAAAATAGGAAATTTGATGAATTTTTTTCAAAAAATATAAAAAAAAAATCAAAAATTTCAAAACTTCACAAAATGGTTTAGAATACCTTTGGACACCAACTTTAAGTGAAATTTTATTTTTTTGAGTTGCCCAAAAAATCAAAAAATAAAAAGTTTCAAAACTTCACAAAATGGATTAGAATACCTTTAGGGACCAACTTTGAATGAAATTTAATTTTTTTGAGGTGCTCAAAAAAATCAAAAAATAAAAATTTTAAAATTTCATAAAATGGCTTAGAATACCTTTGGGCACTAACCTTGAGTGAAATTTAATTTTTTCGAGATACCCAAAAAATCAAAAAATAAAAATCTTCAAAACTTCACAAAATAGCTTATAATACCTTTGGGCACCCACTTTTGTGAAATTTAATTTTTTTGAGGTGCCCAAAAAAATCAACAAATCAAAATAGATTTACGTTTCAAAAATTAATTTATAGAGCAGAATTAGTTATGTTTTATCAAACAGATTTCTCCTCCAAAAATCAATTTCTAACAAGAATTCCGGGAATCAATTTCTGGCAAGAATTTGATTTCTGGAGCAGAATGGTTACCATTCGCGCCCTAAACCTACGAAAATGAATTGTTGCCCAAGCAAGATTGACCGTGACACTTAAGATCAAGGCCGAATATAAGCCCCATTCACTTCGATCACATCAGAGTTCCTAGTTCAATTCGACCGATAAAATTTGCACGGAAAAATTACCAAAAAAGTGTTAAACCTATAGTGCTTATGTCAATTAAGTCTTAAACCTTTTAATTGTGTCAATTTAATCATAAACATTTTTTCATATTTTGTCAATTGAGTCTATCCGGCCGATTTTGATCGGAAATTTTTAATATGAACGCCGGCCATCCTACGTGGCACTGCCAATGCTAACGTGAACATATTTTAATTATTTTTTTATTTTTTTATAATTTTTATGGATTTTTTTATTTTTTATTTTCTTTCCTTTACTTTTTTTTTGGGACTAAGTCCCGGCTAGCCCTTGCCAGATATGGATGACGACCCTTGCCTGAGTATATCCTTTGACTTTTCCAAGCGGTACAATGGACTCCTTTTGAAAGCCGCGCACAAAAGATTTATTGCCGAATAGTGGAGGGACTTCTTGAAGTCGCACAAAGAATTCTCCGAATACAGTGAATTTGTGCTATGAATTTTACACCCAATTGAGTAATTTATTTATGAACACTTCAAATTTGAGTGTAATTTAAGTGTGAAAAACACTTAGAGCATATGAGCGATTATAATTCTAATTCTTTGATTATCGAGGATTATTTCCTACTGACTCTCTTCGTAGAATCAAACACTCACACCGAATCATGTAAATCTCTTGTGTCATTAGATTTCTTATTTATTTCTCTAGTGATTTCGCATTAATTTAGATGCAAGATCCTGTCAATTTCCTCGTTAATTTTACAACAAACCATTCGGAGTCTTCCACTAGCAATGCCAATCCTAGAGCTCAACAGTCCTATTCCTTGAAAAGTGCAAAATGTGCAGAAAGAGAGAAAAGACCAAGAAAAATAATCAAATTGAGCATCGAGGTCTTGCTCATACAAATAAGAGCGCCGACAACGATTCTTCCCCCATCGAGTTCAAACAAACGATAACAAGTCGGATAAAACGAGGAAAAGACAATCGTTGTCTATAATTCGACGGGCTATACTATTCACTCGAAATATTTTGACATGACGAGAACAAGAAAAATTTGCTTGGCCGTCCCTCTTTTCATTCCTTTTCTTTTGGTGGGGAGTTCGATAAAAGGGCAGGGACCTTAGTGCAAGATGGCAACTTCTTGTCATATTCATGATTGGTATTGACGCGTTATTATGATTAATTGATTATCACTAGGATTATTTATATCTAAATTTACACCTTGAACCACCAGCTGGACTTTTCTTCTTGTTTGAAGGCTGAGGATCGATCCTAAAAAGAATACTTGCTCGTGCTATTAAGCAGCACTGAATTCGTTGCGTTATCAAGTGGAACTAGTTGGCGAATTTATGACACTTCATATGTATTCAGTGAAGGGACGTATTGAGAACTGAAACAGAAAGATCACGCAGAAATCACAGAAAAAGACGATGTACGAATTTACGCAGGTTCACTCTTTGAATAGGGCTACGTCCTGCAAAGAGATTTCACTGTATTTTCGGTTTACAACCAGTCAACTCGTTACAATGATCAGAAAAACGAGTAAAATATATATATGCCCCAAACGGGCTCAAAACCTAAACCTATATAAAATCTCTTAATCTCGCACCATACAGGCCAGCCCAAACCCGTTGAGGTTTCGAGGGCAACAGCCCCCGCCCGCTCACCGGCGAGCGGGACAGCGGTCCGCTGACCGAGCAGCGGAACCCCCGTTGGGGGGTGCTGCCCCCGAACCCCCGCCCGCTGAGCGGGCAGCGGGCACCCGTATTGGGGGCACTATTCCCGAACCCCCACATTTCGAACGCATGGGTCACATGTCGTCGGACAACACTTCAATTTTCCTAAACTCACGTGGGCGTACTCGGTGTGAGAAACAAGAGTCCCCGAAGTATTCGCCAACTCCAATATTTAGGAAATCATGCAAGCTCATCACAAACCCTAGAAATGGTGTCTGGTGCCCTGCACATTAGAAAATTTGTACCTTCTTCCTACTTCTTCTTTATCCCATCTCCCTTACGGGATATCTTTATAATTTGTACAGATTATCTCTCTATTATATTCAACTTTATTTTATCTTAGATAGGAACCAAACAAAGGATATTTTGTCCTATTCTATAATTTTATCTTGACCACCAAACGTAGCTTAAAAGAAAAGTGTTTGATTCTGGATCTCAATGTACAATTGTTGATATGATTTCCACTTTATAAAGATATTACAAACTGTTACACTTTGTAAGGAAATAATACAGCAATGAAAAATAATAAATGAAGGATTATGTTATAAGAGTTGTCAATCCTTTAATTATAGCATCTCCATATTTTTCTCCATCGATTGAAAAATCAATGCCTCTATTTGTATCACAATGCACGTCGCTATTGACGTTGCTGAGCAGCGGAAGCGATGGTGAGGACGGCATTTGGGTGACCCAACGGTCCCCCCAGGTCTTCGCGGCAGTCACTCTTGTGCTAATTGCGCAGCTAGGGCTCAAGGCCTTGCCGTTTGGCCTCAGTATCAAAGAGATTGATTGCAATGTCAATCAATCTCTCCATGGCTAGATATCACTGCCTTGCCGCTCATGATGCCTCACCCGGCCATTGATTGCCATGGTTGAAGCAAAAATCAGAGCTCAAGCACTCCACGCACACTATCTCCTCAAAGGATAGCCCTCCCTCCAGAGCATCTTCACCATCACATGCCCTCTTGACAACTATCAGTTAGTGTTGTTGTACATCTTTTTTCGCTTTCTCAATTTATTCCTAAGAAATCAATCGGTAACAATAGTCATAGATTGGCCACACCATTAATGCTCAACGTTAATTTTGCAATTTCCGACTAGTGTCAAGAGATTGTACCAAAAATAGTCTTATACTACCTAGGGATGATCGGTTCCTGGTCCGATCTGGTACCAAGGTGGAACCGGGAACAGGATCGAGAGAACTAGTTCTCAATTTTGGGAACCGCGGATCGGACCAGTTGGTTCTAGGATCGGGAACCGGACTGGACCGCCGGTCCGGTCCAATGGAACCGATCACTTAGAATTTAGTTTTTTTTTTTTGTTAAACACTTAAGGTTTGATTCACATTTTACTAATTTTTGTTAATAAATTTATGTCAATGAAGTTCACTTAGGGTTTAATTTACATTTTACTAATTTTTATCGATGAATTTATGATAATGAAGCTTACTTAGAGTTTAGTTCATAATTTATTAATTTTTTTAAAGAAAAAAATAACAAAAAAATATATTAAATAGTTGGTCCGGTCCGGTTCCCTCTTAAAACCGAGAACCGAACCGCCCAAAAACCGATTCCGTTTTTAGGAACTAGGAACCAGACCGATAGTCCCGAGAACCGAACCAAATCCGTCAGTCCGGTCCGGTCCTGGTTTGGGCGGTCCAGGTTGCTCGCCCCTAATACTACCTGGACTGTTTAATCCCATAGGTATCATTCAATGTGAATCTAGGCATATCCATTTTTGGCTTGTTGCCAACCAGCCCTTGCTCATGGACCATGGCAAAGGGTGGCAAACCACAGTTTTAGTGGGCATGCTAGGATACATGGCTCCCGAATGCCTAGTACCTGGCAAAGCAAAGAACAAATCGGACATATACAGCTTCGGGGTGGTTGCTCTCAAAGTAGCATGCGGAAGAAGGCCAGTTGGATGCTAGAGTCGAAGAGAACTTGTTCATTGTTGCACATAACTCAAAAGAGACGTTACTGTGCATGCTTGTTTTAATTATCGCCAGTTCTTAACATCATTGTCATCAAACATGAGTCTTCGACTAGGAATGCCAATCCTAGAGCTCAACAGTCCTATTCCTTGAAAAGTGCAAAACGTGCAGCAAGAGAGAAATAGATCAAGAAGAAAAATCAAATTGAGTATTGAGTTCTTGCTCATACAAATAAGAAATGAATCTTCCAAATCGAGTGTGACAAACTAGAAGAAGTCAAATAACATGAGGAAAAGACAATCGTTGTCTGTAATTTGTCAAGCTGTGCTTTTTACTCGGAATATTCTGACATGAACGTGAGAACAAGAAAATTTCGCTAAGCCGTCCCTCTTTTCATTCCTTTTCATTTTGGCGGGGAGTTTGAGAAAAGAGACAGGGACCTTAGTTCAATGATTGCGACTTGTTGGCATCTTTATGGTTGGTATTGACGTACTATTGTTATTGCTAGGATTATTTATATCTAAACTTACACCTTAAACCCCCAACACCACTTCTGTGTCACCACTTCTAACAGTTGCGTGATCCATGGAGATTAGCATCTTCAATAAATCCCACCTTCGAAAACTAGGCCTCTTTGCCACCTTCATTATCTCCGTGATCAGAAGCTCTTATACCGCCCCGCTTTCCTTCAGATTCGCTGAGTTCAATTCGAGTACACCCAACATAGTGGTACAAGGATTCGCCAATCTCAAAGACGGATACATCGACCTCACCCATGATCCTATCCCGTCGAACACATGCAGTAGCATCGGCCGTGCCACGTATGGGGAACCCTTGCATCTATATGACACCACAACAGGTCATTTCGCTAATTTCAGCACCCACTTCTCCTTCATCATTGATACACAAAATCAGACACAATTCGCTGACGGATTGACCTTCTTTCTTGCTCCCAATGATTCTCGCATGCCCAACCATAGTGACACACAAGGCGGCTTCCTCGGGCTCAGAAGCACGAACCCATCTATGGCCATGGTTTCGTCTTTTGTGGCCGTGGAGTTCGACACTTTTGCCAACACGTGGGACCCGAATTTCGTGCATGTAGGCATCAACAATAATTCCGTAAATTCCAATGCTCTAACTAGATGGGATCACCCAATAAGTGAAGGCATTACGGCTGAAGCATGGATTTCTTACGATTCCAGGGCCAGCTTACTGAGCGTCAATTTCACTAATTTCAAGGATGGAGACACACATGAATTCGGCTACATTAGTGTTCTTGTCAACCTGAGCCAAGTTTTACCCGAGTGGGTTGTAGTCGGCTTTACGGCCACCACCGGGAATCACACCGAGTTGCACAAAATCCTATCATGGGAATTCTCCACAAATGGTGACGACTTGCCTGTCCATGGAAAAGATCGGAATCATAGAGTTTTAGTACTGTGGTTGTGCATCGTCTCGAGTACTTTGTGCAGCGGTCTAGCCATTGTCTGGTTTCTAACGAGGAAACGTGTTAGCAATGAAAAGGACGGTGCCATAGAGCTTGATGAGATAGATAATATTGATGATGACTTTAGAAAGAGAGCAGGGCCTAGGAAACTTTCTTATCATGAGTTAGCTCTTGCCACAAACAACTTCGACGAGAAAGGGAAGCTCGGAGAAGGCGGGTTTGGCGGCGTTTACAAGGGTCGCTTGAGGGAATCAGACTCCTATTTGGCAGTCAAGCGAGTCTCGAGAAACTCTAAGCAAGGGATCAAAGAGTATGCGTCTGAGGTGAAGATCATTAGCCAATTGAGGCATCGGAACTTGGTACAACTCATCGGTTGGTGCCATGAGAAGGGACAACTGTTGCTCGCATACGAATTCATGCCTAATGGGAGCCTGGACTTGCATCTCTTCAAGGGCGTTAGCTTGCTCTCTTGGGAGACGAGACATAGAATCGCGCGAGGCTTGGCCTCTGCATTGCTCTATCTGCACGAATTCGGCAACCAATGCGTCTTGCACAGGGATATCAAATCAAGCAATGTGATGTTGGATACCGACTTCAATGCCAAACTTGGGGACTTTGGCCTAGCTAGGCTTGTAGATCATGAGAAGGGGTCACAAACCACCGTCTTAGCAGGAACACGTGGATACATGGCCCCCGAATGCCTCATAACAGGCAAGGCCACTAAGGAATCCGATGTGTACAGCTTCGGAGTTGTTGCTCTTGAAATAGCATGCGGAAGGAGGTCAATTGAGCAAGGGTCAACTGAAGAATACCCAATACAATTAGTCGAGTGGGTTTGGGATCTGTATGGTTTAGGGACGCTTCTCGATGCGGCCGATCCAAGATTGGCCGGAGAGTTTGCGAGAGAACAAATGGAATGCATGATGATGGTTGGACTCTGGTGTGCGCATCCGGACTACACGAGTCGTCCTTCTATAAGGCAAGCGATTAGCGTACTCAATTCCGAAGCTCCAATTTTCTCACTCCCGTCAAAAATGCCTATCATGAGGTATGTTGCTCCTTCGCAAGATTTGTTAATGTTGTCTCAAGTATCTTCTTCTATCGCTGCGAACATCAGTGCAAGCAAAATTGACGAAACCTCGAGCCTCGCTTGCAAAACCAGTTCCTCATTGTATGTACCATCCTGATCGTCTTCCCCTTCCGTCGCCCTAATGATCTCGGTGGGCTAGAAGGGTTGTCGAAAAAAATTTGTGTGGATCGTGCATCTTTCATGGATTGAAGTATTCCGCAACAGTGTCGTTCAAATCGTTTATTCCGAATAGCAAGACACGTCCGGCTGGAATTTGTGTGGTTTTTGAGTTCATTATTGGGTTCGTGGTTGATCCAAAAAAATTTGTGGATCGTGCGCGTTATATTGCTCGCAAGAAATCACTAGAAAAGAAGGAAATCAAATAACCTGAACTTTTCTTGTTTGAAGGCTGAGGATCGAGCCTAAAAAGAACCCTTGCCCATGTTTTTAAGCAGCACTGAATTCGTTGCGTTATCAAAAGGAAATAGTTGGCGAAATCATGACACTTCATATGCATTCGTGAAACCATACAAGCTCATCGCAAACCCTAGAAATGGTTGCTGGTGCACTGCACATAAGAAAATTCGCACATTCTTCCTACTTCTTTATCCCACCTCCCCTATGGATATCTTTATCTGGACTATATTTTTCTTGTATTCAACCTTATTCTATCTTTGCTAAGAATTAAACAAAGGATATGAAAACAATTATTATATTCTAAAATTTTATCTTGACCACCAAACGTAGCTTAAAAGAAAAAAGTATTTGATTTTTAATCACAATGGGAGAAGAACACTAAAAGTGCAAAAACTTGTGTACAGCGCTCACTTTAGTGCCAAAATTTTTCGCCGGCTCACTTAAGTATCAAATCGGAGGAAAAACAATCACTTAAGTGCCAACGGCGAAAAATTCCAACCAAATTAATACGTGGCTTTTATAACTAAAATTTTAATCTTAGTTGGATATTTTTTTTTCAAAAAAATAAGTCTATGTGGCATTTCCATGTGTACATTTAGATTTTTTAAATATGTTTTCTGATTTTTTTTCCTTCTTTTCTTTTTTTCTTCTCTTTCTTCTTCTTCTATCTCCGGTCACCACCGGTGACCGAAGGCCGGCCACGGCCAGCCACCTGGCTTTGCCCGGACGAGGCCGCCGTTGCTCGCCACTAGCAAGGCCCAGCTGACCCTCGCCTGGGCGAGGGCGGGCAAGCTTGACGAGGGTTGACCTCGCCTCGCCTAGGCAAGGTCGAAGCCCGGCAAGGCCACAGCGGCCTCATCAAATCTGGCGAGGGGAACCCTCACTGGGGCTTGCCCTCGCCAGATTTGGCGAGGCCAGCCATCTCCGTGGCCACGGCGGATTTGGCGAGGGGAGCCCTCGCTAGATTTGGCAAGGCCGGCCATCGCTATGGCCACGGCGGCCTCACAAGGCGTCACCTTCGCCCGAGCAACGACCGGCCTTGCCTCACCGTGGCTCGCCCTCGCCTAGGCGAGGTGAGGCCGACCCTCGCCAGATCCGGCGAGGCCAGCCTTCACCCAGGGGAAGGCGATGCCTCACAGGGCCGCCTGGCCTTGTCGGGGCTCGACCTCGCTAGGGCTTGACCTCGCCTAGGTGAGGTGAGGGTCAGCCGGGCTTTGCTTGTGGCGGGCGATGACGACCTCGTCCGGGTGAGACTAGGTGGCTGGCCGGCCTCTAGTCACCGGTGGTGACTGGAGGTAGAAGAAGAAGAAAGAGAAGAAAAAAAGAAAACAAGGAAAAAAAAATCATAAAAAATATTTGAGAAATCCAAGTGTACATGCTAAACTACGTCGTTTTGATGTGTACATATTGACTAAATCCTCCGGCGAGCCACATCAGCTTTAGAAATTACTAAAAAAAATGCCATATCGGATTTCCGACTAAACTGACTGGAGTTGGCACTTAAGTTATTGTTTTTCAAAAATTTTAACACTAAAGTGATCCAAAACAAACTTTTGGCACTAAAGTGAGTGCCGTACACAAGTTTTGGCACTTCTGCTGTTCTTCATCCCCTAATCACAATGTACAATTGTTGAGATGATTTCCACTTTACAAAGATATTACAAAGATATTACAAACTGTTACACTTTGTAAGGAAACAATACAACAATGAAAAATAATAAATGAAGAGATTATATTACAAGAGTTGTCAATCCCTTGATTATAACATCTCTCAGAATAAGTTTGTGATTTTGATTGATGTCTCCATATTCTTCTCCCTTGATTGAAAAATCAATGCCTTTATCTGTATCACAATGCGTAACGCTATTGACGTTGCTGAGCGACTGAAGTGATGGTGAGGACGGCATTTCGATGATCCAATGCTCCCACCAGGTCTTCATGGCCGTTGCTTCTTGTGCTAGTTGCACGGTTAGGGCTCAAGGCCGTGCCGTTTGGCCTCAGTATCAAAGAGATTGTTTTGCGATGTCAGTCACTCTCTCCGTGGCTAGATATCACTGCCTCAACGCTTATGTCGCATAACACGGCCATTGATTGCAATGGTTCAAGCAAAAATCAAAGCTCAAGTAGTCTAGGCCCTCTTGACTATCATCAGTTAGTGTCGTTGTACATCTGTTTTTGCTCACTCGATTAATTTCGAAGATATCAATCGTTCATGATAGTGATAGACATATTTGAATGACGTATTCTGTCAATGTCCGACTAGTGTCAAGAGATTGTACTAGAATTAGTCTTAATTATATCACCCGGACTGATTAATCCTACAGGCATCATTCAATGTGAATCCAAGCATATCCATTTTTGACTTGTTGCTAACCGGTACTTAGCTCATGGACCATAGCCAAGGGTAGCAAACCACAGTTTTAGAAGGCACACTAGGATGCATGGCTCCCGAATGCCTGGTACCTGGCAAAGCAAAGAACAAACTGGACATATGCAGCTTCGGGGTGGTTGCTCTCGAAGTAGCATGTGGAAGAAGGCCGGTCGGATGCGAGTGGAAGAGAACTCGTTCATTGTTGCACATTAGCTCAAAAGAGACGTTAAAAAGTATACTTGTTCGAATTATCGCCAATTCTTAACATCATTATCATCAAATATTCGAGTCTTTGACCAGGAATGCCAATCCTAGAGCTCAATAATCCTATTCCTTGAAAAGTACAAACGTGCAGAAAGAGAGAAATAGACCAGGAAGAAAGATCAAATCGAGTGTTGAGTTCTTGCTCGTACAAATAAGCAATGACTCTTCCAAACCGTGTGTGACAAACTAGAAGAAGTCAGATAAAATGAGGAAAAGACGATCGTTGTCTGTAATTCGTCGTGCTTAATTTTCACTCAGAATTTCTCCAGAATATTTTGACATGGACGTGAGAACAAGAAAATTTCGCTAAGCCGTCCCTCTTTTCATTCATTTTCTTTTGGCGGGGAGTTTGAGAAAAGAGACAGGGACCTTAGTACAACGATTGCAACTTGTTATCATCTATATGATTGGTATTGACGTACTATTACGATTATTACTAGGATTAGTTATATCTAAATTTACACCTTATACCCCCAACACCAGTTCTTTGTCACTACCTCTAAGAGTTGTGTGATCCATGGAGATTAGCATCTTCAATAAATCCCACCTACCAAAACTAGGCCTCTTGGCCACCTTCATTGTCTCCGCAATCGGAAGCTCTTACTCCGCCCCGCTCTCCTTCAAATTTGCCGAGTTCAATTCAAGTACCTTGAACATAGAGGTACAAGGATTCGCCACACTCAAAGACGGATACATCGACCTCAGCCATGATCATATCCCGTCTGACACATGCAGTAGCATTGGCCATGCCACATATAGTGAACCGTTGCATCTATACAACACCACAATGGGTCATTTCGCAAATTTCGGCACCCACTTCGCATACATCGTTGATACACACCAGACACACTACGGTGACTGACCTTCTTTCTTGCTCCCAATGATTCTCGCATTCCCGACCGTAGTGTCACCCAAGCCAGTTTCCTCGGGCTCACAAGCGTAGACCCTTCTTCTGTGTCCCCGGGCACTGCACCCACGGGCTCTTTTTTGGCCGTGAAGTTCGACACTTTCACCAACATGTGGGATCCGCGGTTCGCGCACGTCGGCATCAACGTCCATTCCCTAAATTCCAGTGCTCTGACTAAATGGGATACCCGATAAGTGAAGGCCTTACCGCCGAAGCCTGGATTTCTTACGATTCCAGGGCCAGCTTATTGAGCGTCAATTTCACTAATTTCAAGGATGGAGACGCGCATGAATTCGGCAACATTAGTCTTCCTGTCAACCTGAGCCAAGTTTTGCCCGAGTGGGTCGTTGTCGGCTTCACGGCCACCACCGGGGATTGCACCGAGCTGCACAAAATCCTATCATGGGAATTCTCCACAAATAGCGTCGACTCGCCAGTCCATGGAAGAGATCGGAATCATAGAGTTTTGGCACTGTGGTTGGGCATCGTCGCGATTCCTTTGGGCAGCGGTCTAGTTATTGTCTGGTTTCTTTCGAGGAGGAAACGGGTTAGGAATGAAGAGGAAGATGTGATAGAGCTTGATGAGATAGACAATATTGATGATGATTTTAGAAAGAGAGCAGGGCCTAGGAAATTTTCTCATCATGAGTTAGCTCTCGCCACAAACAACTTCAACGAGAACAGGAAGCTCGGAGAAGCTCGGAGAAGGCGGGTTCAGTGGCGTTTACAAGGGTCGCTTGAGGTAATCGGACTCCTATTTGGCAGTCAAGTGAGTCTCGAGGAACTCTAGGCAAGGGATCAAAGAGTATGCATCCGAGGTGAAGAACATTAGCCAATTGAGGCATCGGCACTTGGTACAACTCGTAGGTTGGTGCCATGACAAAGGACAACTTTTGCTCGCAAATGAATTCATCCCTAATGGAGCCTCGACTTGCATCTCTTTAAAGGCGTTAGCTTACTCTTGTGGGAGATGAGACATAGAATTGCTCGAGGCTTGGCCTCTGCATTGCTCTATCTTCATGAATTCGGCAATCAATGCATCTTGCACGGAATATCAAATCGAGCAACGTAATGTTGGATACCGAGTTCAATGCCAAACTTAGGGACTTTGGCCTAGCTAGGCTTGTCGATCATGATAAGGGGTCACAGATCACCGTCTTAGCAGAAACACGTGGATACATGGCCCCCGAATGTCTCATAATAGGCAAGGCCACTAAGGAATCGGATGTGTACAGCTTCGGAGTGGTTGCTCTCGAAATAGCATGCGGAAAGAGGTCAATTCAGCGAGGGTCAACTGAAGAATACTCGCTACCATTAGTCGAGTGGGCTTGGGATCTAAATGGTTTAGGGATGCTTCTCGATGCAGCCGATCCAAGATTGTCTGGAGAGTTTGTGAGAGAAAAAAATGGAATGCTTGATGATGGTTGGACTCTGGTGCGTGCATCCGGACTACACGAGTCGTCCTTCCATAAGGCAAGCCATTAGCGTACTCAATTTCAAAGCTCCAATTCTCTCACTCCCGTTGAAAATGCCGGTCATGAGGTATGTTGGTCCTTCGCAAGATACATTTACATTGTCTCAAGTATCTTCCTGTATCGCCGCAAACATTACTACAAGCAAGATTGACGAAACCTCGAGCCTCGCTTGCAAAACCAGTTCCTCATTGCATGTACCATCCCAATCACCTTCCCCTTCCATCGCCCCTTCGATCTTGATAGGCTGGACGGGTTGTCGAAAACAGTTTCATGTGAACGACTTTGCCTCTCTCATGGATTGAAGTTTTCCGAAACAGGCTCGATCGAATCGAATTTTTTTTCCGAATAGCAAGATACATACGATGGGAATTTGTGTGGTTTCTGAGTTTATAGCTGGGTTCGTGTTTGATCCAAAAATTTTGCGTGGATCGCCCGGCTAAAAAGAATCCGTTCTCGTGCTTCGAAGCAGCGCTGAATTCGCTGCGTTATAAAAAGGAACCAGTTGACAATCTTACGACACTCCATATGTATTTTGGAAATCGTGCAAGCTCATCGTAAATCCTAGAAATGGTGTCTGCTGCGCTGCAGAATAGAAAATTCCCACCTTCCTCCCATTTTCTTCTTTACTGAAAGATGAAGATGAACGTAAGCAATGGACGTTCCACTTGGCGCAAGATAAAAAAAAAATATCGAATGATGGAACGATAATGGCGATGGGACCTGTGTTTTGCATGGTTCTCGAGGATGATCACGTGGTCCATTGGGGCATTTCGACCGCTTTTCCAGGCATCATCTCCTTCTCGATAGGATTCGGCCGAGTTGCGAGCCTCATCATCCGCTTCTTCGTACATTGAAAATACTTCAAAAATTTAGGGTGATTACCAAAAAAACCATCGTCTTATATTAATTCAGTTCCGAACGTTTTAATTTGGCCAATTATATCCTAAATTTTTTTAATGATTTGTCTGTCCTTCCAACTTGTTTTTTCCGAAAATCGCTGACGTGGATCCCGACGATTATACGTGACACAACCGGCATAGACTAGACATGGCCACGGGCCGATTTTGGCCCAGAACCGGACCGGAACCGGCCCGGTCAAACCCGGAACCGGCCCGTTGATCGGTTCCGCGGTTCAAAACCGGAACCGGCCCGTGCCTGACGGGCCCGGTTCCGGTTCCCGAAATTTATGAACCGGCCCGGAACCGCCGGTTCCGGGCCCGGTTCCAAAAAAAAAAAAAAAAGAAAAGGCAGCCTGCGCACTTGCGCAGTGCGCAGCCGCAGCCCGGCCGGCGAGGGCTCGACCTCGCCGGCGTCGGGCGAGGCCGGCCTCGCCTGCAACTGGCGAGGTCGAGCCTCGCCGGCGTCGGCGGCGTCGGGCGAGGCCGGCCTCGCCTGCAACTGGCGAGGTCGAGCCTCGCCGGCGTCGGGCGAGGCCGGCCTCGCCCGATGCCGGCGAGTCCGGCGATGGCGGCCGTTGGCCGCCCGTTGCCGGCATCACCGCATCAGCAACGGAAAGAAAAAAAAAAGTGGCCCGCAGGCGCAGGGCCGCAGCAGGGCCTGCACGTCTGCAGGCCCTGCTGCGGGCAGCGCCGTAGCCGCGCGGGCCCATTCCCAACGGGCAAAAGCCCCAACGGGCAAAAAAATAAAAAAATAAAAATGAGATAACCGTTGCAATTGCAACGGTTATCTCTTTTTTTCTTTTTTTTTTTATTTTCTTCTCAATTTTTTCCTATAAATTCTCACGAATTCTCTCAATACTCACACAATTCTCTCAAGTCTCAAATTCTCTTCTCTTAAGTCTCAAATTTTCTGAATACTTGAAATTCTCTTAAATTCTCTCAATTTTCTCAATTGACACAATTCTTTCTTAATTCTCCCAATTAGTCCGCTCAATTCTCTCAATCCACTCGAAAAATGGCAAATGGAAGTCGAGTGCCATCTGGCAAAGGTAAGAATATCGCGACGGAATCCCATCATTCTTTTGATCCTTGTGAATATGCAAATTTTCAAGATGATGAAATCAACATTTTTCTCGATATGGAGCGCGTCCCGACTCAAGAAAGTTTTCATCCTCCTGGCAAAGTATCTACAACAAAGGAAGCGGAACGATAATTTACATCTGACATTTGGAATCACTTCACGAAAATGGAAAGATTTGATATTGGTGAAAAAAGGTATGATATAATTTGTAAATATTGTGGGAAAATATATAAATATACAGGTGGACAAGGATATGGAACATTTAAACGACATCTTAAGAGCAAACATCCAACCGAAACGGGAATCGATATCGGGCAACAACAAATTTCCGGGTACGTCAATCCTAACACTTCTCCTTTATTTCGTTATAATGACAAAACTTATAAAGAAGAATTAGACAAATTTATTTGCGTTGAGCATTTAGCATTTAATTTTAGAGAAAGATTTGGTTTTAATGAATTTGTACAAAAAGCATGTGCTCCACAAGCAAAACGTGTTCCTAGAAATACAACTAAACGAGTAATTAATGATCTTTACTGAAAAGGAAAAAAAGATTTACAAAAAATTTTTATGCAATTTAATGGATGCGTGCATATAGGTAGTGATATTTGGAGTGATCCTTGGCAAAATCATTCTTACATGGGCATAACATGTCATTGGATAGATGACGAGTGGAGTATTCAAAAAAGAGCTATTGCATTTAGAGTTTTCGATGATAATCATACGGCAAATAATATTTATAGAATAATTAGGCAAATTTTAGAAGAATATTATTTGCTTAACAAAATTTTTTCAATTGGTTTTGATAGTGCTGCAGCAAATACCGCTTTAATTGCTGAGTTAGAAAATATTTGTAAACCCGCTTTCGGCGGAAAATTTTTTCACGTTAGATGTGCTTGTCATGTTTTAAATTTATGTGTACAAGATGGTTTGAAAACTCTCGATATTTTTCTTCAACCAATAAAAATGGCGATTCAATTTTTATGGAAATATCCCCAAAAAATGAAAGAATGAGGTAGATTTTGTAGAGAAAATGGTAAAAAGCCAAAAAGATTTCCAAAAGATGTTCCAACTCGTTAGAATTCTACTTTCCACTTGCTTGCTAAATCTTTAGCATATAAAGATTTATTATGTGCATTCATTTCTAATAATGTACCTCAGATTAATTTATACCCACAAGAGTGGGATATTTGCCAAAAAATTTTAGATGTTTTAAAGGTTTTTAATGATGCAACTTATACTTTGTCCGGTGTTTATTATCCTACTACACATTTATTTTTAGTAGAGCGTACTAATATTGTCGGAATTTTTGATGAATGTGAAAATGATGTTGAATTACAACATACTATACTTGCAATGAAAATGAAGTGGCTACATTATTATATGGAAATTCCCATTATTTATTTAGTTGCTTGTATTTTTTATCCGCGTTGTAAAATGGATGGCTTAAATGACTTTTTGCGTGTGTATTATCAATGTTTACATTGTGATGAGATAAATGTTACAACTATAGTACGTAATGTTAAAAACGTAGTAATAGAATTATATAATGAATTTTATACTAAATATAATTTAGGTGATATTGGATCTTCTCAATCTATGGAGATACAAAATGACAGTACAGGTAAAATTAGTAGAGGGTACCAACTTTTATTACATAGACAAAAAAAACAAAAGGGAGTAGTTGGAAATATTTCTGAATTAGAGAGTTATCTAAGCGTTTCATTTGAATTTACTGAATCCGAAGGTGGTACGGATTTTTAAATTTTGGATTGGTGGAAGAGGCACGCAAGCCGATACCCAATCCTTTCTCTTATTGCAAAACAGATTTTTTCAACCCCTTGTTCCACAGTTGCGATCGAACAAGCATTTAATGCCGGAGGTAATATTTTGGATGAACATCGTTCAAGATTAGATGCAGAATCAGTAGAGATGCAAGCTTGTGTTGCTGATTGGACAAAGGCTCAATACAGGCAACAAGAGATAGATCGCAATGCTGAATCCGAATTTTTTAACGATGGAGATACTACCACTACCGGTACTGGAACGGGTAGTGACGATTGAGGGTAAAAGAACTATTGGAATTGGCAAATATTTTGGGAACCCTTGTTTCTCATATCGGGTACGCCCACATGAGCTTAGGGAAACCCAAGTATAATCCGACGACATGTGACCTTTGATCCCCTGTGCACGGAATGTTTAGGTTTTGGGATCATTTTAGAGCATATATATTGTGCTCTTTTTTTTTTTAGATCGTTATAACGAATTGTAACGTGCTTAATGATAATTTATTAAGTTCAAGCCCTGTTTTGTCTTTTTGTCCTCAAATTTAATTACAATTTATATTGAATAATGTTTCGTCACCGTCACTCACCGGAACAATAATTTTTCAATTTTTTTTATTTTCTTTTCTGTTTTCTGTTTTCTGTTTTTTTTTCTTCCTCCGCCGGCCCCCGCTAGGGCCGGCGGAGGTCGCCGACGTCAGGCGAGGCTAGCCCTCGCCTGGATCTGGCGAGGGCGAGCCTCGCCGGCGTCGGGCGAGGCTCGCCCTCGCCTGGATCTGGCTCGGGCGAGCCTCGCCGGCGTCGGGCGAGGCTCGCCCTTGCCTGGATCTGGCTCGAGGCGAGCCTCGCCGGCGTCGGGCGAGGCTCGCCCTCGCCTGGATCTGGCTCAGGCGAGCCTCGCCGGCGTCGGGCAAGGGTCGCCCTCGCTCGCCCAGGCGAGGGCGAGCCTCGCCCGACGCCGGTGAGGCTCGCCTGAGCCCGGCGACGTCCGCGGCCGGCTCCGCCGGCCGGCCCCGACTGAAGAGAACCGATGCCGATCGATTCAACCGAAGAAAAAAAAAATGTTCCGGTTCCTTCTTGGACACGAATCGGAACCGCTAGTTCCGAACCGTGGCCATCTCTAGCATAGACATTGAGATATTTAGAATTCTCTTATCAAGTTGTCACAAACATCGATTACTCCGTCGTACCCTGTTTTCCAACTGAAAATGAAGGAATTCGGAAAAAAATTTTCATGCGCCAGGCTGGCATGATTTCTTTGCTCCCTTTTTCTTTTCCTTGTTTGAAAATTATTTTTAAAACTAGTAAAATTACCATGCTGCTCATGGGCTTGCAACATATGATGTAATTTTCTTATAAATACGATTGACTTTGGAAACTCATGAGCACGAGTTAAAATTCAGATACTTCACACATACCCTTTGTTTGTAGATTTTCATAATAAAGATGTTGGCTTAATCTCTCTCTCTTTTTTTTTCTTTAGATTGAGGATCTATCCAAATTGAATTTCATTTTTATTTTTTGCTTAATTCATTTATCGCGGTCCATGCATTTTGACTTCTTCAAATTTAAAACTCCCCAAACTTCATGACACTTAAATATTGACACATAAATAAACGTATAAATTTTTGTGACTTTTTGAAACTCAAAATATATATTAAATTCTAACAGAAAAAAACAACTTTTTGCTTTCCCACACGTGCAAACAAACAAGATTTGGAGGTGTCCCAACTTCATCTTCTAAAAATAAGAGATAATGACATAAAGAGTCTCGCGACTTTGACCCAATGTGCAATACAGTATCTAACATTTTTCATTTGTTTAATTCAGTCCTTGAACTTTAGCTTAATGTGCAATGTGGTTCACGAACTTTTAATTTGTTCAACTTGATCCCTGGACTTAATTTAATAGAATGGTTACATTAAACATTTTCATATAATTCACGAACTAAATTAAATATATGCCAAAAGTTAGGGACTATATTAAATAAATTAAAATTTCAGGGACCATACTGCGCATTGGGTTAAAGTTTAGGGACCACGTTATACATTGGATCAGAGTTCAGAGATTGTTTGTGTCATTTTCCCTAAAAATGAGGACTTCCTGTTTCGTCATTATTTCGAAGAGATTTCGCTCATCAATCAATAAATATAATTAAAAGATAAGGTCGACTTGGCATTTCATTCTTCCTAAAGTGAAGAGTAATAAAAGCCCTTGTTTTTTTTTTTCAAACTTCTCTAGTAACTAGTGCATAGTAGTGTATGTATATATATAGACGGAAAATTTAATTCTTTCCAGATATAAACCAATTATTACGAAATATCTCCATTTAAAAAGGTGTGGTGTGATCTGGCCCACCTTTTTCGATTTATCCGCCGCCATCATCGTCTCCCAAGATCTCCACGTACTCCCACAGTCCCACACTCTCTCTCTCTCTCTCTCTAGAACCGGATGGATATCTCCATCTCAATCCGTTCTCCGCTTCGATCTTTGCCATGATTTGGCGTCGGATTTCGAGTGCGCCGATCGTCGCGGACATGGTGAGCGGCGGAGCTACGGAGGCCTGAGCATCTTCGGGACCACATGCGGTTCCTCGGCCCTCTCTCCCTCCTGGCAATCGCGTGCTTCCTTCTCGACTCGCTCAGCAGGTTCTCCTCCCACCACCTCCTGATCGGGCTCTCCGTACCGCGGTGCGCGTCGCTGTTGAAGACGCTGAGCAGCGGGAGCGATGGCGAGGGGGGCTGCGGCGGCGGCGGCGGCGTTTCGGCGATCCGATGCTCCCGCCAGGTCTTCGCGGCCGTCGCTCTCGTGCTGGTTGCGCGATTAGGGCTCAGGGCCTCGCCGTTCGGCCTCGGCAGCAAAGAGATTGTCCGATTTCTGTGTGAGTTCAAACGGAAAGCGAGTGAATTAGGAGGTGCGGCTAAGGTTTCTCGAAATCGTGTCGATTTGAAGGTTCTGGAGACTTTCGATTCGCCGAAACGGAACGGATCGGTGACCGGTGAAGCGCTCGTGAGAGGAATTGCCGGTGAAGCCAACAAGCTCGTCGAAGAAGATGACGAGGAGGAGGAGGAGGATAGAGAATGTTCGTGTCCGGAGGATGAAGTATTCGACGTTCTAGCGCTGAGGAAGATGGTGAAGATCGAGCGGCGGAGAGCGATGGCGGCGTCGATGGAGCTCGAGAAGGAGCGGATGGCGGCCGCGTCGGCCGCGGACGAAGCCATGTCCCTGATACTGCGGCTGCAGAGCGAGAAGAGCTCGATCGAGATGAGGGCCAATCAGGACCGCCGGCTGGCGGAGCAGAAGCAGCGGTACGACTGGGAGGTGATCGAGTCGCTCCGGTGGACGGCGGCGAGCCACGAGTCGCGGCGGATGGCGCTGGAAGATCAGTTGAGGTCGTGCAGGCGGAGGTTGCGCGCGAGCAGCGAGGGCTCTAGCGGCGACGGTGAAGGCGAGAGCTGTTCCGGCGGCGGTTCAGAAGAGAGCGTCGGCGATGCGGTCACGAGGTATAGGGAAGAAGAAGAAGAAGAAGAAGAGGCAACAAGTCTCCATGATGTACTGATAAGCTCGCTCGAGCTTGATTCGCTGCTGATTGAGGAATGATCTTTCTTCTCTGGACTTCGCTGCCCACCATTTTCTTTTTCCGGCTTAAACTTAATTATGAAAATTAATATATATATCCATTAAAGATATAAAGAAAACGAAATATCCTCTACGGTTGTATTTTTTTTTTTCCCTTTTTCAAACTGATTGTCCGAATGTCAAATTCCAACGAATTACAGATAAAAATAGAAAATCATAATATTGGTTGATTTAGATGAAGCAGAGTACTCCCCGCACTACCGAGTCACTGGAAAATTTATTTACAGCTTTGGCTTTTAGCGAAAACGGAAATGAAATAATTCCCACGCTTTAGATTTAATTCTTTCGAAAAGGTTTTTTAAATTTGTAAAGGTAAAAATATTGATAAAAATTTCGAAATCTTATTCTTATTTTCGTTAAAATTAATATAAAGGTCGAAAAATTATTTTCCTCCGATTCGTCTGGGCCGAGGACTTTTCTTGTAGGCCCAAAGCCGAAAGAGAAAGAGAACACGGGCTTCTTCGTTCGGGCCGAATCCATGTTGCCATAAAACGACCTCGTTATTGCAGTTGCGGCAGTTTGCAATACGTCCTTCACGCCACCTGCAAACGACGGCGTCTAGAGCACTCTCTCCCTCCCTCTCTCTCTCTCCCGGTGTGCGTGTCTCCGTGTCTGCAAACGGAGGGAATGTAAAATATTTTCTGAGGCGAACAGTCTGTGTCGTTTCCAGCGCCACTTCTTTGCAGAGGAGCAGCGGCCGGGAAGGGAAGGATCGCGCCTCCGCCTCGCGCTCCTCGGGAAGCGCTCTGGTCCTTCGTCGACGGGTAATCCTCTGACCCCCTCCGTTCTTGGAGCTTTCTCTTGCTGCTGCTGCTGCTTCTTTGATCGTGTCCTCTAATTTATCGGTAGTAAAAGGGGCAGCTGAATTTGAAGTTTCGATCCCTGTTGTCCTGTTTGATTGCTTTCGTGCAATGGGTATGTCCGACCCATCTGTGTTTTTTATTCGCTCCCCCAGAAAGATTTCCTGCTTCGCGCCCACATGTTGGCATTCTTGTTTCCTTGAGGGGTCAGTGGAGTCTCGAGCTTTCTTGTTCTTTTCTTGATTTTTCGCGGTCAAGTGAATTCGCTTCTGTCGTGATCATCTGATGACTCGCCCACCCCGATGTGTCTTCCATTTTTCACTCTCCCCAAATTGTTGCTAAGCTAAGCATGGTCGGAGGGTGTATCGTAAACTAAGCATGAATTTGAAATTGGTTCGGGTTCGATGTTTCGGAAGCTGTGAGAATTTGAGGGCTGTCGTTTGTTTCTCCCCTCTTCTTTAATGATGTGGTTTACTGGTGCACTAAATGGAGGCAGCCCTTATTTTTCCTTTCTTACACGTACACCCTGAAGGGACCATGCTCTTCTTTTCCTAAAGAAAGGCAGAATTCAGGGGTAAAAGGGTATAACTTTTTAGCTGTGATGTTGCCTTCGGTGCGTATTTTTTTCGAATTCAACTTCCTGTTGCTAGGTTTATCTCATATAAATGGTTGTGTTATGGGAGAGATTTCAGATTATAAGCTTTCTGTGTCAATGCACCGCAGGGAGAGTCTTTCGGTTGTCAACGATGGATGGGGATAACTGCCTGGACGAGGAACCTCCTCAAATGCTTCCTCCTCCTCCTGGAACCTTTGTAGATCGTGAAGAACTTATTCAACACGTGGGTGATTTTGCTGTATCGCAGGGTTATGTAGTGACAATAAAGCAGTCTAAGAGGGACAAATTCGTGATCCTTGGCTGTGATAGAGGTGGTGTTTACCGTAATAGGCGGAAAACTGCTGATGATTCCTCTGGAGAGCAACATAGCCGTAAGAGGAAAACGGCTTCTCGGCTTACGAATTGTCCTTTTGAGGCCATGGGCAAGAAGGATGATGGCCTGTGGATTCTCACGATTAAAAATGGAACTCACAATCACGAGCCACTTAAGGACATCTCTGAGCACCCTTCTGCCCGTCGCTTCAATGAAAATGAAGTTTTGCTCATCAAAGAGATGACAGAAGCTGGATTGAAGCCTCGTCAAATTCTAAAAAGATTGAGACAGAGCAATCCTGAGTTGATGTCAACTCCAAAGCATGTTTACAATGTCAAAGCTAAAATTCGGCAAGGAAATGTAACAGGTGACAACTATCTGATTTCTATTTAACCATCGAGATTCCAGCAAGAGAGTCACTCATTGTATAATTGCATCATTTGATTTTGTGTTAAATTTTCTCCATTAGTGAACTGGTTCTCATGTTTAGCTTTGTAAGCTTTTCAATTTCGTGCGGCATATGCTTGTGATTCAGATTTATTTGTGGGAAGGCTGTTGCTGAGTGTGTTCTTTTACTATTTTGAAGAATTTAAGTATCAGAGAAGATGGATCTGACACATAACGGGAGTGGAAGCTAGCATAGTTTGCATGTTTTTATTTTAGTTAAATGGTGCATAGTGGGATAGGTTTCCCCATTTTGAGCCGTGATGAATCGGACATTTCAGTTTATCAATGTAAAATAAGTTTTAGCTGTCTCAGCTCAACTCTGCAATACTCAAATTTTAAGTCGTACTGCATCAGTTCTTTTTTTTTCTCCCTGGCATAGACTATCAGTCAATCAAAAGGATTTGGACATATTGTTGTCATTCCAAATCATTTTAACACCTTCTGCAACTTGAAATCTAGTTAGACAGGATAAACCTCCATCTTTTCATAAGCAATCTGGAAAAGTTTTTGCAAATGTGCCTTCGGTTTCCTGAGACCTAGATGGTTTGATGCTGCAGTCAGGAACTTCAAGTCTTTGAGACCGCAGACGTCTGCCATGATAAACGACGATCAAGCGGTGACTGAGCCATCTTGGAGACTACGGAACCCCTCAGTAAGTGTACATGTAACTTCACATGAGATAGCCCAACGAAGGCTTATCCCGGCAATCTTGGGTTTAAGAGAGTTTCAGCCTGAGGTGTTCCATATCCTTGTCCTTTCTATATTGCTTGAATTGGAAACTGATTTACATCACTGGGTGCTGTGACAGAGGGTTCCCAATCTCATTGGTGGGAGATTTGTTGATTCACAGTCGTTTTCATCTATAGATGTGATAAACCCAGTAAGTATTGGAGCAGTTTCCCTATAGTAGAGTATCTAATTGCGATTTTCTTGTAGCTAGAGAGACTATTGACTTGTCCGTGTGCCCTAAATATGCAGGCAACCCAGCAAGTTGTTTCTCAGGTTCCTTTTACTACAGACGAGGAGTTCAGAGCTGCTGTGTTCGCTGCAAAAAGGACTTTTCCATTGTGGCGAAGCACATCAATTGCTTCTCGTCGACGAATCATGTTCAAGTTCCAAGAGTTGATTCGTAGAGATATTGTTAGTTTGTTTTGATTTTCTTACTTTGTTGCAATTATTCAGAGTGTTTCCAAGTCATGATGATTGTCTTTTTCAGGATAAGCTTGCTATGACCATCACTACCGAACATGGAAAGCCATTGAAGGATGCGTATGATGATGTTTGGCGTGGGTTAGGTTTGTGCTCTCCATTCATTTACACATGTTAGACCAAGTGCCATTGTTGGTGTCCCACTATGGAGTTTCTCTTTCTGCTGCAGAGGTTGTTGAGCACGCTTGTGGATCAGCATCTACCCAAATTGGCGAATTTGCTCCAAATGTATCTAAAGGGATTGATTCTTACAGTATGAGAGAGCCACTTGGTGTTTGTGCTGGTATCTGTCCTGCTGAGTTTCCAGCAATGATTCCCTTATGGGTATGCTTGCTAAGTTCTATTATTCTCTTTTCTCATATACTGCTTCTTTTACAATTCTTGGTGGGTTAATTGCTCGGTTAGATGATGCCACAATGTACTTTTAAAGCTTCAACATTGATAATTAGCTTTTCATGAGGGTGACATATTATTAGGCTTGTAAAAGAAAAGTACTTATACACGCTAGAGTTCATCTAAAGAGAAACATTAATTAGTCTTTTCCAGGCTGGCTACATGCTCTGGACCAAGCTGAGTGAAAAACAAAAACAGTGTTGCTAATGCCATTTTGTGTATGCAGATGTTTGCTTTTGCTGTCACATGTGGTAACACCTTTGTTCTGAAGCCATCCGAGAAAGATCCAGGTGACTCATTAGTAAATTCTGTTCTTCGGAAAATTACAGAAAGCATGTAAGGTCAAGAGGCAGAGGGCAGTTTCATGCGCATGTATTTAATGACATTCCTATTCACACACTGCAGGTGCATGATTGGCACAGATTAAAATTGAGTTCCCTGTATTCGTGATTTGGATGGTTCATGTATAACACTAGTTTTGCATTGTGGATAAGTCGATCTTCTTAAGATTTACTGTCCTGTTACTTTTTATAGTTTTGTCTGTTACTTCTTAAGCATACCTGGAGTCACGAAGCTTGTGAGTACATAACCTCTTGTATGGAAACTTTTGCTTGTATTGGAATTTGTTAAGCTACTAGCCTCCTAGTAATGCACTCTGCATCTTGGGGTTGTATGGGGTCTATATATTTCTCTTTGAGTTTGTTCCTCTGAATTATTTTTATATGACCTTTTAGTCACTGGAGGTATAATAATCTGGTGCTTTAATTTTATTATAGATCAGTTGTCCAGGTTTTGCTTTTTTGAGTTTGTTCCCGTGAATTATTTTTTTTTTGACTTTTAGTCACCAAGGTCTGTAATAGACTGGTGCTTTATTTATATAACAGATCAGTTGTCCTGGTTATTCTTTAGGCATGAGTTAATGTATGCAGATCCAGACTTAAAAATTATGACAAAAGTCTGATAATGCTTCAGGGGCTTCTGTGGTTCTTGCCGAGTTGGCAATGGAGGCTGGATTGCCTAATGGTGTCTTAAACATTGTTCATGGTACCAATGTAAGTTTCAAACGAACAAACAATTTTTTGCTTTCACATTTATAGAGGTTCCCTTCCTCAGACAGTGAGTGTATTGCCTTATTTGGCCATAATTTAATTAGCCTATTGATTTGAATAAAGTTATCAATGAAACCTACTTTTTTCTTGCATTTTGTCTGTTATTTTTGGTGTGCACTGTGCAGTGTTACCTGGTCCTTTGCAAATTGAACTCGACTTTTATTCAGATATGAGTCTGATACCTCACATATGATTAATTACCCAAATTTGGACAGGATATTCTAAATTCTATATGTGATCATGAGGATATTAAGGCCATCACATTTTCTGGTCCTGAGGCAGTAAGTGAACTTTATCTTGTCCTATTGCGAATTGCTTTAGTGTGCCTTAATATGCTGATATTTTTGCCCTTCCCTTCAGATTCTTCTCCCACTTTTATTTTTTTTATTAATTATTAATAGATGCAATGAGTAAATTTGCTTCAGCTGCTGGAGTTGAACTCATTGGTATTATTTTCCTTTGTGAAACTTTTTTATTTCACTTTAGATTTGAGACCCCAGATTGGGTCTCTGAAGATCTCTCTTTTACCTTTAAAAGTTGTAATATAGTATTTCTATTTATGTTGTGGATATCATGCATTTTGGCTAACTTTTGTTTACAAATGTTTGAAGGCTGGCGCTTATATCTATGCAAGAGCATCTGCTAGTAGGAAACGTGCTCAAGTAAGTGGCATATATTTACCTTCCATATGCTGTTATAACATCGTCCTGAGCAGAGTTATTGCTCTTTCACTGATCCATTGGTTGAAGCCAATGTGAATTGCCTGGCCGAATATTGTCTCTAGTGCAACACGGGAGTAAAAAATCACGCTGTCGTGATGCCTGATGCCAACATGGATGCCACTCTGAATGCTCTAGTTGCAGCTGGTTTTGGTGCTGCAGGACAGAAGTGCATGGCACTCAGCATGGCCATCTTTGTTGGAGGTTTAAGTAGATGGTAAGGTAGACATGTGAAGCTTTGCTATAACAGATAAATATGTCTTGATGTCCATCTCAGGTCGTTTACCCAGATTCTGAAAGAAGAGGAACATTGAGGGCCTGTTTAATCTTTGAAATATTTGAATTTTTAGTTTTAATTTCCATTGGAGAATGATAAACAAGCCTCGAAAAAGTATTCGGTGATTTGATATCAGTTTTCAAACAGAAACAAGGAAAAAACATTTCAAGATTCATAAAGGAAAAATAGCTTTTCCGTGTTTTGTTTTTTTTTTTTTGGTAAAGCTTTTCCGTGTTTTGTTTTTTTTTGGTAAGGTTTTCCGTGTTTTGTTATTCTCTTTCCGCACAAAAAATGGAGGTATTGGAAAACCTAAGGAAAAGAAAAGGCCAATTGTATAATTTGATTGGTCACAAGGATGTTCTCACAATCTTTATTCCTAATGAGAGTTTTCATTTTCATTTTACCTGATGGTCATTTTTATGAAAATAAAAACTAAAAATGTTTCTTAAAAGCATCCCAAGTAGTCCGAAAATCTCAGAGTTTAAAGCTCTTTTCTTTTTGTACAAAGCAACGGATAGAAGTTTGTTAGGTGTAGCCAATCACTTTGATTGATCCAAAAATCTGATTATTTACAAACCATTTGTCAAGCCACTCAGTAATTTTTCTTGTTATCCCTAGCATTACTATTAAGATTTCAAATGAAGACATAGCTTAAAGTTTGAAGGATTTATATGGCTCTCATGATGTTTTCACTTTAGGATGAGTGAGCAGACAAAATATCAACATTTCATGAATCTTTTTTCCCCCAAAATTTCATATCTGGAAAGAGAGGCATGCTGATAAACTTTACTACTTTTCGCTTCTTCATTTTTGTTCTTATTATGAAGAGATTAAGACAAATGTTAGTGTGATTGCTGACATGAGATCGTCTTTTCTTTCTCCAGGGAAAGTAAGCTAGTGGCGATTGCCAAAACCATTAAAGTGAATTCTGGAAAAGAACCTAATGCAGAACTTGGTCCAGTGATCAGCAAACAGGTATTTACATGGTCTGCTTCTCACCTGTCTGACTCTGGAAAATTTCTCAATCACTCAGCCTCGGTGATAGATTTATTTTGTTAAGCTTGTTTTTGAACCAGTGGCATCCTGCCTTTTGGTCAAGCTGCATGTGTGTCTAAATTTGATTATCTTGTGATTTGACTGGCAGATGAGGGAGAGAATCTGCAAATCGATTCAAGCAAGTGTTGAATGTGGTGCGAGACTTGTGCTTGATGGGAGAGACATTGTGGTAACTGGCTTTACGACAATGTTCTCTATTTTGAGCATGTCTATTATTCTTCCGGACACGTAACTTTGCTGTCGAAACTTAGTAGCTTTAGATGGGATTTGCCAACAAACGAAGTTACTTTCATGTTTGAAGTGTAATTAGAGGATTCTTCTAAAGAGACTTCTGTGTTTCAGTTATAGTTAAAGATATGTCTTGTGAAGCCTTTTTTGACATATTGGCATTCACAGACAGCTGAGACAAAGCCACGCCTTCCACTGGTGATACTTTTTACCTACAAAATACGGACAGATGCATCTACCCTGCAATTTAGGGTACCAATTGTGCTGTAGCCATCCTCTGCTTTAGTCGATCATTTTAGCTTAGGGTGCAGGCTGCAATGTTTTCTTAGTACGTGGAGACGTGCTTGGTGCATTTGTGTATCCACTAGTGTGAATGATTATGTCTTTGTGCACATGAAGAACAGGCAAACAAACCTTGGCTTTTTCCCATAGAGTTTTTGCTTCCTTCTTTTGTCAAACATGGGATATTTTGTGCTAGATATCTGATGAAGTTATTTTAAACAGCTTTGCTGTTCTATCTAATTGATATAAATTTAGTCAGAACTTTCTGGAGAAGAGGTTACCAGATCAGCTCACCATGTGGTTACTCCTGTTCACAAGTATGCTGGCTCTACTGGGGTGGTTAGAATTTGGGAGATGTAGGAAGAGCAAGGCTGCTTTAAGGGACCCTTTGTAATTGTGCCTATTTGCTTTTTGTATGAGCCATTCGTCTGATGCATAAGAACAACTTCCACGCACTAATTCTGAGTTCACTAAATATAATTTCAAGAAAAGGCACTGAGGACCTTAACATATGATTTCTGTGTGATTGTTGCTATGGTCGCTCTGCACCATCATCAAAGAACTCTGACACTCATCAAACTACATGCAGGTTCCAGGATATGAACAAGGCAACTTCATTGGTCCTACCATTTTATGCAATGTCAGAGTCGACATGGACTGTTGCAAGGTAGCTTAATGCAGGCTATATTTCATCACAGAAGTTAACAAAAGTGAATATTTTGAGTTCCCACCAATTACTATTCTGCAGGATGAATCTTTCGGGCCAGTTCTCCTCTGCATGCAGGTAACTACCTCAATAGCTCTTGGTTGGAGATGGAATCGCTGTTGGGGGACACAAATTTTAGTAATTTTTTGTGTTTCCTTCTTTATTCAGGTTGAAAGCCTTGAAGAAGCCATAAACATCATCAACAGAAATCAGTATCCAAAATCTACTTTTTTCTCCTTACCTTTGTTTTTGGCAAAAGCAGAATATACTCTGCTCGGTTCTTTACATGATATTGATTTCCTGCAGGAATTGCAGCGGGGCATCTATCTTCACATCGTCCAGCCTAACTGCAAGGAAGTTTCAGGCAGAGGTTGAAGTCGGACAGGTATGCTGATAACAGTTGATGGCCACAAACAAGTAGCATAATCTATGTTGGCTCGATGCTTAAGCCTTCTCGTGGTTTTATTTGTCTTTGGTGTGGAACATTTTTTGTGATAAATATTGAATTCTGTAGTGGAGTTACTTTTCTTCTCCATGTTACTTTTTTCTGCTCTAGAGAATAATTCTAGCTGATGTTTTGGAATGTTCTGATTTTGAATCAGGTCGGTATAAACGTCCCAGTTTCAGATCCTTTGCCAGTTGCATCATTTATAGGCTGCAGACCCTCTTTCGTGGGCGATATCGGCTTTGATGGTAAATTACATTCGACAGTACACTGCGTTCTGTTTGTCTGTCTCCTTGGAATAAACCGGTCCACACGAAAAGTTAACATTTTGAGATCGTTGGATTCGCAGGGAAAGTCGGAATTCACTTCTACACCCAGATGAAAAGAGTGACTCAAAAATGGAATGACAATGTGAATGCGGTAGAGAGCACTGAAGAAGGATCCTTGTTGACTGTATAAGTAGTTACTTATAGCTGTACAGATCCATTTGATTTTATGTTATCAGTTTTCTTTTTTAGTTAAAATATTTCCTGTGAATATTTGCCACCAGAAAATCCTACTTCTTTGTATAGTCAATTATTCTTTTTCTTTTGTTTAATCTAATATTAACCTCTTTTTGGTTTTTTGTATAGTATTCACCTTGTGTTTGAACTGGTACGGAGACCCAACTAGATTGGCTTTCGACAGCAAAGGTTTGTGGTTTGTGATTAGTGGGATAAGCTTGCTTACTTGTAAACTAATAATGAGAAATAGAGACGATTCACGCGCTAATGGAAGCGCGTGCTGTACAGTCACCACATTCAACTCGTAGTGAAAAAAAAAAAGGAAGAAAGAAAACGAGCTCATTGCTACTAAAATTCCCGCGCCCAAAGCACCATCCCAAGAGCTATAAGCTGAAAATTTATTAAATATCTAACTTATCATGTTTTTTTGGAAAGTGAATTCTCTTTTTCAAGATGGGCAGGGTTTCAATAGTAGTTCATTTTTATAAAAAGAAATTAGTCGGGCAACAAGAATATCTTTCGCATCTGGTTTGATAAAACATAATTAGAATCTTTCATCAATGTCTAAAATCTGTCCAATCCGTCAATTATAGTATTTGAGATCGAAATATTAATTTGAATAGATATCAAAGACATTACAGCCTGTCATGTCTATAGTCTTTTGAGATGATTTTATGTAGAAATATTGAATTTTTTTTTGTTTTTTTTCAAAGACATTACGGCCTATCATATCTATAGTCTTTGATTTCCTGTCATATCACAGATTCTCAGTTTGTCCGCTGTAAATATTACGGGGAATCCAAACAAAATGGCGCGCGCGCGTTTGGTTCTTCAGATCGAGATCACCCTTCCTTCCCACTGGAAATTTTTCTTCACTATAAAAATGCCTTTGTGTTTGGGCTATAACCAGTCGGAATCTTTTGTCGTTTTCCTTTCCTTTCCCGTTTTCGATCTTATCTTTAAATTCTCACGACCAATCTGATGATGTCCTAAAGGACGACGTAAATTCAAGCGCAGACGCATGCGACTCCCTACACGCAACTCCGTCCCATTTCGAGTATCGCCCCAATGATTCTTGCCCATCATCGAACGGCTTGGATTGGTGGATTGCGCTGCTGGAAGCGCACTGAATCACTGACCTCGACTATTATATTCGTCGGAGATGATCTGAATATAAAAGAGTGACGTTCTTCCCTTCGCTTGTGCTCACTTGTTCACCAAAACCGAAACCATGCTGCGGTTTTCGATTCAGAGAGGTACGGATTTTGGAGGGTCTTGTGCTTTTTTCCTGGAATTCGACGGCTGATCCTTCGTTGGTTGGGGAAAAAGTTAATTTCTTGATTCGCGACGCTTTGTTGCAGTGAAAAGGTTGCAGGCTTTGAGGCCACAGGTTCTTGCTTTTGGGAGCTCTCGCTTCTCTACCGCGACCGAGCCTTCTTCGCGACATGGGCAACCGCCGGTCAGCTTAATTTATTGGTTTCTAGCATGAACATGTGGTGTTTCGGAAGCGATGCATTAACGGGCAGGACTTCTTAAGATAAAGGAACGACTTTTAAGTTTTCGGATTTTCTTGTTTCACTGGGGAAATGATCTTTTGCTCTGGCTTCATAGACATTGATTTCGGTGTTATGTTCATTGTTTGGGATAAGACTGCTTAATCCTTGATCCCTGGAAGTTGGATTACTTCCTGTTTCATAGGATCGTCCTGTTTCAATCTTTTTGGAAGATACGTAAGTTGAAAGTGATTCGAAAGCTCTTTTGTGCTCAAAAGTTGATGATGAATGCGTTTTATACTAATTTGAATTCATGCAATGACATCAATGACGAGAGTACGGCGTTGCAAATGTTGAGTCACTTCCGTTCTTTCTCGAATCTGATAATCTGTGTTTGTTTCAGAGGGTTCCCAATCTCATCGGAGGTGCTTTCGTTGACTCAAAATCATCTTCGTTCATTGATGTGATAAATCCTGTAAGCTCAGTTGCCTTGGCATCACTCTCATTTTCTTTCTTTTGGTCTGTTCATTAGTTTCTCCTTGTAGACATGTAATTTCTGCAACGGACTGTACTGATTTTGATTATCTACAGGCTACACAAGAAGCTGTCTCGCAACTTCCATTAACTACAAATGAAGAGTTCAAAGCCGCAGTACATGCTGCGAAAAAGGCATTTCCTTCCTGGCGGAACACACCAGTCACGACCCGTCAACGCATTATGTTCAAGCTACAACAGCTTATACGGAGAGACATCGTAAGCATGTCTCAATATGTGGGCATTTCTTCTGTATCGCTAGCTTATGTCCTTCAGTTGATGGAATGTTGTGTAATATCCACTTCAGGATAAGCTTGCCATGAACATCACCACCGAACAGGGAAAGACCCTGAAGGATGCACAAGGAGATGTTTTTCGCGGGCTAGGTTGGTCCTTGAGTCTTTCCTTCGACAGTTAAACTGAAGTCGTACGAAAAAAATTTCCATGCTCAGTTTATCTCTCTCCAACTAATTGAATATTTTCCAAAACACCAAATATGCAGAGGTGGTAGAACATTCATGTGGGATGGCTACACTTCAGATGGGAGAGTATGTTTCCAATGTATCCAGTGGAATCGATACCTACAGTGTCAGAGAACCCCTTGGAGTTTGTGCTGGAATCTGTCCCTTTAACTTCCCAGCTATGATTCCTCTATGGGTAAGCTTGTTGATTTGATTTCCTTTGTATATATTATTGGTCTTGAAATATGCCCCTACGTTGACCTTTGATTTTAAGTAGCGAAAGATTTTCATCTCCAACTTCATAGACAACTACATATTGCCTAAGGTAGAGGCCAAACACCATTGTAGTTTGTTTGGCTAATGTTAATGTTTCACTGTTGGATAAACTTTTGGCTTAAAGCAGACTTAGAGAATAAAATGAGCATCGTCAAATTTAGACACTTTAATGTCTAAATACTAGCCACACAAAACTTATGGCTTGATGACATAAGTAGATTCCACTTTACCAAAGTACTCCGTATGTACTCTTGCTTATATTGCAATTCATCTCCACCAGTTTACTCTGACAATGTCTGATTAACGATCTATAATGGATATATGCAGATGTTTCCGGTTGCAGTGACATGTGGTAACACCTTTGTTTTAAAGCCATCCGAGAAAGATCCAGGTGAGCTCGAGGTCTTTTTTTAGCTTGCTTACGTCTCACTGGCCATGGGTGCAATTGTTATTATAATTTCACTTTGTTATGAAGCATAGGCAGTTTAAAGCTCTGGCAGTAATGCCTGTGACAGGCATAATGAAGATCATCATGAATCATGATCTCTTCTTTATTGAATGAACTGCAATTTGGTTGATGGTTTCATATTTTCAATTGCTTTTCTATTTTAGCTCTTTTATTCATTCTACTGTCTTCTACTCTGCATAATCATGTTCAGAATTATTTCTTCTGGTCTTTCTAATAATTTCCATTCTTCCTATGTTCCTTGTGTCTATGTCAGGGGCTTCCATCATGCTAGCAGAGTTAGCAATGGAGGCTGGTTTGCCTGATGGTGTACTCAATATAGTTCATGGAACAAATGTACGATCCCAACTTTGCCTCGATGATGCCACAATTGAAATTATTGTTCTTTTGTGTTTTATTTCTAGATTGGACTTGGCAATAGACATGACAATACAGGGGTCCTTCTGGTTATCCAATATAATCATTGTACTGCCGTAGCCCCATCATGGTTCATTCTTTTGCCTAGAGAAACTTATTCGTTGGGAGAAAACAGTATGATATCAATAGATATGGTGCGACTCCAGTGCTTCATCCAAATGAATTTGCTTTGATTTTCTCTTTTGTTATATGTTGTCATACTTTACTATACTCGTAAGGACCTGACGATTGCAACATAAAGCACTTTTAGCTTATAATCCGGAATATTTCTAGTATCTTGTTACATCTTAATTTGAATATCTGCAAAGATTCCTGGTCTAAATAGCTTCTGCTATAATAATGTTACGTCAATTTAGTTTTGACACTGTATTAGGTCTCAAATTGTACCTGTTAATTGAAATTCTATTTTTCTAATTCAAGTTTATGGTGGTGTGCCTCGGCAGGGTATCGTCAATGCTATTTGTGATGATGACGACATCAGAGCTGTGTCATTTGTTGGTTCCAATACGGTGAGTCAACTTGTGGAGTTTAATCCCTTTGTCAGTTGCACGTGGCATTTCAGTGGATAAGGACAAGTAATTCTTTTTTAACTTACTATCACCATCATGTGTCCTTTCATATTGACTAGTCTTAGAAGATAGTTTGCAAAGGATTTTGAAAACATTACTGATGAGATGCACCACGAATACCACTACATCTGCATGAGTAAATGTAAAGCCACTTAAGTCCACGAGTTGCAAAGGCCAGAATAATATGACTGGTCATACTTGAGTTATCTTTTGATGTGGTGTTTCATATGATTTGAAGGCTGGCATGCACATATATTCAAGAGCATCAGCCAAGGGAAAACGTGTTCAAGTAAGTGTGGAGTCATACTTTTATTGAGTTATAGTGGAGAAATTGAATTTAGAGAATGTGACGCACTTACCATATTTGCTCTCCAGTCAAATATGGGGGCCAAAAACCATGCCATTGTCTTGGCTGATGCAAGTGTTGATGCAACTTTAAACGCTCTAGCTGCTGCCGGATTTGGTGCTGCTGGACAGAGATGTATGGCGCTGAGCACAGTGGTTTTCGTTGGAGAATCAAAGTCATGGTAATCTATGTGTTTCCTGTCAGTTTCTCTGTTGTCAAAATTTAGACTTCTGGATGTGCTCTCTCGTAAATAGGATGTTTTGTAGAATCACAGATAGGACACTACAGACTCATCAGGAAAATTTCTCTGTCCTTGTTACGTTGGCATCGTGTTCACATGCCTGTCTATTGTTAGCATACCCCTGTTAGACAGTTTTTCCAGGGCCTACATTGAAGCGGCTGCGATCCATCTTGCCTTTTCTCTTTCATTTCTAAAGATGCTTGTACAGTTGCATAACTAGGTGAGCACCTAATGATTAGTGCAACATCATTGCTCATGCTTAATTCTTAAAAAAATGCCAGCGGACAAAAAGCTAACTCGAAGACTAACATGTGCAAAGGTAGTTTGCTATTGATATTGTTTGGGATATTCAATCTCCATGAAGTCCTGCATTCGCTTATTAATATATCGATAAGATGATAAAATCTTTTCATAATCTCTATCGATATAGAAGCATTGAGTATGGTTGCAGCTCGCAAATGACTTGAACATTGAAAAAGATTTTACAAATCAAAAGAAGTAGGGCTTGGATTACTCACTTTCGGTCCTTCATTTTCTTTTCTTTTGATGTTTTCCTCACCGGACTTTTCACTGGATTAATCAAAATGAAATTCAAAACAACTAAGGTTAAGTTTCTGCTCAGCTGTTTCTGCTGGTTGCAGTGTGTATGTTTTACCTACCTATTCATGCCTCCCGCTTTTCATTTTCTATTGTCAGTCAAGTTTTCTTTTGGATTTCAGTGAGCCTTTCTTGTCTGATATTTAGATTTTGCTTGTTTTTGCCTCAAAACACTTTAAGTGTTACGAGAGTGTTCTGTGTAGTCATTGTCATAAGTGTAACTATAATCTCCTTGGCTTGTACGTAGTATGTCGGTGTGGAAAATGTGTTGTAAGATAAGTTGTTTTGAACATAGAATCCCAAGTTCCCAACTGCAAGTTTTCAATGTGATTTTTTCAGGGAAGACAAACTAGTGGAGCGAGCACAATCACTTAAAGTGGATTGTGGAACCAAACCTGATGCAGACCTCGGTCCAGTTATTAGCAAGCAAGTAAGTAGTGCGCGTTCAAAAACCTATTGACATTTTGAGCACGTCTGGGCTATTAATATTTCGATGATGGAGAATCATTGTCAAACTTGCAATTGATTGGTCCTGTGGCTGTACTTGTGCTGGTAGCTTGGATCTTTGTAAATGATGTCATAATTCATTCACATGGCATGTGCTTTTATTCTATTTGCAGGCAAAGGAACGGATATGCAACCTGATACAATCTGGCGTCAGTGATGGTGCCAAACTACTGCTTGATGGGAGAAACATAGTGGTAAGATATGTCATATGAAATTTGTTGGTGGCACCTATGTGATGCTATGTTCCATTACCTTCATAATTTGATTATTAAGCAAATAATGCAGTTGGCGGAGGGGATTCTTCATGAGATGAAAAAGAAGTGGAATTTATTTATGCATTAATGTTGTTAGAATTATGTTATCATTGAATTTGTGTTTGATATTAGTTCTGTACTCCGGTAAAATTCCATCCTTTGTTTTCGTTTAAGTGAACAATGAATATTGACGTCCTCGAAACAAAAGAATATGTGGTACATCTTACATAATGAAGCTATAATATAGTTAACTTACAGAGGAATGTATTGAAAATTTCGAATGGTCACATCTCAGGTTCCTGGGTATGAACATGGTAATTTCATCGGGCCCACCATCTTGGCTGATGTCAAGCCTGACATGGAGTGCTACAAGGTATCTTCATTTAAGTCATCTAGCCATTTGCTTATAAAATTTGAAAATAAAAAATCGTCTTATCCTTTGACAAGTGCTTTGTATTCACTCTTTCAAACGATTCTGAAGAGTTCTGATTCTAAATGAGCAGGAGGAGATCTTTGGCCCTGTTCTGCTTTGCATGCAGGTCTGCTCACATATTAGCTTCTCTGAAACACGTTTCTAGTTGATTGAAATGGATGTTCACTAACCTGTACCTGTGCTTTTCGATTTGATTTGCAGGCCGACAGTTTTGAAGAGGCCCTGGACATTGTCAACAAAAACAAGTATTTCTACTTCCTCAATGAGTCATGATTTTTTGTGGCTTGGAACAAATTACTCATGCCGTTTTTTTTTCCCCCAGATATGGAAATGGAGCATCTATATTCACAACATCTGGTGCAGCTGCAAGGAAATTCCAGACAGAGATTGAAGCTGGACAGGTACTATAGTTCTCTTGAGCTGATAATTCTTTCTCGCTGCATTCAATGGAATGAGATATAGCTAGACCTAGGCAATTAGTTTCGTACCAAGAGTAACAAGGGTCAGAGGAGAAAATTTCACTTTCGTAAGTTAGTGGCTTGCAGTTTATTAGAGGGAAAACAATTTTTCTCCACTGGCTTGTGTAGTTTTAATTCCTAGTGAAACTTGCATGTCACAAATGTCTGACATAACCTGGTGTCGATTTAGGTTGGCATCAACGTTCCTATCCCAGTTCCTCTGCCCTTTTTCTCTTTTACTGGTTCCAAGGCTTCATTTGCGGGTGACCTTAACTTCTATGGTAAGTTGCTCTTTTCCAAAAACTCTAAATGCATAGAGAGTGCATGCCTTTTAATCTGGACTGTCCATTAATCTTTACTTTGTCTTGATTTCAGGCAAGGCCGGGGTTAACTTCTACACCCAGATCAAAACCGTGACTCAACAGTGGAAAGATTTGCCTAGTGGAAGTGGAGTTTCGCTGGCCATGCCAACTTCTCAAAAGTGATCTTGTGCATCAGACTGTAATTATCCCTGGACCTTCTTGGAAAACCTTTAAATAAATCAATGTAAAGAATCTTCTTCCTTGCAAATTCAACTCTTCCGTACTGGCTCTTAGGCTATGTTTGGTTCGAAGAAACAGAAATGGATTGGAATTGAGAAACGAAAGGAATGGATTAAGAAAGGAAAGTCATGGAATTGGAATTGGGATGAGTTTCTTTATGTTTTGCTGGTGTACTCTAGCAAGACTACTTTTTTTTTAGGGTTTACGACATCATCAGAACTTTTGCCTGTTTTACAATCGAATACCTGAACTTTTTTGTTGTTCGATCAAGTACCTCAACTTTTCAAATGTGTCTCAATGTGAGGAACTTATTTCAAATGAAATTCACATACAATTGCTCAAAAAAGGAAATACCGTTGGCCTCTCTCTCTTTCAACAATTTTCAAGATCCTGAAACTATTTTCAACAAAGTCCTGAAGTCCTCAGCAGCTCTGCCATTAGGTCCGGCCGCCACCTGAACAAGCTCTTTGAGCGCGCAGACCTTCTCTCTCATCTCCTTACCTGCTTGATCGGCCAAAATAAGCTGGAGGCTTTTGAGAACACCGTTCTTCGTAATGGCCCCGCCTTCAACACGGACGCCAATCTCCCACACCTCCTCCACAATTCTTCCATTCATCCTGTGATCTCCAAAGAAAGGCCTGCATATCATCGGCACCCCGTTCGCCACGCTCTCATACACAGAATTGCTCCCGCAATGAGTTACGAATACGCCGGTCGACGAGTGGGCTAATACTTCGATCTGTGGAGCCCATGAAACTACGATGCCTCTTGCGCTGATTCTTTCAAGAAACCCGCTCGGGAGTTTTTCCTTCGAATTGCCCTGTAGGGACCAAATGTAAGGGACATTACTTTCTTCAAGTGCCTCTGCCAAGGCATGAAGCTCGTTTTCAGGAAGTATTGCTAATGTCCCGAATCCTATATATGCGACGGATCTAGGCTTTTGCCTCTCTAGCCAAGATATGCAGTGGCTGTTTATGTCGGCATCCGATGGCAGAGACCGTGGCTTCGGAGGCGGTGGTAACGATAAGGTGAGAAAACCCAAGTACAGCAAGTTTGGCAAAGTACTCCTGAGACTGTTTGTGAGAGCAGTAGGATCTAGTTCATGATAGAAGTTCATGACGATCGCGCTAGCTCTTGGCAATAGAGCTCCAAGGTTACCCAGAATTCCTACCAGATCCGATTCTAAGACACCCGGCGTGAGAACTCCTTCCGGCAAATCTTCGACGAGAACTTCGGGCACGTCTGGGATGACTCTGTGGACACGTTCATCGTTGACGTCAGGAATTGCAGTGAGAGAGTTCGAACATATTTGCTGGATCAGGCGGATGTTTGTGTATACATAGAGGGGATACGGCATCGAAATCCACACTAGGATCCACGGAATGCACATTTCTTCCGCCAATTCTCCGGAAAACGGTAAGAACACATCCGATATCAAGCAGCTGATCCCCATACCCGTCTCCGCGACTGCTACATCCATGGCCTTCCTCATGTTCTCGGGCGCGGCCTCAAGGAATAAATTCGCGGGTTCGTGCGGGTTCCCTGTGAACGCATGGTCCGATGGCGTGCCGTCCTCTACGTCGTAGGCTGTTATGTTGTCTGGGAGATTGTTTTCTACTTGCGAAAAGATCAGTTGATTCGATCTTGCCGTGCTAAAGAACGAAAATCGCGCATCGAGCATCGAGGCCTGCGCTAACCGGCACACTAGTCCTAGGAGAGGCCGAGCATGCCCGCCGAAAGGAAATGCAAGAACAGCGCAATGCCGCTTTCTCTGGCTTTCGGAATGAGATATCGTCATGTGTTTGACAAAACGAATGCTACGTAGCCACACTTACCGGAACCCGAATGCGGATCAGCTCCGGAACAAGCGAAAATCAGCGCCGGAACAAGCGAAAATGTGTATGGTTTCGCTTCTGCGACGGATCGAATAGAGAGAGTTCACCGAGAAATCTGTACAAAGATGGAGGAGTTCACGTCGTAGTTCAGTTGTTGCAAGTTTGTCAACTGCAAAACGAAGAGCTCAGATACGGGTGTAACGCGCGACTTTGCACTCATTTAACTTTCGTTTCTTGATCTGCTGCTTAAATGCAAATTAACCGTCCATTCGGAAACGGACGTAACAATCTTCCTTCAATCTTCATGGAAAAAACATTACAATAGGCTGAAAATCATATCGATAATCTATTACCGCATTGAATTTATGTAAAGAAATATCGTCCAAAAAGTCATAAACCTATTGTATATAGGGCAATCCGGTTTTAAACATTTCAATTGCGTCAATTTAGTTCTAAACATTTTGATGATTTGCTAATTCGGTCCTGAACCTTTCAATTATGTCAGTTCAGTCCGAAACCCTTTGATGATTTGTTACTTTAGTCCTAAACCTTTTAACATTTTGCCAATGTAGTCCTTCCAGCCGAATATCCAAATAATAGGTTTAGGAATAAATTGGTAAACGTTACTAAATTGACCAAAAAAAAGGTTTATGAATAAATTGGCAAATCGTCAAAAAGTTTAGAATTGAATTGACACAATTGAAAAGTTTATGACTGAATTAACTGTCGTACAATAGGTTTATGACTTTTTTGGACAAGTATTCCTGTAATATAATATGTCTATAAAAAAAACAAATAGATTGGAAATCTTAAAACTTGTTACAAAAGTGCAACTATTCTTCCTGTTTTTCTTTCTCCACTGTGAATTTTCGATTTTTCTTTTACACTTCTTCGGCTTTGACCTGCCTCTCCGGTGTTTTGTTTATTGTAAGTTTAAGTTCTCAGTGATATTGCAACCGATGTATTTTTTAGTGTTGAATTCAAAGGAAAATACCCCAAATAGGCGTAAGTTTTTCCATCAATATGGCTTTTCCTCTGTTTAGAAAGAAAGAAATTTACACATCGGTTTAGATTTTGAACACTATTGCGTGTGGTAGGGGTGTGCATTGGTCCTGAGTTGAATCGGGGAATCAAATCAAACCGACTAATTTTGAGTTTTTTTCCAATTCCACATAAGGAATCGAACTGAACGGATGGACCGGACTAAATTACTTAATTCTTTTTACTTTTTTACTCGAATGCAAATCATAAATTTTACTTTCATGATAAATTTTAAAAAAAACGTCAACCACTAGGAGAAAGCCGATTCGATACGGCACTCCAAGATGAAAATGTCAAACTTGTCTCCTCTATTTCTTCACAATGACCTGCAAAAAGTTAATAGAAATTATTGCCCAATATATTCATTTAATAAATCAATTTGGTTAGGCTTAGCATTAACCTCCCTCCTTAAATGACGTCGCCTTCGCATGCCTTTGTCGGCCTCCATAGGGTTTGGTCCATGCTCAGGAGCCGACAAGTCGTTTCACACGTCTGAAAAGGCGGTGGGTTCGAATTTGTTGAGTACAAGAAAGAATAAAATTTGCAAAAATCATTAAAAATAAAAAGAGTTAATATTACGAAAAATTTTAAATCAATACATTTATGATAATTTTATATTATATTAATTTTTTCACTCTCAAAAACCTTAAACCGGTACATCAGTAATAAATTTACCCTCTATTAGTTTACACGTGACAAATTTTACGGTCAAATTTCTAAATTGAAAAATACATAGTAATTGATTAGTATATATGTGTACTAATTTATAATTTTTCGTGATATTAATATAATTTAACATAGAGTGAAGTTATCGCAGGTATATCATTTTTGAGTTTTTAGTAATAAAAAAATTAATTTAGAATAAATTTATTATAAATGTATTAATTTAATTTTTTTTGGTGATATTAAAAAAATAAAATGTGCTGAAAATTTAATTATTGGAGCAACAACCATCCAAAGCTCTACTCGCCTTGTGGACCGTACACGTGGCTCGTCGTCATCCAGAAATTTGCAGTTACTCAAACGCGTGTGACATCTTGGGACAACTCGTGAAGATCTTTAAATGCATGCGTTTTATGGAATGCTTCTGTTAACACGTGTGACGTTACTTAATGAAGTTAATTAATGAAACTCGAAAGTGGTAATAAAAAGAAATTCCACGTCACGATGAGGCAGTCGAAGTATTTTAAGTAAGTCGATGAAAAGGGAAATGATTGAAATAATTGAGATTTTAAAAGCTGAATCTTTCGTTTTGCGTGCATATAGATTCGCTTGATTTTGCAAAACATAATTATATCCGGGCCCTATTTATTTTACGAAAAATAAATAATTTTAAAAATAATTTAAAAATAATCGCTCGTGTATCATTTGAAATAATTACTTAATGAAAAATGTTTTAATTATCGATGACGATTTATGTTTAAATGCTTTTGTGAAAAATGAAAATATCTTTTTGCGAGTAATGCAAACGATCATTTTTAACAAATATTTTTTAAATTAATTATTATTCTCGAAACAAACGAAACTTCGATTTATAAATATGATTCATGGGAAAATTTTCCCCTTGAAATAGCTTGTTAAATTGAGGCTGTGTTTGCTGGAGTTGAACGATTAGATCTTCAAATGGAAAACGGCTTGAAACTTACCCTTTAGAGCCTTTGCTTGCATTATTATTCTTAATTATCCGGACTTTATGTCGGCTAAAACTGCTAAACGGGTGTGTCAAGTCGGGTCGAAAAAGATTCAATCCAAATTGGTCTATTTAACTCATTTTGACCTATTTCCATACATACAAATATAATGAATTGTACCCGACCGGACTCAAATTGACTTCTATTTTTAATACAATCTAAGAAAATCCACACCCAAATTAAGGTGAGCGCACGGAGCAAGCGAGCGTGAGATCGAGTGAGGGTGAGAGTAGACATGGCCACGGTTTGGAATCGGCCGGTAAAAATTAAAAAAATAAATTATGAAATAAAAAAATAATAAATTATCAAATTATGAAATAATGAATTATTCAATATAAAATGTAATCAAAATGTACATTATAATCAAATTTGGAGAAAAAAAAAAGCTTCTCCACTTATCTGTAGTTTTTTTTTTTAGAATCGGGCTCGAAAGCGGCGGTTCCGAGCTGGTTCCAAAATTGTTAGAACCGGAACCGGAACCGGACATGTAGGCCACAGGCCGGTTCCAAGCCGAAACCGGCCCGTGGCCATGTTTAAGTTAGAGAGAGTGAAGAGAGAATCATTTAAGTGAGTTTGGTCTAAATAAATTGTAAACCCATTTAATATTCATATTATTTTGAGTAACATCATTCTAAATCCATTTATCGCCCATTGAATATGGATTAAAAATGGATTTATAACGCATTTTGATAGGTTTAATGGACACCATAAAAAAGATTGTATGCCTCATCATCATCATCATCATCATCTTGATAATTCAGAGGTACGGAATGTAGAAACTGATTACATCAAGATCCACAAAACATCCCAAGTGCCTAGCGAAAAGGTTAAATGCAAGTCAAAGACACATAGCAACTTGGGTGCGGTTAGCGAGAATGAACAACCTCCTATTCATAAAATGGAAATCCCCTAACGCCTTAACCAACCGCGCTAATCCCAAGGGATTAAAAGAGCAATTCGACAATTGCAGTTTTCAATGCACCACATCTACGGAGCTATATGGACAGGCACACGACCGGACCACCTAACACTCTTGTAACTTCATACGTAAGTTACGTCACAAAATCACGACAATACAAAAGATAAGTGCGTGCTTGGAGAAGAAGCCGATTTAAGCACCAAATTCGTTGAAACCCGAAATGCGAAATTAACTAAGATTCATGTGGCTATCGAAAGTCGCACTTCGGATCACTTCGTAATCCAGTTTAATAATTTAAACCGCATAACGAGATGTCGCGTGAGCGGGAGATAGAATATCACGTGATCCCGTCCGCCGACGTCCCTGACATCCTTAGTTTTTGGGACATGGTTCGGACCTAAACTGCGGATTTTGTTCGAAACGGCGTTGCCTAACGAGGCATTAAGAGCTTAAATCAAGGTGCTCTTGTCCTCCTCCACCATTTTACCAAAGTACCCCTCGCCATAACGCGTTCCATTTAAAATGCTGCGCAAATTGCATAATTTTTATGGTTCGAATACAGATTACTAAAGTACCCCTCGTAGTACACCGCATTTCTTACTAAAATGTGCAGGGGCTATAATGGAACTTCGTGAGGAAAAATTGAAGTTCGATGGACTACACCGTCACGAACTCGCTATATGTATAAAGAGATTATTCGTTCTCGAGCCATGAGAAGATGACATGAGCAGTCCCTAAACTTTGACCCAACGTGTAATGTGGTCTCCAAACTTATAGTTTGTTCAATGTCATCTATAAACATTTGGTTCATTTTCATTTTAGTCCCTAAACTATATGAAAATGTTCAATGTAGCTCTTCCATTAATTCAAATTCATGGACTATATTGAACATGTACCAAAAGTTCAATGACTACATTTGAACAAATTAAAAGTTTAGGGACCGTATTGAACATTAGGCTAAAATTCAGAGATTACATTGAATAAATTAAAAGTTTAAGGACCATATTATACGTTGGGCCAAAGTTCCAAAACTGTGTGTCATTATCTCTCAAGTCAAAGGAACGTTTATTCTAGCGCCAACACCAGATAGAGATTGCCTTTTTCAATGATACAATTCTCATGAAATATGTAAAACCGATTATTTAATTATCAAAATCAATACAGATCAATACTTATTCATTAACACAAATCGTCTCCGTTGTAGATTATCACGTGTTTAGCGTTTTTTATTATTTGGTTAAACATTATTCTTCAAGTCACGAAACATTAAATTAAGAAACGACGCTTGTTTGCATGGTCGGTGGGGACATGGCAATCCAATTTGTGGGAAGATCTCTTTGTCGGTGATCGCTAATTGGTAGCGTAATCCTCATTAGTACTCAAATGTCCATTAGCCAAAAGACGCAAGAACAGCTTTTAATCAAGAGCTAAAACCAATGGGGCCCGCAACACTAGTCGTCCATCTTGATTAGAAGCTTCAAGCAAGAGCTAAAAACCAAAGATTAAGACCTGATTAATTCGGGGTCTCTTCGACACGTTTCGGCTACATTCCATGCAAAGTTCCGATCGCGATTGGTGCGTGCATTCTTTGTTACAGCAATCGACATCGATGGATAAAATAACATTGCTTTGGTACTTGCACTTGTAACCCACATTACGTGCAATTTTGGGACGCAATGTATGATGGGCAGCATCAGCATACCGCAGAGGATGAAATATAGGGCGACCCACATTTTCTTTTATCGGAATAATGCACTATTGTTGATTAAGACTTTGTGTAAGCATACCAAGATTCCGTTATCTTTATAAGGTCGGTCCAAGAAATTTAAAGTCATTGCGTGCGATAACGGGAATCTTTCCTCAAGACGATTTCTTTTTCTGTTTTGCTCTTTTTCTCCATGTATGTAGTTGCCTTTTCGTTTCGATTAAGAAGAAATAATTTTCCCAAGATCCGCGGCAATGTCATTTGGATGTGCAGCTGCTTATGATAGATGATAATGGATATTAGAAGTATGCGAAAGAGAATTGATTTCAAGTAATTTAGGAAATGGAATTTTAGATTTCTGCGATATTTAGAACGAGAAAAAACTAATGCTAATTACAAAATGAAAACAAAAGGCAATTATGTGACGGCGTGATAATCATGTTAAACGAATTTCGATGCACATTAACAGGAGTCAAATGAGAAATAATGATCGTGGTCCATTAAAAGGGTCACGATCATTTCATTACGGTGAAATATCACGCAGTCTCGAAATATCACGTAATCTCGAAATATACCTGTATGGTTAGATTACCACACAAGTCAATTGCCTCGATTTCGAGCCACAAACGCGCCAAGTGCGCTTTCAAATCTGTCCTTGTCCTTTGCTTTCGTTCGAGGGATTGCTGCTTGCACCAAAATATAGATGCTCGTGCCTTGCAAATTGAAGGCACCTTTGTTATTGGGTCCGGTAAAGGTTTTGACAGAGACGACAAGAAAGAACGGCAGGGGAATGTCGACAGAGGCAATCGTCAATGGGGGATTTGATCTTTATTAGGAGATTACCAAAATTAGAACCGTGTCATCGCACACTTGTAAGGGTGTGGCAAGCGATTTGCTTCCGTGGAGAACCCAGCTTATAATGTCCTTCAAATGGATGTCCATGTGTATGCAACCATGGACGGACGGGCGACTTTTGGAATCAATTGTCAAAGGAGGTCGTTCGATCGATCGGACGACCGCATTTATGTGTCTAGCCCGGCCGCGAACCCCGCAAGCGGTAGGACCCGTGGAGAGGGGCGGGCTCGATTAGGAGCGCGAAAGTCAAACGCGGAATTCCACTCTGACCCCGGCCTAAGAAAGGGGGAGAAATTGTACGTCTGTGAACGACATCTCCATTGGCATTTGATGAATCTGTCGCGTAATCTGATCAAGATACACGCTCTCTCCTGTTGCGTCCGGGCTAAGGTCCCTTTCTCATTGCTCCCTATTTCACTCAAAACCAACTTTTCGTCGGCTGAATAGTAGGAGAATTCACGTTGGGTTGGCTGGCCCGAAGGATTCTTCCTTCGGGAATAAGATCTCTGTTCGGATTTCCGAATCTGCCCCTTATTCTCATCAAGATGCGCATTCCCTTTTTCCCTTTGCGTGGGTGTGAATCCTTTTTCCGTGGGAAAATATTCGGTGGTTATCGATTTTTTTTCCCTTCGCGGGCACTGAAAAACGTGACGTGTGTGCGTAGTGTAGTGCCGAATCACGGCACAACATCATCATCAACCCACATGGAACAAAAATTTGAAAGATGTGCCCCCCCACCATTTCTCTCTTCCTTCTCCGCGGCCAGTCGACGTTTGCGCCGCCCCTGCCGTCAGCACCGTGTCCAGTCACCACCTCCTCCATCGTCTTCGTGACCGACGACTACGGGCTTCTCTTCCGGTGTCCTCGTGGTTCCGAAGGAGCTCAAACACCCCCGCCGGACGCGGCGCCGGCGGCGAGGGGGTGAGCCCCGGGGAGCCATCGGAGCTTTGCGCGGCCGAGCTAATATTATTATTTGTTTTTAACGATTCCGAGTCAGGCCGCTGATGTTGCAACGTGACGTGGCGCTGAGGACACGTGTCAGATCCTGATCGGTCGGCTGATTTCGACGGTCCCAAAGCGCTTGAATGCTTTCTCCTCCCGATCGTCACTCGGCCGTCTAAATGAAAAACCCTATCTTTTGCTCCGACCGGCTTCGCGTCGGCCAACAGTATATAAGGAAAGGGGGATAAGAAAGAAACACAAGGGCAGGGGGCGAATAAGGAAATAGGACACGAGATCGGGTACAGAATCGTAAATTCAACCCCCGGTCCGTACGACCCTTTCCTGAGCTCTCGGGCATCCTTTTGCGTATAAATCTGCGCCTGGCCATGGCCATCATATGTGCGGACGCAGGACGTCCTCTTCGACAGAGTGGAGAAGAAGAAGAAGACGAGAAGAAGAAGGCGTTGTCCTCTCTCTACTTCTCTCTCTCTACATCTCTCTCTGTGGGGGCGTGTTTGGAGTTGGGAGGGGAGGGAATGGGGGAGCGGAGGTTCGCGGTGCTGCTGTGCGCGGAGGACTCGGAGTACATGAGGAGGCAGTACGGGGGGTACCACGGCGTCTTCAGGGGAATGCTGGCCGACGATGGCGAGGCCTGGGACGTGTACCGCGCCGCCGCCGGGGACCTCCCGGGCGACGGCGAGATCGGGCTCTACGACGGCTTCGTCATCACCGGCAGCTGCAGCGACGCCCACGGCGACGACGCCTGGATCTGCCGCCTGATCGGCCTGCTGAGGAAGCTCGACTCCATGAAGAAGAGGGTCCTCGGCATTTGCTTCGGGCACCAGGTAATCATTGCAATTTTACCAGAAAAATCGCTCCTTTCTTTCTTTTTCCTTTGTTTTTTTTTGGCCACATCGTATGGTCATCGCGGGTCCATCCTCGTCCGCTGTCCTCCTCTCTTTGTAGTTTCCTCCGGTTGTTTCTGCGTGAAAAAAGGGTCGATCGGAGTTCGATATAGGATCTTTGATTCGAATAGGAAATCGGGTCGACGAGAGGCTCTGAAAACCATCTGAAGATCTTTGAACCGGTTCAAAGTCCAAATGGGTACTTTCATTCTGCATCAGTACATGAAAGTTTTTGACGTGAAAAATCGTCTCTTGAAAGTGGTTCTGGTTTTTTTGACTGCTGACTGTCAATTTTTCTTTTGCATTTTTTGTGGCGGAATCAACTTTTTTTCCTTCTTCTTTTGACGGGGTTTATTGGGGGGGACGAAATTGCGAGGCGTTGAACTGGACAGCGGCGAAACGCCAGTAAATACGGGATGGCGACAACCGTTAGGGGGACGCGACTGTGACTGTCACGAGCCGGTTTCCGGGGCTGGGAGTGGCCCCGGCACCCCATCGCACGTTTGATGAATTGGTGGTCCATGAAATCGAACTTTAGCTCCCAAAAAAAATCGAACTTTACATTTGGTTGGCGGGTAGAGCGGTGCGATTGCACCGACCCGGAACAGCCGGGTCGACCTCGTGTCTCCTTTTTACTGGTTGCCGAGTGAATCCTTGGACTAAGGGGTCTGGGTCCGGCAACAAGTTCTGCTTCAAGCCCCCATTTTTCCATGTTTTTCCACAAGATGGCCGGACATTTTCCGAGTCAAACATGATGTGTTATTGTGAGATTCAGGGATTGAATATTCATAATCCTGGCAAGCGATATCTTTGCTCGTGGGACCCGAGATTGGTACGTCTGTATAGAATCAAGCAGGATGGCCCAAGTTCAGCTTTTTCAACTGCTCCCACTTTGATTCACAGCGCACGTGCATATGGCTCGTATTCGCACGTGCTAGTGATGCCAAATTCGGGTACATGGGGCTCGAAACGAGTCTTTCGCATGAGCTGTCCCGAGTACCACCCTCGCCAAGTCAGTGATTCACTGTTTGGCAATCAAATCCACGATTGACAAATGCCCCTGAAAAGGGCAAGTCCAATACAGCCCAGAAATGGAAAATGTGAGTAAACTATGTTTGTTTGTCATTCTTTGGGCCTTTAGTATGGTCGGCGATGATGTCGGTTATGGTGTTTCTCTTTGACCTGAAGGGTGATGTGGGCTATCTTAGCTGGACGCGACATTAATCCCGAAAACGGTCAGTGGAGAGATTGCTAAAGGAGTCCATTATAAAAATGGCGCTGAGCTGCCATTGGGTATTCTTGGCCTCTAATGTCTTATCACTTTGCTTTCTTTATGGACAGATCGCTTTGATCTTGAATTTGTTGTTTTTCAAGTTGGTCTTTTCTGCGAACTATGTTAATTAATTGCAGCGGCAACATGTATTTGCGGCGGTTAGTGATGTGTTTCATTTGCAGACAAATCCTTGCCATCAGTTACGAAACCAACATCAAACTGCAAAAAACAGAGACATACAACGTGAAGTCGCTTGTGTTATGTGAGTCGGACATGGACTGTCGGTGGTTCAGCAGTTGTCCATTTTATGTGAATTTGATGCTGAGCTGCTCTCTATCTTGTATTTCTTAGCCTTGCCCTGTTTCGTTTTTCGCCTTCATCTTTACACACATCAGTCATATGCTTAAAAACCCAATTTAGCAACTCGCCATTTGTGTCGAATTGAAGTCGTGGGGTTGCATTGTCAGTGAAAAGATCCTAGTGTAGGGCACTCCTCAAATGCTGGATTATCTGGTTCGACACGTCCATGTGACCCTCGTTTTTGTCTGCCATTATGTCAATTCGACAACACTGTGTACCTGCTTTGCTGGAAGGAATCTTATCTTTCTTTAGGTCACTTGTCGTTGTTCTCGTGACAGAACAAACCGATTTGCTCGTCTTAGATTTTTTTCTTCTTAGCCTCTCTCTCTCTCTTTCTCTTCGATTTGTGGTCATCTAGTTTAAGTTGGGCGCCTTTCTTGATCATCTTCTTGTCTTTGGTTGTACAGATATTGGGGCGTGCACTGGGAGGCAGAGTTGAACGTGCCAAATCATGGGACATAGGACTGAGAACCGTACAACTGTCTCCATCCTCCAAGCGCTTCTCATCACTCGAACTTCCTGCGCAACTCTCTGTGATCGAATGCCACCAGGATGAGGTACGACACCTTACAACCTAAGAAAAGAGGAGAGAAAAATTAAATCGATGGCACAACGTTATTTCGTTTTTTTTTTTTTTGGATTAAAGAAATATGAGGGTAGACTTTGAATTTGGGAAATTTAAATAGCTGAAGGAACTGCCGGCAAAAGCAGAGGTGATAGCATGGTCGGACAAAACGGGGATCGAGATGTTTAGCTATGGGGATCATATGATGGGCATCCAAGGCCACCCTGAGTACACCCGCGACATTCTTGTTCACCTCGTCGACCGTCTCTTCCTCCGCGGCCTCATCACCGTAGGTTTCCAACCAATTTCGTCTTCGCCTTTTTGTACTGAAAAGATCAAGTTTAGGAGCTGGCGGTTTTCTCATTCATTCCTTTGTAGGGGTCGTATGCTGATGAACTGAAGGCCAGCATGGGGGCGTGTGAGCCGGACAGGGAGGCATGGAAGAGGCTCTGCATCAGCTTCCTCAAAGGTGGTTTCTCGTGATGATTTCTTTGATTGTCAAAAATAAAGCGCAGCAAAAAAAAACGATAATAAAAAAAAAAGAAGAGGAAAAGAGAAGAAGGGTATTAGTTGTCTATACGTCGGGATATTCCACGTTGCTTCCAAAGCGGCAAATGAAAGCAGCTCAGAGAAGTTCATTAAGAGCAGGAAATGGGAGTTTAGCCACATTGATTGGCCCCCGAATTGAAGCATTATGTCTGATAATTATTGAGAGGAGAGACCGAAGTCAACGATCGAGAATTGCGTGCGTGGGGGTGTAGTGGAGGCTTAGAAATTTGGTTCGAGTTCGGCAAGCATGCGTTGCTTTTTCCAAGTAGTTGACTGAGACCACCATTGTCAATTTGATGAGAAAGCATTACCTGGTTGCAGTATTTCCCATCTGGCATCTCGAATCTGACCTTTCATCTGCCTTTGACATTCAAACGTTTACCAATTCAAACACCCTTTGTTTTGCTTCCGGCACGGCTTTCCTTGGATCGGAAGATTCCTCGCGATTTGGCAGGTCAAATCTAACGGACCGCTACATTTCTCATGCAAAATGCTTCAGCAAGTCTGTGAGTTACTGTCACGAAATTCTTTAAGATGTAGGCATAAATTGATCAATTATAGGGATGAGGAAAAATTTTAAGGTTTTCGTTAATATTTCCACCGTCCCTATTTAAAAATGCCAAGGGGAAAAAAATAGCTTTCATCTCATTATATTCAAATATGGCTATTTTTTTGAGAAATATCCAAAACGCTCGTTCTTCTTTTTCCTTTTTCACCATATGTCTCCCGCGGCACTACTCTCAAGCTATAACTAAAGCTTGAAGTAGCCAATAGACCCTTGCTAAAAGCTAAGAAGGCGAGTTTTGTAATAAGGATGCCTCCTGAACCAAACACTTTGCCTAATTATGGGCCTATTTGATTCAACTTTGAAAATGTTACTTGGGAGAATGCAAATACCTTTGGGTGAAAGCTCATTGGAAAAATGCAAATGATGTTTGGTAAAAATATTTTGTAAAACTACTTTGATCAAAATATAGTGTTTGGTGAATTTCTTTTGTAAATGAACTTTGAAAATTATCTTATTTATTAAAAAAAAAAAACTAACCTACCCATCGTTGGAGCCGACCGCCGGCGACCGTCGCCTGAGGTTGGACGACCCCCGGCGAGCCAGATCTGCCGCTGCCGATGGTCACCCGAGGCTAGGCGACCCTCGGCAGGGGTCGCGCGACCCAGGCGGCTAATGCCTAAGGTTGCGGGACCCAGGCGGCCGTTGCCTGGGTTGCAGGACCTAGGCGCCGCCGGCCTGGGTCGCACCGCCTGGCGACTGAGGCGACGGCCGCTTGAGGTTGCGCAACCCAGGATGGCGGCGCCTAGGCAGTCGCGCGACCTCCAACATCTGTCACCTGGATGGTGCAACCTTGCCGGCCTCTCACCAGTGCAATCTAGGCACCGGTCGCCCTCTCTCACCAAAGAAGATGAACAATAACGCATGAACAGTAGCATTTGGCAAAGACCGAAAGCCCAAGACTGGTTCGAACCAGCTTTAAGCTTTTAGCATTTGGAATGCTATCATTGACCAAGTGCTAAGCCAAATGCTAAACCAAACACCTCAGTATTTTAGGAAGGGGCTTTTAAGGCTAAAAAGGCCCTTTCTCAATGCTGAACTAAACACCTCCCATGCTTAGCAAATGTGTCCCCATAAGTGCTCTTTTTAACCCACGCTCTTTGCTTAAAGGAATTTGCAGGTCGCATCTGATTAGACTTAACAACTCCCCCACCTAAGTCGGAAATCGTCCGAGGACATGTAGTGGATGCGACTATTCCTGTTAAAGTGCTATCAATAGTGATTAGTGACGGCAAAGATAATTTCAGATACAACTTCATGCTTCTTACCAGTTACAGAGTTCGATACACGAAAGTAATCAGTGCCATCGCATCTAAAACAAGGTGTCTCCGGAGCAGGCGGACCCTCTCCGTGCAAAAGACACGTGTCTCCGGAGCATTATTTTCTCACAGTAACTTCAACCTCAACCTGCGTAACAGTGTAGATATGTTCATAAAGACATGAACTAATAATCATGCCTCGGCATTCCACTTCCCACCACAAAAAATTATGCAATATAAGGTCATCAGATTGTAAATTCTTCCACAGCAAAAGCATCCCAAGACATTACTATCCCAATCATAAGCCATTCCAATGACGGTCTGACAAGGCGATGATACTTTAAAAAGTTCCGACCTCAATAGGTTTGACTCGGGATTATTCAATGTAAACGATAACCAAAGACAGAATACTACTTCCCCATCACCAGTTCAATCTCAGACTCAGTGACAACATAGAAATATTCAAACGAATTTTGCTAATCACGGTAATGGATGACAGAGACGATGATATGAGTTAGGCTCCCAGCATAGAACCGTTGTTCTTCCTGCACTCTGCCAACATATCCATGTAGAACTGGCACTTGCTGATGTCACTCCCAAAGTTGTTAACGCACTGCCAAATACAAAGGAAATACGGATATATAACTGTCAAAAGTTGAAAATATGTTCGCTACGAAATATATGACAACATAAACCATACAGAAAGACATTGACATCATCGCATCAGATCCTAACAAGATTTCATTTCTGGGGGGAAGAGGATGAAATCAAATTATGTTCTAAATTCATCAGTTAGAACTTCTAAACTATCCACAACCTCAAATCAACCAAGACCGAAACCTGGAATGCACACTATAGGTCTTGGGTCCCGAAAGAAAAAAAAAAAAACCGGAAATCGAACCAATTTATGTGTGCACCGGCCTGGTTGGATCCCAATTGTACTTGGGCACCTGGTTTATTTTGTATGAATCAACCAATTGATATTACATACTCTTAGTGTAGCCTATGACAAAATGAAGTCTTGTTAGTCAAGTTGGTCCTATAGCCTACTTCAAGTTGGAGGTCTCAAATTCATCCTTCCCAATTGCATCTCACTATTTTATTTTTCTAAATAAGGTGTGTAAGACTCTTTCTATATTGGTTCTAATCTGGAACCGACCTAATTGGTCCTGGGTCAAACCAGTGGCTCTAACATAAGAATTGGGAACCGAACCGATTAAAGGCCGGTTGCAAGGTTTTGGAACTGAGAACCAAACTGATTCTTCCCAGAAACAACCTGAAACAAGTTGGGTAAGGCCGATTTGGTCCAATTCCCAATTTTTTGCTCACCCCTAGGACTGAAAACCTAAGGCCAGTGCAGCTATTCATCAAATCATCCATACTTTCTCTTCTCCACTATGCTATGATAATCCTCCAAATACTATAAACTTTTTTTTTCACCCAATAAGTCCAAGTCCTATGACTGTTAATGAGGCATTTCAAAAGGAAGAGAAACCCATACATCTTGGAAGGCCTTGGAGTGAATGCTGCATGCATCAGCACCACCAGTGCTGTTTGTAGTGGCTTCAGGGGCGGCAGCTGCCACTGTCTCGTGTTGAATAGTGCGAGGACCAAGCACAGCATCTACAGCCCTGTGAGCCACCGCACTTCCAGTACCAAAAGCCATACCTATCATACAATCAGAGCAATAAGATCAGTCTTAAAGCAGAAGATCATTGAAAGGACGTATCTAATATGGACATTTAGGAACAAATATATCGTCGGCTCATACCTTGAGCTATGGTCGAACCAATGCCACCTAGCATAGAACCACCACCACCTTGAGCAGGGGCTGGAGGAGGAGCATGGTTAACTGTTTCAAGATATAAGCAGATCATTCACATTAGCAGCATGCAGGCTGACTTTCTTTGGATAGTTACATCATAGAACTTGTGTTCCCGTGCCAACAGGTCCACCTTCAAAAGAATGTCACATGCACAAAAAGAATACCTGGTGCAGGAGGAGGACTGCGTGCAGGTGCAGGACGAGGGGCTGCACGGGGAGCAGATCTTCCTGCAGAAAAAGAATTTTGAGACAACAGCAGCACGGAATCAGCATATTACATAAAAGGTGGTCACTTATGTGTTAATAGAAGTCAGTTTGATAACTGTAAAATGCAAAAGGGCAAGGAAGCTCTTAGAACGGCTCAGCAGGACAAGATAAAGGGGATAACATAGCTCAAGATCAATTCTTTTAGAACTAATAGCAGTGTGCTCTATCATATGTTTGCTTCGTCAATGTCTAGAGCTGCTAAGGCCACATATGAGAGCTGCGACATACAACGATGCTTCAAACACCATCAACCTCATGCACTCATCCTCCAATTCCCCAATCATATGATAAAGAAACACAATCAGCAGGAGAGAACAGCCAAGGTAAATGAAGTAGCCAAAAACATCACATAACTGCTTGTCCAAGTCTCAATTCACCGAGACAGCAAATATTAAGGGCAGTCTCACCGTGAGATGCATGCCCAAGTTGCATAGCTAAATTTCTCAGCAACTGAGACGGAAAAGCACAAACTTCGAGGCGAAATGGACCAACATCCGCAGCAGTTCGCATCAGAATCCAACCAAAACACGACAGCGGACCTAGCTACTCGTCCCTAAGCCAAATTAGCGAAGACAACAACAACTAATAGAAGAAAGCCAAAACCAAACCAAAGATTCGACAGACCACTCCCATTTTCCGGGAGACACGAAACCAGTAGACTCAAAGCATCTATACGCACACAGAACATCAAAAGCCCCAAACTTTGATCCGTCTCCTCATATCTTCTCAACAACAAAACCTACACATGTACCGTCAAAGCTCAGAACCCTAGCTACCCGAAGACAACGAGACGAGAAATCGCGCGTACGAGAACGGCCGATAGCGGAAGGGGAGCAGGCGTTAGATCTAACAAGAGACAGCGCAAAACCCAGAGGAGAAGGAAGAGAAGATCACCTCCGGAGCGGCGAGGCATGGCGGCGGTAGGTGTTGCGGGGGCGGAGGCGGAGGCGGCGGACGGCGGAGAGGGAGAGAAGGAGGGTTTTCCTCGTTGGACCGATGAAAAGAGAGAGCAAATGCGTAGACGCGGCTGCATATGATCCTCGCATCGCCTTTATATAAAGGGAAAGAATATCGGCATAAACGTGAAAATTGATGCTTTTGGGCCTCCGTTTCGTCCCATGGATCCATCCAGAAAGGTCTCGACTCGTTCGGGCCCCACCGAGCCTTGACTCGTTCGGGCCTTCTTCGTTCTCTTGCCCAAATCCCTTCTTCTATCCCAGAAGCATTTTTGATCTTGACGCCCAAAATTGCACGAAGTAGTATAGTTCGGAGAAGGCACACGGTGCGTTGTCGACAAATTGACTGAATTATTGATCCACGATGAAGGCAAGGCGACTACTGTCTATAAGAATCGGTAACGGTTGAGAATCGATAAAGCTGGCCGATTGTAAACCCAATGAGAAAGTTGAAATAGAGATAACCAGGTGAGCACCGTTAATGGGTAAGATTTTTCGATCATTGGCAAATGGAGTCAAAGGCCTAGAATCTCAATAGAATTGGAATTTGAACTATAAACGCTTTTGACGGTTACTTTAGGTGTGAGCCTAGACAAGGCTAGGGGAAGAAACGTAGAAGAGGATCCGTAATCGATAACTCTTTTCAATTTTACTTACAATTTACCAATTCTCTATTTGCATTCTTTACTCATTACTGTTTAGCTAGCAGAATTAGCCACGTATCGATTGTTTTCTATCCAAATCGCCACAAAACCCGATTCAGATAAAAAAAACCCGAAGATCCAACGTTCGGTAAAAGATATTTTGTCAAGAACTAGCGAAACAAAAACGAGAAGCTAATCCATAGAAGAGGAAGACAGTGATCTCTGGTAATTCATCTCAAATGTTTGTTCCTTATCGTTCCAACGTACAAACGACCACATCGTCTGTACTCCTCGATAAGGATCACCGTTCGTATTTGCTTCGCAGCACAGAAACACATTTTCTTTTTTCCCTTGTCAGCAAAATGGCTGATAATTAGAAGACGGGCAGGTAATTATAAAAAAGAGCCTTTCGAGTCGAACCATCGAAATTTACGAATTAATCCTCAATTTTTCTGCAAAAAAAAAAGCCTCCATTTTTTCGAAAAGCCTTGGCTTGGGAAACAAGTCCCGAAAATCGCGGTAACTCCGAAAAGAAAACCACCTTATGAAAATCCCTGCGAAACCCAAAAGGGCAAAAAAAAAACGTGGGATCTTTCATTTCGATTCTTCCCAAAAATCTCCCGAGCAGCCCAACTCGGCCACAACTCAACCCAACTCGGCCTCGACTCAACCCCAACTCAACTCGGCCACCGAGTCACAAAGTCCGAGCCGCGTAGGCCATGCCCTAACTCTCCCCCAATCGCTAGTTCTAACCTCTTTCAAATCACAACCAGTACTCTCTCTCTCTCTCTCTCTCTCTCTCTCTCTAGAGGTGCGCATACTCTTCTCGCACCGGCACTGTGCCCCGAAACCCTCGGGCTTCCCCCTCCCCCGTCGCCGATCTGCCCCCTCGCCGCGCCTTCCCCCCAATGGCGGACGAACCGGCAGCCCCTTCGCCGGTGGCGGCGGCGGCGGCGCCGCTCGGCCACTCCGTGATCCCCATAGTCAACAAGCTCCAGGACATCTTCGCCCAGCTGGGGAGCCAGTCCACCATCGAGCTCCCCCAGGTCGCCGTCGTCGGCAGCCAGAGCAGCGGCAAGTCCAGCGTCCTCGAGTCCCTCGTCGGCCGCGACTTCCTGCCCCGCGGCAACGACATCTGCACCCGCCGCCCCCTGGTCCTCCAGCTCCTCCAGACCAAGCGGAAGCCCGACGGGTCCGAGGAGGAGTACGGCGAGTTCCTGCACTTGCCTGGGAAGCGGTTCTACGACTTCTCCGAGATTCGGAGAGAGATTCAGGTGATGCCCCCACCCCGCTGCGGTTTTGACTTTTTCTCTTTTAGATTCCTGAGTGCGGGTAGAGGTCGAGGAAAATAATGAATATTGGGATTTGTTCGGGTAGGATTTTGAGATGGTAGCATTACAGCGGGGTTTGGATGTTTTGCTGGCTACTTGCGCTCGAACATATGATTTGCCGCATCTTGCATTGTGTTCGCTTCAAGTTTCGTGTTGTTTTCCGATGTTTGTCCAAGTCTTGACTGGGCATCAGTCTCATCTAGTCTTTTGACGATCTCCCCTTGGTCACAGGCCGAGACAGAGAGGGAAGCGGGTGGGAATAAGGGTGTCACGGACAAGCAGATTCGTCTTAAGATTTTCTCTCCTAATGTTCTAGACATCACGCTGGTCGATTTGCCTGGGTTGACCAAAGTTCCGGTGGGTGATCAGCCCACTGATATAGAGGCACGCATTAGGACGATGATAATGTCTTACATCAAAGTTCCGAGCTGTTTGATACTGGCAGTCACGCCAGCAAACTCGGATTTAGCAAATTCTGATGCTCTGCAGATGGCTGGAATGGCTGATCCTGATGGTACATTTTATTATAGCAGATCATCGAATGCAATTCCCTTTTTTTGGGGGCTCAGTCTAACCTAGAATCCTTACTTGCCCAGGGCATCGGACAATTGGTGTCATCACTAAGGTGTGGCATTCGATCGATCAGTGAAAGATTTGTGAATCATTTAAAATTCTCTCTGTTATTTGCTTTTATATGTTTTTTTCTGTCTTTTTTCTTCTGTGGCTTCAGTTAGACATTATGGACAGAGGTACAGACGCACGGAATCTGTTGCTTGGAAAAGTGATCCCCCTGCGACTAGGTTATGTGGGTGTTGTGAATCGCAGCCAAGAGGTATTGGATAGCATGAAAGACATGATAAAGTCCATTTTTTATGACCTTGAACAATAATTTTGAAGCTAAGAGGAGCATTGAACTTTTCTAAATTATTTACTTTTCCAAGCTTTTCAATGATATCACTTTGAGCGCACAGGATTTGATTTTCATTAATAGAAATTTGCTGTCAGCTCTATGATGGCATCATGAGTGTATTTTTGTGTCAATATTTTGTGGCTTATAATTTGTGTGTCTGCCTAATTTGGCTGTTGAACATTGACATTTGACAGGACATCTTGCTTAATCGGAGTATCAAGGATGCACTAGTGGCAGAAGAAAAATTCTTCCGTAGTCGTCCTGTATGAATATGTGAACTCTTGCCTATCAGGGTCTATGTATCTGATGGAGATTTTGAGCTTTGTTTTAATCCTTTTCTTGGTATCCTATGCAGGTATACAACGGCCTTGCTGATCGCTGTGGTGTTCCTCAGTTGGCAAAGAAGTTGAATCAGGTAAGGAAAGTTTCAGTCAAGTAGGGAAAATTTAATATCGAATACTGTTTTTAATCAATATCTTTAATTCCATGCTCCTTTGTGCATCGAAGTCGCCTTACATGTTATAACTTAAAATACGTTGCATATCATGTAATATATGTTTAGTTTCGCTTGACAAGTCGCGGCTAAGAATAAGTTTTAGAACTTCTTATGAATCACTTGAGGGGTAAAGGATAGCAATATCAAGGTAATGTGTTTTATGTAGTTGACACTCCTCACTTAGTACTAGTTCTCTTTAGTTTTTGCTTGTCTTTCTTTTTGTCTCTGTTCTTTATATGTTGCTATTGTACTAGAACATTTACTCTTTTAATAATTACATCTATTACTTATAGAAGAATATAATTCGTCGGACGGAGTTGTTGATACATAACCTAAATATTCTGTTTGCATAACCTAATATGAGTTTCAGATTCTAAGATAAATTTGGATACCAAAGAAGATTCAGATTCAAAGATAAATTCGGATAGCTGAAGAATGATGCTAAGAGGCTCTTACTTTCATATGAAAAGGCTTCTTCAGAAAGATAAGGCTTTAGTCATGGTCCCCTTTGGGCTCTGGGTTCCTGTGTAATAGAATGCAAAGGAAGAAATGGAGTTGACTAGAGCTATAGAGTTGAGGTGTGTTCAGGATGCCTTTGTGTTGATAACAGAGCTGATGTGCTGTCACAACTTGTTTGCAGATACTAGTACAACATATCAAGGCAGTGCTTCCAGGGCTAAAGTCTCGCATCAGCTCTGCGCTGGTTTCTGTTGCAAAGGAGCATGCTAGCTATGGAGAACTAACTGAATCAAAGGTGTGGTTTTCCCATTTTTATTTTAAGTGACGACTGGTCGTTAGTTTTCCCTGAGACACAAGGAACTTTGTAGGCTGAGCAATTGATTTGTGTGTGCTATGCTTTCCCCAATTTTAGTCTTGGAATGTTTGAGTTTCGGATTAATTTTCACCATTGTCACTTTTTCCCATTTCTTTTCTGCTGAATAGGCTGGTCAGGGAGCCTTGCTACTGAACATTCTGTCCAAATACTCTGATGGTAACGTTTACTTGTTTTTTTTGGTTTCACTATATTTTCGTTTTAATTTGCTGGATTGGCTTCTTAGCTCACTGATAATTCGCAAACTATTGTTTAAAACAGCATTTTCTTCAATGGTCGAGGGAAAGAATGAAGAAATGTCTACATCTGAGCTGTCTGGTGGAGCACGCATACATTACATTTTTCAATCAATTTTTGTCAAAAGTTTAGAGGTGTGTATATTGGCTTAAATTTTTGGAGATATACTTGCGATTTATGTAGCATTTGGACTGCTTCCTTGGCTCATGACTGGTTAAGTTTAATGCCTGAGTTTGAGTGTGGCTTTGTTTGCTTGTTATCTCTTTTGCCATTGACATCTCTTCGTGCCATATTTGTGCTGTCTTTATTTTGTTTTATTTGATCCTTTCCTTGTAATATGTTATTTGTCACCGAGTCCTGGAGGCAAGCAGTTGATTAGCATGACTACAATCTAACTTGTCGGTTGTGGAATAATGACACTTCATCCTCTCATTTGGTACTTGGCTTTTTTGCCTTGTGACCCAGTAGCTATGAGACATTGTCAACTTTTAATTTAAGTTTGGGATGTCTTTTTCATATGCAATGCTGCAACGGAGCAGATCTTGTTACTATCTGTCGTGACCTCCACTATCTAATTCAATAGACACTTTAGAGGGTTATTGATCTGTTTGACAGTGAAAGCATTCAATTTCTGTCTTTTAGGAAATGATAAATTACAGATTGTTTACTCGCTTCGTTAGAATTACATTCAGTGCTTTCATGGGCTTGATTTTCATCTAGCAGCGTAGACGATTGGCTGACTTTCTGCCTGATATTGATTTGTTCAATATTTTTTGTTAATATGTTTTACAGGAAGTGGATCCATGTGAGGACTTGACTGATGACGATATTCGGACTGCAATTCAGAATGCAACGGGTCCTAAATCTGCATTATTTGTGCCAGAAGTAGGTGTATGCATCTTCTTTCCCTTCTAAATGTTTTTTTTGTCAAATACGCGATAATCATGTGGTACTTCCCGTGTGATAAAATGTGCTGTGGTTAATTTGATTAGTTTCTTGTAGGTACCTTTTGAAGTTCTCATTCGAAGGCAAATAGCTCGATTGTTAGATCCGAGTATTCAATGTGCCAGGTTCATATATGATGAGTTAATCAAGGTTGTGTATATGAGATCTCCATATTGCATCCGATGAATTATCTTGTTCAGTCCTCTAATTTTCAAGTCCTTTCTTCAGATTAGCCATCGTTGTCTTGTGAATGAATTGCAACGCTTTCCGGTTTTGCGTAAGCGTATGGATGAAGTAATAGGGAACTTTTTGCGGGAAGGTCTTGAGCCATCCGAGACTATGATAGGTCACATTATTGAGATGGAGGTATGGCGATCTCTTCATTCTTAGGTTTTAATTGTCTGGTATTAGAAGGAAAGTAGTTTTATCGTGTAATCTTTCTTTCATTTTTAAGCATTATCTATGACATGTCTTGGAGGACGGCAGATACAGTTGCAGATGCAAGCGTGGCATACCCCGAGAGAGAGAGAGAGAGAGAGAGAGAGAGAGAGAGATCTTTCTCTAGCATTGATAAGATGCGCTTTGTTCTCCTCAATTAGAAGTCACGACTCTTTCTTTCATTTTTAAGCATTATCTATGACATGTCTTGGAGGACGGCAGTGGCATACCCCCACAGAGAGAGAGAGAGAGAGAGACAGAGAGAGACAGAGAGAGACAGAGAGAGAGACAGAGAGAGAGACAGAGAGAGAGAGAGATCTTTCTCTGGCATATATTGGCATATATTGGTAGCGTTGATAAGATGCGCTTTGTTCTCCTCAATTAGATGTCACGACTCTTTGGGCCACTTGATGATATATATGCTTGTCACTGGACATGGTCGGGTGATCAGGATTCAACTATGTCCAAAAGTGGGAATAGTTTCCCAATGAGTAGAGGGAGGATTATTAATATGCTGTCATTTTTATTTTATGTTTCCAGGAAAATTATTTTAGTGCTGTACCAGCAGTATTACTCCAAAATTATGATTCTTTTGGTCTTCCTAACTGTTCTTCTTTGATGGCCTTCCTATGACCATTGGTCAGGATTATTGTTTTTCTACACTTTAGTTTACTTCTTTCGTTTTAATATTGACATAAGCTAATCCAACTTAACAGATGGACTACATAAATACTTCACACCCAAATTTTGTTGGTGGGAGCAAAGCTGTTGAGATAGCAATGCAGCAGATCAAATCCTCCAGGGTTTCTTTACCTCTTTCCCGGCAGAAGGTAGTTCATTGACACTGTTCTGTATTTTTGCAATGGTTTAACATCTAAGTTTCAGAACATCCTTACCATTTTCTTCGTTGATTAGGATGGTGTAGAAACTGATAAGGCACCGACATCTGAGAGGAGTGTGAAATCCAGAGCTATTCTTGCCAGACCAGTCAATGGAATTGTACCTGATCAGGTGTGTGACATTGGGTTTTTCCTGCTTGCATTATTTTTTCTTAGTTAAACTAGGAGACAAGGAAACATCATCTCCTTTTTGTGGTTGTTATGGATGTATTGGTGAAGGATTTGTATCTTACTTTTTTTTTTTTTTATGAAAGATCACTTTTCATTTTGTTTAATTGAGGTACTTTCTATTTGTCTGAATGAGTAAATAGGGTGGTCGGCCTGTTGTGGATGCTGAGAAAGTGGCTCCTTCTGGTAAGTCACCCTTGAAGCTATGACGGATTTAAATGAGAAATAGTATGTTGAATATCTAAAGCAATTGTGCTAGTTATGTTGTATCTTGGACCTTTTACGTGTATATTCTTTTGTGGTTTTACTTTTTGCTCTTGCTTTGCTGAGGTGGAAGAGGGCTGAGCTAGTCCTTTGGAGTGCTTATAGAGATGCTAATTTATTTATAATTTTTATATTTGTAAAATTTATTTATAATTATGGTTGTTAGGAAACACAGGTGGTTCAAGTTGGGGTATTTCATCAATATTTGGTGGCAGTGATAGCCGTACATCTGCTAAAGAGAGTTCAACAAGCAAGGCACATAACGAGCCTGCACACAACATGGAGCTGGCCATGTCTATGATTCATTTGAGAGAGGTATGCGCTTCACGTTGTGGTCCATGTGCATCATCCACATCCTTCTGGTACCATTCAATTGCTTAATACAGTGGCAAGATTCTTGGCTAGAGGCATTTAATGCCTGCTTGTTTGATTCAGCCCCCAACTGTTTTGAGGCCGTCTGAAAGCCATTCAGAGCAGGAGGCTATTGAAATTGCAGTAACGAAACTGCTGCTTAGATCATACTATGACATTGTGAGGAAGAATATTGAGGATTCTATTCCGAAAGCAATTATGCATTTCCTGGTGAGTATTTGAGATATTCATGTTTGTTCCGCCTTTCCATGTCCTTCTCGTACCTAAGAGTACTTTACTAGTTGCTCTGAAGGTTTTTACAATTGGGTTTTGAATGACATGAGAAATTTTGTGTGAATGCTTGGACATTTTAAATAATAGGTGTAAACTTTGTGCGATGTCCCTTGATTAAACACAATTTGCTTATTCTCTCATAAAATATGGAGAGTTCCAGTATTTGAAGATGCTTTCCTCTTTGGCCACGTGTCTGTTCAGTTGGAAGCTTGAACTGGATGATTAAGTGAAAGTCAGTTTGCCCAATTGAGTATTTGGACTGGAATTAATTAAAATGCTTAGCTTTGTTGTGAGCGTGAACCACTTTTCTGAGAAGCACTTTTCTGTGAGTCTGTGACTCTTGTATGCTGCTATTGTGCTTCTTCATAGGTTAAGCCAATCATGTTAGACGTCATCTGTTATGCTACATTACCTTGTCATTATTAGGGTTACTGATGACCAGTTTTAGCTCTTTATTTACCTTTAATGTTGTCTCTGAACTAATACTATCCAACACTGATTGTAATTCAAGACTATGAAAAACGAGCTGATATGGAGCTTAACGTTTATTTACTCTCTCTAAACAGGTGAATCATACAAAACGAGAGCTGCACAATGTTTTCATCAAAAAGCTTTACAGGTAGGTCAATATTCACTCTCATTGTCAAAATTTCTAAGTTCAATTTCCACTGTTGCTAATTTTTCTTGTTAGTCAGTTAGTTTTCCTGTCTTTTGAGTACTACTTCTGCAAGTATTGGCTGTGAACAGAGAAAACCTGTTTGAAGAGATGTTACAAGAACCTGATGAAATAGCAATGAAGAGGAAGCGCACTCGAGAAACCCTCCGAGTTCTTCAGCAAGCTTTCCGGGTGAGTTTTTCCGAACTTCTTGTTACTGAAGGCATAGAGAAGAAAGAAAATAATAGAAGTCGAGATTCTCATTTGGAGATCCATAATATTGTGCATGCTCAGTGGGAGAGAAAAAGCCTATCTTGCACGACATATCTAAAATTTTAGCTAGGTGACTAATTTTTTTGTATCTTCTGCGGTAGACATTGGATGAATTGCCATTGGAAGCAGAAACAGTCGAAAAAGGTTACAGTTTGGGTGCTGATCGAACTGGGTTACCGAAGATCCATGGGTTACCAACTTCATCGATGTACACAACGAGCGGCAGTTCTGGTGATTCTTTCGGGGCTTCCCCGAACAATCCAAAAAGTCGAAAGTCATCCCACTCTGGAGAGCTGCAGTCGTCACCCTTTTATGCTAATGCTGATTCTAATGGGAGTGGACGCCCTAACATGCCCAGTCTTTATCCAACGCTTGATCTGTGAAACATAGGGTTACTTCATCACGTCCAAGACTGCATGGTTTTGCTTACTATGTCATTGTGACATTGTCACACAAGAGCTTTTCAACCGTGGGGCTGGCTCGAAGTGGTGACTCGTATATCCTCAGTGCACGGGCACGAGTCATGACTGGTGGCGCATACCTTCTATTGATCTACAAAGTAGCATTATAGTGGCATTTTTTTTGGAAGCTCCTAAAATTAGTAACAGGGAGCTGATGATTCTTTTCTTGTTTCATTTTCTGGAAAGCAGCTTCTTTTGATGTGTAATTTTGGTGGAGAAAATCTCATTCTGAGATTAATGGAGGAATCCTTACTGAGATGCTCTCTGATAGTTGGCAGGCAATGGAACCAGAAAACCACCAGCACTGTCTCATAATCGTTGAGAGATTCTCACGAGTTTATGTTATGTCCCTTTATACCTAGCTGAGAAACCGATTTGATCTATTAGGAATGGCATCTGTGCGTTTTTTCATAGATTTGCTTGAAATTTTGGGGTTTGCTTATGCACAACTGTGATCTGGGTTGTGCAAGAATTCAATGTGTACTGAATAAATAAGATGCTAAATGCTGATGTACAGCTCATTTGATGCTTGAAAGTCTTGTGATTGGAAAAATATTAGTGTAGATTCAATTTTTCACTGCAGTTGATTACGGCGGTTCCTCTGATGGGAGATACTTTCGAGATATTCTTCTCTTTGACATTGCGGATCACTTGAGATTTTTGAGAAATCATGGCGTGTGGAGTTTTAAGGATCTCTTTGTTGTTCACTCTTAGCTAAATAGACCATATTGTAAGGACTATTATACGGGCATATGACCAACTTCTTTACAGCTTACAAAGACCTGATAATTTCATTCCTGCGTGGGTGACATTTTGTCTTTCATCATTTCATGTCGAGGGCTTGATCTATGATGGTTCATTCGCGAGGCAAAGATGCTAAGATGATATTCGTGTTAGAATAAGATCTAATGATCATGTAACCAAGGTTTTTGGATCACTAAATATATAGTAACGTTAATCAATAATAGCTCAATCACGATGAAAGAAGCCCCAGCCTCTACACTAGATTTATTGGTAATTTAAATTGAGCAAACTTCCGACCGAATAAAGAGAAATGAGCAAACTAGTGTTAATCTCCCGCGGCACCATCAACGGTTGTCAATTGGTGGATGCACATCCTACGGTTGTTATCTTGTGCTTTTTCCACGTCATCAACAACAACCATAGCGAAACGAACTCAAGAATCAAAGGTTAGGAACCGAACTTAACCGACTCTCTTTGCAACTCTAACTGTCAAAACAGATTATACTCATCGCCCGCTCTTATATTTCAAGTTAAAACTCCACCGGCTCCGAATCATAACCCTCGCACACTTCCTGAGAAAAATAACGGCCGAGCTCGAAGTTGTGCATTGCACGGTACTTTCTTCGAGAGTGACGATGATGAGACCATCCGTGGTGGCGCGGCCACGAATGAGGCTTCCTGCCGGCGGCTGCTTCTTCTGTTTCGTAGTGGTACTTGGACTCCTCGTTATGTACGAAAACTTCTGGTTCTTCTCCTCCACGCTCTCCTCATATCCTATGGATATGGTAGGCTCTCTCTCTCTCTCTCTCTCTCTGCACGCGCATGTGTTCTCCTTCTTGTTGAATTCGGTATACTCCGATTAGGTAAAGGCCGATCCAGGAGGGAAACGCAATGTGGATCTGTCTTCTGGAGTTTACCACTCATGGACGGCGTTCAAGACGGACTACGAAGAGATGGAGAGGAAGCTGAGGGTCTTTGTGTACCCGGGTGGACACCGCACTCCAAGAAGGCTCACCGGCAAGTACGCGAGCGAAGGGTTCTTCTTCAAGAACATTCGTGAAAGCCGGTTCGTGACACTCGATCCCAACGAGGCTCACCTCTTCTTTCTTCCCGTTTCTTGCCATAAGCTGCGAGGCCAGGTCCCCTTCCTTTCTGTTCTTTCTTTTTTTCTTGGGTTCTAAGCAAGCTGAATTTGCTCGCATCTCACTGAAAGCAGACTTCTCTCGCAGATTCTGATGTTCGGAGCAATTCTTTATGTGCAGGGAGTTTCCTGGGAAGACATAACCAATGGCATCGGAGATTATGTTCGGAATCTGATGCTCAAGTTCCCTTACTGGAACAGAACACTTGGCGCGGATCACTTCTTTGTGACTTGCCATGACATTGGCGTGAGAGCAACAGAAGGCGCTCCACTTCTTGTAAAGAATTCAATTCGCGTTGTGTGCTCTTCAAGTTATAACAACGGGTATATTCCACACAAAGATGTCGCCCTTCCTCAAGTGAGGCTGCCGTTTTCTTATCCTCCTGGAGGAAATGATGTGATCACCAGGCATGTATCGAATAGCTTAATTCATTTTATTTCCCTCCTGGAAGAAACTATATGATGAAAGAGATGGATGGATGGTAGAACAGAGGCCATTTATCTCGTATGACATAACTATATGATGAAAGGAAGTGTCATTTGCTGGCTTGGTTTGATGCGAATGTTATGCATTAAGTGCTACTGCTTTCTAAAATACAATATATGAGAAGCTGTCACTCACTGCCGATTTTAAAACCTCACTCATGCTTGACCAAGCTTTCGAAGCTGTGATCGCCTGAATTTCATAAGCTGCTTAAATGCTTAATCTACAGTATGGTATCAAGTCAGTTAATTCCCATTTGTTCTTTAGGGTAGGATCAAAACATCAGAAATGAGGAATACTCGAATGATACGGAGGACTTGTGTTAGTGAGGATTATAGTCCTCAACTCACTTCTGTTAGAATTAACTTGCTTGGCTGCCAGGAAGACGCTTGGTTTCTGGGCTGGACGAACTGATTCCGACGTAAGATCTGCATTAACAACTGTATGGAACGGCGATGCTGAACTTGATATCCAAAACAGCCGAAAGAATGGAACTACAGGGAAGCATAACAAGTTTTATGAGGCTAAATTCTGCATATGCCCTGGAAAGTCAGAAGTCAACAGTCCATGGATAGCAGAGTCAATCCGTTATGGATGTGTGCCAGGTATTATTACTCTCAGTTTACATTTTATGCTGATGTAGGATGGACGCTATTAGTTCATATCTCTATTCTTAAGCTGTTATATTGGCCCTTGACGATTAGGCTAGTTCTTCAAATGCATGAATGCCTAGAAGTGAAGAACACTGGTGCATAGGTCATAATGGTCTAAATAATACTTCACTTTCCATTTCTTTCGGTTTGAAGCTGTTATTGGAAAAAGAGAAAAACTCGGAGTTTCAATGTTACTCGAAAGAAGTTTTGGATAAGCAACCCTTCTAGTTCTTACTCACTGTGCCTTTAAACTCTTGTGCATCATCCCTTTTGGATTTGAACACAGAAAGTAAGTATAATAAACGTTGAACTCTCAGAAGTCTAGTATTTTCCATGTATTAAAAATCTGCAAGTATGAATATGGCCTTTTTGTCTTTTACCTTTTCTGGGCCTCCAATGCTTTTACTCTCAGCTGGGCTGCCCCAACGTCTGCTTCTCTAATTGGTAAATTTCTATTGTTTGGCAGTTATTATGTCTGACTACTACGACTTGCCTTTCAATGATATCCTGGACTGGCGAAAATTCTCTGTCATACTTAAGGAGAGTGATGTCTATCAGCTGAAGCACATTCTTCAGAACATTTCAGAAGCAGAATTCATGGCATTGCATCGGAATTTAGTTAAGGTAAAAGCAGTCCCTGTTATAACACTTTCTGTAGTGCTATGCTTGTCCTGACTTTAGCTTTCAACAATACTGGCGGATCAAGTAGGGAAGCCAAATGTGGACTGTGGCTCTAGTTGATTAGCTGATGGCATTATTTTAGTAAAATAAAGAAAAAGAACAAGAAGCTAAAGTCTAATCCTGGAAGAAAATTTTCCTTTTGTATGTTCTATGCAATTTTCTCAGTAACTTCCTATTGCATGGGTTAGTTCTCTCATTCCATCTTCTATTTCATGTGTTTGGTAAGCAGGTTCAGAGACACTTCACATGGAATACACCTCCAATAAGGCACGACGCATTTCATTTGGTCATGTATGAAGTATGGCTTCGCCGTCACGTCATCAAGTATTGATTTGTCCTTGTCCATTCCAACCTTACCTCTGTACATGATGATATTCTTACACCACTGTCCTGCCTATGATCCTTTTGGCACATTTTTTGGACCAAAGCGCATGTATAGCATTGTAATTGATCTAATTGCTCATTTGAAGCTCCTGCTTAGAATATTCTGGACAGATGGGGATTATATACAGTTGGCAATGCCATGCTTTTGATAGCAGTTTACTTTCTTTTTGACAGAAGCATCCTTGTACTCTTCTTCCACAGATATTGTTCCTATATTACATATAATCTCAGAGAACTCCTTGTTATTAATCTGTTCTTTGTTATATGTCCGTGAGCTCTTCCGTTCCATTTTGCAGATACGTTTTTGAGAGGGTAATGGCTTGTGAATTGTAAGTTTCTCGGATGGACAGATAGTACCTTCGTATTCCTTATACATATGGACATTTTGTGTGGACTTCTGGCTACCAACCAGATGTTACAAAACAACGGCATAAACAAACATATATAAACATCTAAATTGCCAGTAGATTGCAGGTACTCTCCTGCAATTTTTAAAATAATAGGATGAACAATGGACCAACTTCTATATATAGTCTTTCTTGGGGAATAGAGAAACAAGGCAAGAGTGCAAGCTCATATTTTCTTTTGCAAAAATGACTCCTATCTGGCTCTTGCTTCCCCTGCTCTTGGTAGTTGCTCTTGTACCAATTCGAGCAATCCAAGTTGCTCGTATTAGCCCAACTGCAAGAATCCAATATGAATTAACCTTTGGCAACGTCTCTGATGCCGGTTATTCCAAGTTTGAGTTCTATATCGGCAATGGTTATGCCTTGAGTGTTCTTTCACTCGCCTCTGACTTCGTTTTGAAAACCTTCAATCAAAAAGTAGGTGAGGGAAAAGGTTACATGGAAGTGATACTGTCTTACGAAAGCTTTGCTGGTAAAAGGGAATTGGGAGCTACCCTCTTGCTGTTGCCAGCATGATAGGCAACAACATACGCTTGGATTCTGACTATATACTACGTTACAGTGGCAACGTCCAAGCAGAGTTCACAGGAATCCTCTATCATGAGAGCACGCATGTGTGGCAGTGGAATGGAAATGGTATGACCCGGAGTGGCCTTGCTACCGGCATTGCCGATTACATGAGGCTGAAGGCTGGCTGGCCATCCAAAGGCTGGCTGGCCATCCAAAAGCTGGCCTAAGAGAGGATTAGGTCTGCAATGGGATGAAGGTAATGCAATCACCGTGTACTTTCTCGAGTATTGTGATGGCCTCAGAGATGGATTTGTTGCTGATCTCAATGCCATGATGAAGTATACATATAGCGACAGTTTCTTCGTACAGTTGCTCGGGAAGAATGTGTATGAACTGTGGAATGACTATAAGTAGGCATATGCGAGCTATGCACCGGCACCGGCACCCACTGTGGCACAGGCACCGTCACCTGCTGCTGCGCCTCCATATACAACGTACTAATGGATCCAGACTCTATTGCATTAGAGAAGTCCATTTATAATTTGTTTTATGTGCGATCACAAATTACAGGTTCTGTCATGTCAGAGTAGTTGGCTATGTACTTATGTATAAATGTTAGCTGCATTTTTGAGAGAGGGAGAGATTTCCTCTTCCAGATCCAGAATTACTTGAACATGCTGAAGTTGTGCTCCTTCTTTTTCTCCCTTTTAATTTGGCAATGCCACAAAACGTCACTCTTAGAGTAAATAATGAAATTTATTGGCAAAAACAAAAAACTCCATTTCAAATTTTCCTTGTAAAAAGTTTCAACTGAAAATACAAATGTAAATCTTCAAACTTTATTGAGGCTCATGGCCACTTGGATAGCATCCCATCTCGCCTACTTAAGAACAGTTCGCAAGACAACTTCTCAGAGTACCTTAACCACACAAAACGAGAACTTCCCCGTTTTTTTAGCTTCACAAGCTAGACGGGTCAACTAATATGTGTAAAGCTACAGAATAGGAGATCACTTGCTCTTTTCAAAACGATGAAATGTAATGCCATCGCAATAAAAAGAAAACAGTCCAAAATGAGACACTGATTTGAATTCAAAATTGAATTCCCAAAAACTTGGAATCTATCAAAAAAGATTTCCCGTCGTATCATTAAGGAGATAAGTTGTCCTCGCTGATCATCTTACAGTCAACATTGATACTGCTTGAAGTTAATTTTTCTAGTGCAACTGCAACCTTCACAAAATATTTTACAAAAGAAGCTCCATTTTTTCCAATACCTACATTACTGAACAGATGTCTAAGTTAATCCATAGATTCGATATAAAGTTTGGCGTCAATCTGATTTCCATATGTTGCAAACAATCAGGAGATGACAAATTCGGAGCTAGTCTGAAGCTTGGATTGGATCTAACAAAACTAACTTTGTAAAGTTCGTCTTTTTCATGGCCTGCAACCTATTTCCTCTCCGTTTGCTCTGACATTGGAGCCTGAATTATTATATTGGTCGTATCATCTGAAACTAGAAGGAGGTTCATCACTTTCCAATTTTTTCTCTCAAAAATTTCTCTTCAGTTTTGGAGGATTCCTTTGAATATTCTTTAGTTCACCCGGTATGACGCATGTAGTTTTCTGCTGCTGCAGTCCACATGGTGATTTCTCGGTGCCTTGTTTGGCTAACAACGACAAGGTGATAGCGGACGTTATGTTCAAGAAATTGTTGCCAATACAATATCAAATAGTGTTTTTTTGGCTACATTTATATGTTTATATCAAACGCCATAATGCGATAAGAACAAGTAAATGCTCCCTGAAAGTTATAGATAGAATAGATCTAAAAATAGACTGCTGATGATTGATTGGTTTCTCTTTGTTACTAAGGTTGCGGCCTCTAGCTACCGAACATGAAAAAGAAGACAACAATTTGTAAGACAATTTGGTTTTCCAAACTTTGCAGGCATCATTGAGTTTTTCAGCAAACCCAATGATCCGCATTTGCGAATTCTACAACCAAATTTTAGTGCAGGGACATCCATATAAGTAACCACGGGGAAAGACGTGTGAGATCAAGCCATACAAAGCCACAATTTCAACTTTCTAGGCAAAAATGTCTTCGATACAACTCTTCCTCATCCTCCTCTTGGTGGTTTATCTCGAACCAATGCAATCAATGCTATACGAGCCCTTAAAAAATGGAGACACTATTCGCGCCAGTGAGACTGGAGTTGTGGACTCAATAAGTCCTGGAGCACCAATCCCAGTACAGGGGTTTGAAGTCACAGACGAAAGCCCTGGGAACAGCAGGTTCAAGATCGAAATCGGTTTGACTTATGCTCTCCAAAGGCTGGAGCTTGCCTCCGACTTCGTATTGAAAATTTTTGACCAAAAACCGGCTGAGGGAAGGGGCTACATGGGAGTAAGCTTGGTTGTAGAGAGCTTTACAGCATATGGCATTGGGAGCTATCCTGATGCAGTAGCCAGCACCACCGGCGACAACATTTACATAAACTCGGACTACATTCAGAGTTACGACGGTGCAGTACGTCCCGAATTTACTGGGATCCTCTACCACGAGAGCACGCACGTGTGGCAATGGAATGGAAATGGCATGGCTCCAAGTAGCCTAATCAACGGAATCGCCGACTATGTGAGGCTGAAGGCCGGTTGGCCATCTAAGTACTGGCCGAAGAGAGGGTCCGGCACGAGATGGGATGACGGATTTGCGGTCACCGCATATTTTCTCGAGTATTGCGATAGCATCAGAGCAGGGTTCGTTGCTGATCTTAATGCTCTGATGAAAGATCGCTATACTGATGCCTTCTTTGTGCAGTTGCTTGGCAAGACTGTCGATGAATTGTGGGATGATTACAAGTCGTCATACCTGACACTTGCCAAGACCGTTCAGTATGAGCTCATTGACAATTCAACTAGCCCTGGTAACACTAAGTTTGAGACCGACATCGGCGCGGGTTACGCCATCATGATCCTGCAGCTCGCCTCCGAGTATGTCATGAAAACCCTTAATCTAAGCATAGGCAAAGCAAAACCATACGAGAAAGTAACATTGATTGTCGAAAGCTTCGTCAATATTGGGATTGGAAGTTATCCTTTTGCTGTGGCCAGCACTACGGACAGCAACATTCGCTTGAACTCCAACTACATCGAATACTACACTGGCGACGTGCGCGCCGAATACAACGGAATCTTGTACCATGAAAGCACGCGGGTTTGGCAATGGAATGGCAATGGTATGGCCCCAAGTGGACTCAGCACCGGCATTGCAGATTACGTGAGGTTGAAGGCGGGGTGGCCGTCCCAAAGCTGGCCTGAAAGAGGTTCTGGTTCGGGTTCGAGGTGGGATGAAGGTTATGCGGTCACAGCCTACTTCCTAGAGTATTGCGACAACCTCAGAGAAGGATTCGTCACCGATCTCAATGCCATGATGAAGGATTA